>VWZE01023399.1:1065-72436 GCA_013396675.1 Eubucco bourcierii
AATAGTTACAGAAATATACAAGTTAAAGGGAATACAGCAACACAACCCCCCTCCCAGAAATCAGAGACCCCAGGAGGGGCTCCCAACCACTTCCACCTTCTCCCCACCCCTGTGCCTTACCCCAAGGTTT
Organism: Eubucco bourcierii; assembly: GCA_013396675.1. Classification (NCBI taxonomy): domain Eukaryota; kingdom Metazoa; phylum Chordata; class Aves; order Piciformes; family Ramphastidae; genus Eubucco; species Eubucco bourcierii. Next base: position 1,196 of record VWZE01023399.1, read on the forward strand.
GCCTTACAGGCAAGGTAATTTAGGAGGATCGGCCAGGGAGGTTAGAAGAAAAGTGGTTAGTGAGAATTAATTGGCAGAGGAGTCAGAGCCAGAAGCTGCTAGACCGCCCCAGAAACTGCTGTTCTCCCCACAAGAGACAGACAGAGACTGACTTATCTGTATTTTGGTTATTGTTCACAAACAATTTTTCAGCAAGCCTATGAGTGAAATAGACATCACCATGTTTTCCTTTCACAGCCTATAGTGCAATTTTCTCTATTAAAATATTCCAATTAGCCTCAAACCAGCATACTGCCAAATCCTTTTGTTTAGAATATGGGTGGCCACATGGATCAGATCAGAGATTTAAGTGGTTGAAAAAGTACTCATCACACAGAGCCATTGCTCTGATGCTACTGTAGCTTGAATAAATGAGAGGATGTCCAGGGAAGAGGGAAAAGTGGGGTGGTTGGTCTGACTCATGTGCACCTAAGACTAAACCAGAATAGATCTGGTAGTTGGAAGGACACCTTACACCACATTTTGCCTGCAGCATGTCTAATATCTGCCTGACAGCTGAGGAGTAAGATGCAATTTGGAAAGCCGTGCCTGGCTTCCTATAGGTGCCTGATGTGCCTGAGGTTCAACTTACCACAAACCATATCTTAGCTTTAACAGCCTTAAGTAGCAACATGTTTGAAATCTCAGTGGGCTACATGGTTTCAAAACCAAAACGCTGGAGGGGAAAAAAGATCTTGGGAGGATTCTCATTCTACTCCTGTGTTTGTTGCTGAGTCTGAGCAGTTTGAAGGCACAGCTCTGTAACCTCAGTCATGCTTTGCTGAAGTTGAAAGGGTTGCTATATTAAGGTTTAGTTGTTAAAGGTTTGCTTGTTAAATATGTTCACCTATACATATTAAGAAAAATAGTAATTAATTACCTGAGAAAACACCATTACCCATTTAAAGTGAAATATACTGGAAACTGGATTTTCTATATAGCATGTCTGTCTGTGTATGAAAATTACAAAGAGTAGGAATTATTTTTAAGGTTGAAGTGTGCAGTGAATTGATAATGGGCTGTTAGTCTCTCATCTCACATGAAGCATCTGCGGGTGGCTTTCTTGCTGTTGGTACAGAGTTGCTACCCCTAGCAACTATTTTTGTCAGGTAATGAATGCCATGAAAGTTGACTTAACAGCTATGTACATAGCAGTAGAAACCAGAAAAGATCGTTTCCAAATGGCTTACAAAGATTAATTTAATACTGATTCAGTTAACTTCTGCCTTTGCTGTAAAAGTTGGGGTTTACAGAAAGACATGGTTTGGCCTCGTTTGAGAACAAAGGGGAAGGTGTTTTAGCAGATGTTGTGTGAACTTGACCTTCAGCTGCTAACCAAGTGGAGCTGAACAGCAGGAGGTGCACTCAGTGTCAGCAGAGCTCATGAAAGGTGCCACAGCCCTCGGTGTACACAGCACATGGTATAGAATGCAAAGTACTTGAATGCTTTTCAATATTGATTTCAATCTCATGGTAATTAAGAGCAGGTGCATATAAATGAGAAGAGAGGCACTCTTAATTGTTACTAATGAACTCCTTTATAATAAGAACTTTACATAATGAAATGCATAATTAAACATTAATGACCAAGATCATTACTGACAATTTTATTCCACTTACACATGATTTTAGCCTTAGGTGAAGCCTAATGTTTTAGTAAAGCTGTCATTCATGCCACTGCTCCTTTGTTTGCTTTACAACCACATCATCTTCTAGCCTTGAAAAGTCTTCTGGATATTGATTTCTAATATGGATTTAAAGGAGCACTGCTTCCAGAGTCAATCCTGCCTCTAGAACTAACAACACAAGTGGCAATCTAATAAATTAGTCTGGGTGTTACTGTGACCAGGAGATCTTGTGGTCCAGTATCTCTACAAAGCCTTCAGCAGGAAATTCAGCCAGCTGTGGAAGTATGCATGTTTCAGCTTTTAAAAATCCACTTTTATTTCCTCTAGCTACTTTATACTCGCACTTGACATTCCTCAGCTTTCCTTTTAAGTGACTTAAGTTTACTGCAGTCAACTTTCCTCAGCCCTCTCTACAACTGAGGCAGACAAAGATCAAAGAGCATGGCTGCAGTCTTATCCTTCCAGCTCAAACCTAGCCTTTGGTCATGATAGCCTTGGTACAGCTGGCCCAGCAGCCACTGAAACAGGACCAACCAGTAGAAGAGACCTGAACCTGTTTGTGTGCTATAATGCTCATCGAGTCAGAGGAGAAAGATAATTCACTGTTCACTTCAGCATCTGCAGTTACATTTAGGTATCTGAGGACTTTGGTGTCACAGTAACATTTCTACAGATCACCAATTCAAAACCCTTGCTCTGAGAAAAGCCATTTACACAGTGAAAAGCTAGCAGTGTTTGTCCAAGCTTTGGGGAAGCTACCTTTAATGCGCACATTTCCAAGGAGCTATTTACAATGTGACTATCTGCTAAAATAAAATAATTTTTAAAAAATCTCTTTTATAAAGATCCTGTTCTTTGTTCTTTAATTATTTTCTACAATTGTTTAGGATATTACAAGGTTGGGTGTAAAATGTTCAATCTTATTTCCACTATAACCGGTATGAAAGTTAGTGATAGAAGAGTTGCCAAAGATTTGGGGATAAACAATCTAAAGCGGTGTGTACAGTGGGTAAATTGGGACAGAACATTCATCAGTTTCTAGTCCTTCCTATAATGTGAAAATAGTCTTGCTTGCCAGATTCTTACTTTATTACTTGCACTGATGCTTAAAAAGAAACCGAGTCAAACGTAGTGGGTCCCATTTACACCTCTTGTAATGCTGCTTAAACTGTTTTCTCTTTTGAAATAAATCTGTTGGAACTTGTTGATATTTGGTGCTTTAACATGGTTTCCACTTATTTTCCTGAATACAAATGCACTTCCCCTCAACGTTGTGTGGCATTTCCCCTTTAATTTTTTTTCCACTTTCATTTTCAGTGCCCATACAATACTTACTCATCTGTTCATAATTTGCAGAAACACAGCCAGAATTGCAAAAGAACCTTGCGAGATTGAGTGGCTGGGCAATTAAACTGGTAGGTGAAATTGAATATAGGTAAATTAAACAAACAATGCACAGCAATCAGGCTTGAAATGATGAGGTCCAAGCTGAATACTATGACTCAGAAATCTTGATGTTAGGATGATTGTATGAAAAAGTCAACTGAGCACTTGCTAACAGTCAAAAAGGCAAACAATGAAAGCTCCATTTCAGTGTCTGCACCTCAAAAAAAGAGAACTCTACAAGTGGAAAATGTTTGCCAAACCCAGGCTAATCTCAAAGTGCCCCAGGACTGCACATGACTATAGGCTGGGCAATAGTTGCGCTTACACACACACACTCTACCTATTCCTGCATTCTTCCCTTGGCACCACAGACAGAAGTGAGGTCACCTTTCCTGTGACCTGTACAGCTGCTACATTCCCATTTTCAGCAATAAACATGGAGGAGAATACTTTTATGTGGGAAATATAAAGGTTAGTGCTAGAATGATAACTGAAGACCTTCCTGAGTTACTAATATGAAGAAGTTTGCTGTAAGCAATGCTTACCTTTGTCTTACTCTGGCTTCAGCATGCCTGAACTGTGTGAAAACACGATCAATATTCTAACTGCTGTTCCTCCCCAGGAGAGAGTTTGGAAATTGTCAGAAAGTTGGTCTACCTTATGACAGCTCCCATACACAGACTGCAGATGGAAGAAGGCAACCTCAAGTTTTGATCTCTTTTTGGTTTGCTGCAAACCAGCTGGCCCTTCAATTTTTGTTTTTTACCTTACTAAAGTAGTCTTATGCCTGTTCTTGTATAAACATTGTCAAAGTGAATGATTATTTGTTCTTCATAATATATATAATATAGATCTAATATACCAAAAGTATCTTAAATACAAAAACATTGGCAATGACTTCAGAAAGACTAGGAAATCAAGATGGAATATCAAGGAAATTGTCCCTATATCCTTATCTGATTCTAAAGATTTTGTTTATACATCTACTATTAGCTGTTAGAGGCTTTTGGTCCATCCTGTGGACCAAATCTGATGAGTCTGTGATCACAGGGTCTGTGTTTGTATCATAACAACAGCCAGCACAGTCTTTGATGAACCCAAATAACATAAGATGCGGTTTTCAGATAAAAACACTGACATACAACAACTATTTGGATAATAACTGTGAACACCTCCATTCTATTTTAGCATCTTAATTAACTAAATATTCTTATTCAGAAGCAAGCATTTGGAATCTTGCCCATTCTCAGTGCATACAGAACATCCTTATTTCAGTGCATGGGCTGAGAAGGCCAGAAAGGCAGGAGCTGGCTTATAAACAGACGAGGAGTGCCCATCTGTAAGGAAGAGGTCAGCACCATCTCCAGTGCATTCAGTGCTCAGCAGCTGGTGCCAATGCAGGCACCAGTCAGTGCCAGCTTTGGTAATGGTTCCTGATTAGGTAGCTCAGGCCCGTCAAGAAAGATCAGAGCCTGGAACTGGGTTGTGAATTCTGCAGGGAGGCAGTGAATAGAGTAGGGTGGGAAGTTGCTAGCAGGAGCTGACAGCTCTGGCTGAAGAATGAGCAACTGGAGCTGTCTCAAGGCCAATGGCTTCACTCCTAGCTATAATGAATTTCAATAATCAAGCCTAGAAGTAATCTGTGTGCATCACCGTGGCCAAATTAGAGTCTGATAAGAAAGGACAATATTCTGGTGCTCTGCAGAAACAAGGGGACATTTTAGCAGGCGTTATTTAGGTGCAGTGAAAAAGATCTCCAGCCAGCATGTTTTTTACATGAATAGAAGCCTCTGATATAGTGACTTAATTGTGTTTATGTTAATTTTCTGCCACCATTTTTTTTTTCTGTTCAGATTGTATCATATTCTTCAAATAAATTTTAGTGTGCTGATGACATTTTAAGGTAGTATTCTCTCCTTGTGCTTTGTCTCTCCTGCATTGCTGCTCTTTACAGAGCATCCTTTCCAACAACACCTTCACACAGGTGAATCAGAGAAAAGGAAAGAACCGAACCTCTATGGACTCCTTTTGTGAGTGGAACAGCTGGTTTTCCCAACATTTGCTGCTCTCAAAGAAAAGATTGGAGCTATCTGGGTTTTTTTTTCCCTGACAAAAGTCTGAGCTTCATCTGCTGCTGGACAACATCAGATTAGATAGGAGAGTCATCAAAATGAGAACGATTCGATATTTGTTATCACTGGAAAATCAGTTGAAAAATGATGTTGACTTGAGAGTCTATAGAGGCAGAAAGCAAGATTAAAAGAGTATTATTTTAATATGCTTGTGTAAAGCAATAAGAGGAAGATGTGGTACAGTCCAGTGTCTGTAATATCACCAAACTTTCATTTTATCCTGGAAAAAAATAATTCCAAAAGAATTTTCCACCAGTGGTCCCACTTTAGAGCTTCTTCTGCCCCTAGCAGAGGTAGGTTAAAGTTTTACCCCAAAGGAAATGAAAATAAAAAGAAACTGCCTAGCAGTTTTGCCTCAGAGAAGAAAAGCACCTACAAGTTTCAGACAAAAAACATATGTATCACAGGGCAAATGGAGCAAACCCACATTTTAAACCTAAGGAGGAAAAAACACCTTCAACAATGTCCTGAGTATCAGAGTGTATGTGTATCTTCTAAGCCAAACCTGCCTAATCTCTTAACAAAAAAAGGTTTCAGCATTATCAGCAATGGGGAGATGACATTAATACAGATAATAAAGGCAGAGTATTCTGATCATGCTTTATCCACCACAAAACTATTAGCTTGGGTAATGGAATTTTTAATGTTGATCATTACATAAGGAACATGCATCTAGGCTGGCAGTGTGCTGGGCTGCTGCAGCACAGAAGATCTTGTGCAGGCTGTTGGTTTATGTAAATTTTCTGTATCCTCAAAGGTTATGTTTCTCTGTGATTCTCCCAAGTCACTGATATTCAGTGCTGTTCACCTCCTTAATGATCGCATTGGGTGCTCTTGGATGGTTGCACAGTTCAGTGACATGGGGGGGGAAAGAAAAAAAAGCAATATTGTAGGTAACTTCTACTTTTCCATGATTTTTCCATGATTTTGTATTTGACTTCATTCTGATTTTAGCGATGTCTAAGGCAATCTCATTTTGCTGCCTGAAAGAAATATATGTTAATTCTGAGCTGAAGCATTGCCCAAGTCACCTGAACTGCAATGCTTTGTTGGCTGCTCTCTGACTAGAAGCAGTACTTTCATGTAGTGAATCTGAAGAAATCTGAGCTTTATTTAAGATCTAATGTACTTAAGTGACAAGGGCACCGTATCTAATGTTATTGTTATTAATTACAGTCACAGGAATAAGCAGATATAGAAATTATGCAGCAGCAATTATGCTTTGTAATTTCTGGAATTTTTGTATTTGCAAATTTATCTTGTCCAAGGAAATGGGAAAGTGTGCAATGGAAAATGGGAAATAGTGCAATGAAAACATTGGTGTGATAAAGTACCATTCAAGGTCAGTCAGGGAAACTGCCACTGCCACTCATAAAGACACACACGCTATGCGAAGTACCAGCCCTGTTTTGCCATGTTGTTTCTGAAAGTTTGTAAGTAAGAAAACAGTTTCTAAGACTCTTCAGAAGCTGAGGTTTTTTTCATTTAGACACTCAAAGTGCCCCAAGAAACAAGGGTTATTAAAGAATCATAGCACTGCTGATCTTAAAGGTTTATACTGATGATCTTAAGGGTCTATTCCAGTAAAAATGATTCTAAGGTTCTCTGATTCATTTGCAAGCTTCTTGAGATCAGCAACTGCCTTTTCAAATCTGTGGTCCTTCAGCCTAAGTCAATGACAAAATAATATTTCCTATCTCTATTTTCCAGGTTCAACACTGGCTTCAAAAGGAGAAGTACTTGTCTCTGGCTTGCTTACAGCACTCCTCTGAATGAACTGAGATAGAACAGCAGTCCCAAGCCATGTTAAATTCTGAGTAGACTGCAAATACAGTTTCTTAAAAAAAAAAAAAAAAAAAGGCAGATTCATGCAATAATTTGATCCGTTTGTGCTGTTGAACAACCCACTGACAGTGTTTTCAGGCTCTCCTATCTCTTGGGGAGCCACAATAACCTGTAAATTATCTTAGAGATAGAAGGTATTTTAGACAGACAACGAAAAAAATGTTGAGCTGACAGACAAATAGCAACATTCTGCCAAATATTAGGCCTGTTTGCATGGCCAGCTGTTTGGGAGGTGGAAAAATGAATCTGTCAGTTTGTTACTGACAACTGCATAATTCACTTCCCAAGGAAACTCAGTTAGAGGCATAGCTCTGGATGCAGAAAGGCCTAGAGCTAGATTACAGTCTGTAAAATGATTAGAACCTGATAATTGTGTAATGGTGAGTAAGCAGCTACTGCTGTTATCTTAGGAGTAGCATGAGGTGCTTGGTAAAGCTCTTCAATGTTAATCATGGACTGCCTTTGTGACAGAGCATTACTTTCCACGATTTATCCCAGCAGAACACAAATGCTGTGAAGTAATTGCCATGAGCTTAAGAAATATATTGAGCTTCTTACTGTTTAATTTAAATCCAGTCTCTGCTGTATTACTGGAATAATCTGTACTTTCTTTTCATAGCATGCTTTACGAGAGAAACCTACTCTCTCTTTTCCTAGCTCTCTGGTAGAGTCTTGCACTGTGTTACAGCAACACAACACTAAGAAGCTGTATTTCTCTCTGGAGTTGTGTTTTCTACAAGGCCAAGTTCTTTAGTGTCATGGTGAAATTCAGAACTGGCCCAAGAATTTGTCAAGATGCCTGTTCATTGAGCCTTCAACAAATGTCAGCTTGTCTCTGTTTTGTGTGAGAGAGCCTTGCACAGTGCCTTGCTGCTGCCAAGCATTGAGCTGCACTTGCACCTTTTCTGTAACTAAGTGGTGGTTTTGCTTTGGTGTTACTGTGCAACATCCAGACATATGAGAAGGCAAAAGACTAAAAATACAGAGAAATCTGGAGAGGAGCAGAAATGACCAGATCTCAGTGTCCTGCAGGAGCACAGGAATGCTGGTCAAGAACTTGTGTGAAGCGTTCAACAAGAGAAGATTTGAACAAGGACCAGAAACAGGGAAGGGAAGCCCGACTGGCAGAGAGGGCAGGCTTGAAATGGGGATGGAGCAGTTGAATTTAAGGCTACTACCACATTTTATTTCCCACTGACCTGAGCTAGGCTCTAGATTTCAGTTATGGGGAAAAGAGAAAATGACATTTCTGTTGCCACTTATTCCCCCAAGTTGCTCTGTAATATAAAAGTTGACCATTTTCTTTTGAGGTGTAGCTCTGGAAACACACCAAGAGCAAGCCACCTGCTGAGATGGCATATGCAAGGTTAGGAGAAATTCCATGCTTAGAGGATGTAGAAACATTTTTTTACAGAGCTTTAATTGTTGGCTGCTTGAGATTGCTCAGGGGTTTAAGATATCAGATTAAACCCTGAAGAAATATAGCTGCGTGGAGAGAACAGTAGAGAGCTGCTATCTGCAATTGCATCAGTATTTCACTCCCTGTTATTTCCACATGTGTGTGCACATAGCAACTGTAGGAACTGTAGCTGATAGCAAAAACAATTACAAAAACGCCTTTTCATTCATTGTTTGGTGACTTGAACTGAGCATTTTCCCTCCTTCAGTTTAGTCAGAGGTTCATGTGTGTGGTGGGTTCACACCACTTAGAGTTTGGGACTTAACCCCCAAAGGTAAATTACCATGCTACTCTGAATTTGGAAGTAAAATGAAATTATCATTTACAAAAGTAGGCTAAATATAAAAGGTATATATAAATGCACATATATATATATATATATATAGAGAGAGAGAGAGAGAGACAGTAGCCCAGCTACGGCCCTGGAAAAGCCCAGGCACTCCCCTGGACAAAGCCCAAGGGCTGTGGCCAGTTAACACAATATTATCTCTTCCCTTCTCTCAGTCAGCTTTCTTACCATAACCTAAACAATCAGTGCAGAGAAGCAGACAAGGTCAAAGGGAGAAACAGGGGGAAAAACAAACAAGCAAGAGAACCAGAACACTCTGAACTCCCAACTATACTGAAAAATAACAAGCCAGCTGTGCTGGTTTGAGGAAAACTGGAATATTTTAATGAGAGAAATTTCATACTTAGCTGTGAGAAGAAAATAATGGTGACACCTATATCACTCATTCTTCTGCTGAGAGATTCAAGTAGTCAAAATGTAAGTTAGGCACTCCTCAGTTTTCATTTCTTCTTCTCTGTTGGTCTATGTGTCTGGTTGCATTTTGCTTAACTTTTTTGCATGCGATCTATGTAATCCGATCTAAACTTTTCCCCTAACCTCCTTGTTGTCTTTTGACATCTCACCTCAGATCACTGCAGACTTATCATGTGAGCTATACAGAGATTGATGTGGTTATTTCTTGGGGTGGGGAAGAGGAAGGAGGGGGAGGAGAAGGGGTTGGTTGAGAGCCTTCTGGGCAGTCTGATTGTTTTGGGAGAGATTTTGTATTTCTGTATTACTTTTAACTTGTATAACTGTAAATATCTGTGTATATTGTGTATATATATGCTTGTAAATGGTGCTAGGCTGTAAATACAGGTTCCTTACTTTCCAGCTGACTGAGTCTAGTCTGGTAAATTTGTGTGTGTAGGTGAGTAATTCCCAAACCACCACACCAATAAAAAGGATAAATATATCTCTTATATTTCATTCAGCCCCTTTAAGAGTAGAGTCCACCCTCTGAACTCTCTCTTGAATTCTCTGGAAAAGAAATTGTTTACAATTTACAATTATGACACTACTCTTAAACTATAGCAGCATGATGGAAGCCAGATTAGTCTGGCAGAGTAGAAAAGAGAAATATTTCTCATTTCAGCTGTGAAGAAGAAAGAGAAGGCATTTGAAAAATCAATCTAACAGAATGCCAGTTGATTTGGATTTACTGCAGGTCCGTGCAGGGATTTACATAATTTTGGAAGATAAAGTACTTCCAAAAGCCACAAATTAGAACTCCAGGAACCAAACTGACTATTCTAACATTGCTCAATCAGAGAAGCAATTTGAACACAGGACAGAAATTTAAAATGGGATTAAAAAAAAAAAAGTAATTTAAAGAAAAGCTCTCAAAAATCAACAGCACTGGGTACTGGCACAGGCATGTAATTAATATTTACCTAAAAGCAACAATCCATTTTTCTTGCAGGTTTGAGATTGTTCCACTAAGTATACTATACACTAAGATTAGGACATCTCAGTCTCCAACATGAAATTTAGATCTGGGTTTAAACTAAGAGTAGATGCCTTTAAACCTGAGTTTTGGTGCATCTCTTTACAGAAATAGCATTCAGCTGGGAAGCTGTGATGTGAAGGTATCTGATCTTGATGACGTTTCTATTCAGACAAGTTCCTGCATGACATGAGTGTTTCAGACATACATCTGTATGCAACAAGAAAAATAATCCCCAAAATATTTCAATGCTGCATTAGTTCATTAGCCTAAAAAGACTCCTGTAATCCCAGATTCTGCCCACAGATTCGCATCATTGCTTTACTCAGGAGAAGTTAATGTTGTAGTTTTGTATTTTAAGACTTATTGGAAAATTCCAATAAGAGAAACTGGAAATTTCCTGAAAGTTCAGTACAGATCACTGGATGAAAACAAAGCAAAACAAACAAACAAACAAACATTCAATAAGGCCAAGTGTAAGGTCCTGCACCTGGGTAGGCACAATCCCAAGCACAAATACAGGCTGGGTGGTGAATGGCTGGAGAGCAGCCCTGAGGAAAAGGACCTGGGAGTCTGGGTTGATGAAAAGCTCAACATGAGCCTGCAGTGTGCACATGCAGCCCAGACAGCCAACCGAGTCCTAGGCTGTATCAAGAGAAGCGTGGCCAGCAGGGCAAGGGAGGGGATTGTGCCACTTTACTCTGCTCTCGTCAGACCCCACCTGGAGTACTGTGTGCAGTTCTGGAACCCTCAGCACAGGAAGGACATGGAAGTGTTGGAGTGGGTCCAGAGGAGGGCCACAAAGATGATCAGAGGGCTGGAGCAGCTCTGCTATGAGGACAGACTGAGAGAGTTGGGGCTCTTCAGCCTGGAGAAGAGAAGGCTTCGAGGGGACCTGATAGTAGCCTTCCAGTATCTGAAGGGGGCCTACAGGAAGGCTGGGGAAGGATTATTTACAAGGTCCTGCAATGACAGGAGAAGGGGCAATGGGCTTAAACTGGCAGAGGGGAGATTTAGACTGGATGTTAGGAGGAAGTTCTTTACAGTGAGGGTGGTGAGGCACTGGAACAGGTTGCCCAGGGAGGTTGTGGATGCTCCCTCCCTGGATGTGTTCAAGGCCAGATTGGATGAGGCCTTGAGTGAGCTGTCCTAGTGGGAGGTGTCCCTGCCTATGGCAGGGGGTTGGAACTAGATGATCCTTGAGGTCCCTTCCAACCTTACCATTCTATGATTCTATGATTCTATGAAATAACAAAAAAAAAGGAGATAAACTCTGTATCATTTGTTGGTTTGCTAAGAGGGATAAAAAGCCAATATATAAACAAATTCATTCCCTTGGCTTTTGGGCACTGGCTCTGTTCACTGTTCTGCTCTGACTCCTCCACACCATGTACTTAACCTTTTACTGATAACACATAAGCCTTGCTGGTTTTCTATTTGGGGAGAGAGAAAAAGGTGGCATTGGCCCCTTCTGGGCTTTCTTTGTCCAGGGGGAGGGGGCAGATTGTTTGCCTGTATTATTTTTAAACCATATATAATTGCAAATACATGTGAATATATTTTGTATACATGCTTGTAAATGTAGTTTTGCTGTAAAATACAGCTTTATCCTACTTCTAAGATGTCTGAGCTGGTCTGGTAAATTTTAATTTGGGGGCTGATTTCCTAAATCTACTTAGAGAGCAGAGCACCAAGCGTCAACAAATTCAGAGGTACAAAATACAGCTTATATTTTCTATCTTCTTAACATTTGTTGTTTCTGCGGTATGTTCAGATAACTCAGTTACTCTTTTATTTGCTGTTCAACAGATAATGCACTAGATGGTAAAATGTCTGTGTCACACAATGCAGTTAAATTACTGTATCCTATTTTTACTCTGAACTGAGCTGAAAGGCAGTCTTGCTAAAATATAGAGTACCTAAAATAGCCACCTTGGCATTTTGCAGAATGCTGTCATCCTAAAAACATTGATATTCTGTTGCTTTTCAATTAGAATGAAAGAAACAAAACTCCACATTCATTTTCTTCTCTCCAGTGCTAGAAACACTGTGTGAAAGGCACTCTTTGGAGAAGGAGGACAGGATCTGGAATTCTTACAGAAAATCAGAAGTCTTTGCAACCCTATATCCAGAAAGACAGCATAAAAATGGAAGAAGAAATGCATCCCAGGTTCTGAATGATAACAGAATACACAAGGCCAAAACCCACACTCTCCACATATTCTGTGCTCCCAGTTACTTCCCACTCAGTAGTCTAAGTGCTTCCCCACCTCTTCATCAGACCTCTTCAAGGCTGGCTGGCAGCACTTTTGTTATTATCATGTCTACATAAAAAAGTTTTGTTGCTCCTTCCAAACAGCTCTACAAAGATCAGGGCTCTGTATCCTGTTTGTCCTCTAGAATGTGGCAGTGATGTTTTTTTCTTCTTCTAATCTCACCAAGCTGTCTCCCTCAGTATCTGTGTCATAAATTAGTAACGTGGAATCATCAAAGCCTGAGGGGTTTACTGATAGATCAAGTATCAGAGGACAGCACCTTTATATCAGACCCCTTATCTGCCTGCTGTCGAAACCCAGGACATAAACTGAAGCATTACATCTCTCTGCCACTCACAGTGGAGAGAAATGCATGGAGCTGGCAATGAGAGCACACAAACACTATTTCTTCAGACACCGAACCAGAGCAACAAAACCTTCTGCCTGTCTCCTAGATTTGATGTCTCACATAAAGACTGAAAATCAAATTGTAACAAAACAAAATAAAGCTAATCACAACATAAAGCCATTTTAAAATGTTGCTGACAATGATTTAACTATATCCTAATATTATGGAGTGAAATAAGGAATTCACAAAATGGTAATGCTGGGCTAAATGATCCCCAAAAGTCCTTTCTGACTCCTGTGATTCTGTAGCTTTAAGAGCTAAAAATTCTGGGTAAGTATTTATGTCTGAGTTCTAAAGAATGTATCATTCAAAACAAAAAAGAGCAGATTAATCAACCCACCCCAAAATTAATGACAAGCTTAGAGAGAATTAGTGAGAAGCTGAAACCTTTTGACAGATGGTACCAAAGCACTGAATACAACAGTGCCTTTACTACTGGCTTGAAGGGCTCCTCTGTCCTCCACTCTGCCTAAAGAAGATATCAGTGCTGCTGTTTCTGGGGAGATTCAGTAAAAACATGTAAGCTCCTTTTCTCTCTAAACATGAAGTGAAATCAAATGTTTGCATATCTAACAAGGGGTTTAAGTAGACAAAAATTGTACCCAGTAACAGAAGTGCCTGTGAGACTATTATCAATAAACAATTGCCTTTGTAGGTCAAACGGTGAAGGGATAAAGCTCTGTGTTAAAAGTCAGTTAAAATGGTGGTCTCAGCAATTTTTCATTGATTTTAATTTTCAAAGAAGATCACAGTGCAAATTTTGGTCCTGATGCCAATATCATGTAATTTATTGTCTTTAAAGGAATGCATAAAAATTTGCCAAGATTCATTTGGGGGGGGGAAAAAAAAAAGAGTGAGATTGATGGTATCAGCTTCAACCTCAATAATTAAATAATTTTCCCCTTCCATATTGCTGGAAGTCATTATGAGTACTGCTGTGCCTTGCAACTCTCACTTAGAGAAGATACAACTCTCTGATGGTTGAAGAGATTCCTGTGAGGATATATTCTTAATTGTCTCTTGCTCTCTACAACTACCTGAAGGCAGGTTGTAATGAGGTGAGTGTTGGTCTCTTCTCTTTAGTAACTAGTGATGGAACAAGAGGGAATGGCCTCAAGCTGCACCAGAGGAGGTTTAGGCTGGACACTAGTATTAATTTTTTCACTGAAAGGGTTGTCAGACATTGGAATAGGCTGCCCAGGTACATGGCGGAGTCACCATCCCTGGAAGTGTTTAAAAGCTGTGTAGGTGTGGTGCTTGGGGATATGACTTAGTGGTGGGCTTGGTAGAGTAGGACTTGATGGTTGGACTTGATGGTTGGACTTGATGATCTTGAAGGTCTTTCCTAATCCAAATGATTCTATGATTCTTGATAACTAACTCCTAAGTTCCTGCAATGAATCTAGTATGACACGTTGCAGATGGTGTTAATAGACAGTGAGAACTGACTCTAAAGGTCAGCAAGACAGAACTTAGTTAGGAGAGGGGAAATGGCACACATTACATCAAATGGGATGGAGGTACAGAGAGTAGCACATAGTAGCTGAACTACAATTTACTGGGTATTGTCATGCACTGACATTTATCAGGGAGTAGCTAACTGCTACAAATTCACATCTCATTTTGATTCAGCCTGAACTTACAGTCCCAGCACAAAAGACATTTAAGACACAAGGGGTATAGAAGAAGGGCTGTGCCCAGGGCTGTGGGCAAGACAAGTGTAAAACTGGAAAACCAGGTTGATGCAGGACAAGGAAAAGCCTCCAGGACTTGAGTTGCTCAGGTCACTCTGAAATCTCCACCTGCACAATACTCACCTGAAGGAAAATAAAGACAAGAATAACCAAACTACAGTTTGTTGGTAAGTGTAGATTGAGACTGTGCATGTCTCTATTTTCAACAATAGGGATGGTGAGGAATATCTTTTGGAAGGTGTAGAGTGGGAAGAGAGCTTTTGAAATAGCAAGTGGAAGAAAAGGATGAAGACAGAAATGATGCCATAGTTCTGGGTAAGAAAGAGCAACAAGTTTCCCTGGGCTGGATGGCATGAGGTGGTGTGAGCCCAGTGACAGCAGAATCTGGGAGAACAGTGGGTAGAAATGGCCTTGGAGTTGATTGGTATTGGGGACCAGAAGCAGCAGAAATCACAAGCAGGCAACTGAGTGCACTAGGAAGGAGCAGCTGCTGTTGAAGGAGGTCATCTACATCGACAGGCTGCTACAAAAGGCCTTGGTACAGGCATGCAAACAGTCGCCAGGGCCAGGCAAAGCTGCAGACAGGTCAGAACTAGAACAAAGAGCAGTGCTACTCGATTTGTAGGGATGTTTGTCCCCTGTCACTTTCCAATCTGTTCTGAGCCTTGGAGAGTATCTTTGCAGTCTGACACAGCAGTGTCAGGTGGCAATCTCCTGCTTCTCGGCCTCACAGCATTCCCTATCCTGAAAGATTCTGGCTATTAAAAAGCTTTTAAATTCTGATTTCAGAGGTGCTCAGCCCTTGAAACACTAATCAGTTTCAAAGGGAACTGCAAATAAATCTTCTTAAAATTGTGTTTATATGAAAATAATTCAATTATCTTTCACTTGCCAGGCTAAGATTGCTTGGTCTTATTGCAGACTGACAGATCTTTCTTCCTTTTTTTTTTTTTTTTTTTTTTTTTTTTTTTTTTTTTTTATTGCTTTACCTTCAAATTTAAAAACAGTTGTGGAAAGCACACACACAAAACACCAACTTCTTCCTCCTCTCCTCTGTGTTTCTTAGAAGTAATTTCTTTAGTTTTTCTATTTGTTTTCATCTTTGTGAACTCAAAGTTTCAGGTTTACAACGAGAGATCCCAGTGCTGCAGTTTCCTTGCAGGCACGTTAGTTTGTCTGACACATAAACTATCAGAAGGTTAAATCTCTCTCATCAAAGCTGTGAATTTTGTGTGAGCAAACTCCTGCTCCCATTGGAGTTAATGCTGCCTGCTGCTCCTTCATCTTAGGAGCAATTGGAAGAGGAACTGGTGCTAATGTACAGAAAACCTCAAGACTGGAACAATGGTTTTGAAAAGGTCAAGCAAGAATCTTAAACAGAACAAGGGATTTTAGTTTAGACATTCAATCATGTGTTGGAAATTATGTGTAGCCACTATTAGCTTTTACATTTTGGAGTATATAATCTCCAGAGACTATGATAGAATAGTAGAATAGCGTTGGTTGGAAAAGACCTTGAATGTCATGGAGCCCAACAAGTCTCTAGCTCTGCCAAGTCTGATGCGAAACCATATTCCTCAGCACATCTCTGCCTCTTTGAAACACCTACAGGGATGAGGATTCAACCACCTCCCTGGGTTGCTTGTTCCAGCATTCAAGAACCCTTTCAGGGAAAGTTTCTTTGGATATACAACATAAATCTTCTCTGGCACAATTTCTGGCTGTTTCATCTTATCCTCTAACTTGTTACTAGGGATAAGATACCAATGCCACCTCACTCCAACCTTCTTTCAGGAAGTTGTAGAGAGCAATGAAGTCTCCCCTCAGCCTCCTCTTCTCTAGACTAAACAACTTCAGGTCCATCAGCCACTCTTCACCAGACCTGCTCTCCAAACCTTTCACCAGCTTTGTTCCCTCTCTGGATGTTGTCCAGCACCTCAGTGTTGGGTCTCATCCTCTGGTTACACCACATGAGAGCTAAACAGGACAAGAGATATGGGGAGAGGAAGCTGCCGGTGTGAGAGAGGACGGTTAGCACAGCTGCCCTTTGTGGGAGTCAGGTGAGATAGGAGGTAGCTGTGTGGACTGGAAGGCTGGTTCTTATCAGAGTGACAAAGTCTCAGCTGCAGCTACATGTAACCAATGAGAGAATGAATAAGGTGTGGCCAGACAGTTCTATTCCTGTATAAGTATGTGCTACTTGTGGCAATAAAGGGGCGATCTTGGATGTATCATATTGGTATGGGTGTCTAATCTCGTGTCATCCTTCACCCCGTTCCTAGTGGCCCCGGGCGTGTGTGCAACACTGCATCATCTGGTGACCCCAATATCTGGTTGTGATAGGGATTAAGTTGTTTGTCAAAGACTAAAGGGGAACAGTGGGGCCTTCTCAGGGAAATGAAAGAGCATTGTGGCATAATGAAACTTGTCTGTGCTAGCTAAATGCTTAATATATGTATATCTAAACTGCAGAAATATACTGTAGACAACGTAGAAGTCTGTACTAAAATATATATGCCTAAACTGCAGAAATATACTGTAGACAAAGAAGTGTGTGCTAGCTGAATGCCTAATATAGATATGCTTAAACTGCAAAAATATACGAGTAAGACCCTTCAGTAACCGCAAGGCTTGAAGACACCTGCATCCTCAACTACTAAGAAATGGATGATTGCACAAAGGAGCTGCAACAGATAAGCGGAGTTGAAGATAAAAGACTGAGATGGACTGTCCCAAACTCGCAGCTGTTGTTTGAGCGGTGACTCCCCAGCTGCCCAGCCCTGTTTTGCTTGCACATATCTTGCTGATTTTGTAATAAATTCAATTTGAGCATTATTGGCGTGTTACGCTCATTTTCATATAAAACATGGTGACCCCAACATCTCATGACCCCAAAGTTCACGATATGCAACACCTCAGTGCCCTTCCTGCAGAGAGGGGCCCAAAACTGAACCCAGTACTTGAGTTGTCGCCTCACCAGTGCTGAGTACGGGGACACCGTCACTTCCCTACTCCTGCTGGTCACACTATTCCTGATCCAGGTAAGGATGCTGTTGACCTTCTTGGTCACCTGATTGCACTGCTGGCTCATCTTCAGCCACCTGTCCATCAACAACTGCAGGTCTTTCTCTCCTGAGCAGTTTTCCAATCACTCTTCCCCAACCCTTGAGCGCTCACGAGTTGCTGTGACCCAAGTCCAGTGCTCAGTACTTGGCCTTGCCCCAGGGATCCATCATGTCCAGGTCCCTCTGCAGAACCTTTCTGCTCTCAAGCAGATTGACACTCACTTGCAGCTTAATGTCATTTGCAAACTTACTGAAGGTGCCCTTGATCCCCATGCCTAGTTCGCTGATAAATGATCATGACCACGAGAACTAGGTGCAGGATAGTGATTCTGTTTCCCATGCTGGCATAGACTGTTCTATCTCCTCAGATCAAAAATGTTGCGCAGCACTACTTGTAACCATCATGAGAATTAGAAATTAGCTGTATTCATAGTTTCCCATCTGTTGAGAGGGAAGAGTCACAAGTATGTTTAACTGATAGGTGTTCATTGGTTTGCTACTAAATAAAGTTCAAATTTAAAGGATATATCCTTGTATAAACTCCTGGTTAAATGTCAGAACATATTCCTGCGTCAAAGTAGAATTTCAGCTGCATGCAATCGGTCCTTCTTAGCTTCTTTGCATGCCTCCTCTTCAGTTTTACAGAATAAACACAAAGACACAGCCTTAAACTCCCCTTGTGAGCTGAAGTCACCTGTGCATCCCATAAACCTTTTAAATTAGTGGCTTGTCAAAATCCTCACAAAGGTAAGGATTAAAAACATAGAACTTCATGGAATTATGAATATTTGGGTTGGAAAGGACCTTAAAGATCATCTAGTTCCAGCCCCCTGCCATGGGGAGAGATACCTCCTACTAAAACGGCTTGCTCAAGGGCCCATCCATCTTGGATTTCAACACTTCCAGGCTTGGAGCCTCCACAACTCCTCTGGGAAACTGTTCCAGTGTATCAACACTCTTGTGGGGAAGAATTTCTTCCTAATGTCTCATCTAAATTGATCTTCTTCCAGTTTGAAACCATTATCCCTTGTCCTGCCACTCCATGCATTTGTAGAAAGGCCTCCTCCAGCTCTCATGTACCTCCCTTCAAATACTGAAAGGCTGCTCTAAGGTGTCTCCCCAGAACCTTCTGTTCTTCAGGCTGAATAACTCCTGCTCTCCTAGTCTATCTTCATAAGAAAGATGCTCCAGCCCTTGGACCATCTTTGTGGTTTCCTCTGGAATTCCACTAAGAGTTTCATGTCCTTTTGTTTTGGGAGCTCCAGAACTGGACATGGTACTCCAGCCAACTCAAGGTGTTAGAGACAACACACATTTGTCAGGTCACTGTGTGTGTGCCAAACAGATTCTGTGCCCGCTGAGTGTATTGCTCTGCTCTCTGCACTGAAATATTCCTCTGGCACAAATGTCTGCAGAGATTGTGGTGGCAGAAGGTTCCAGGTTATACCAATAGCATTGTGACCTGCACAGCTATGTCATTTCACCAAGGATCAGTACAAATGGAAAGGTGCAAAGCACAAAATGTGGAAAACAACAACAGTTCTGACTAAAACAGGGTTTCTCTTGCAGCATGATGTTTCTTCTCAAATTACTACTAACCAGTGTTAGAGGAAAAAGACTCTGAAGCAACAGGGAATGGCTGCTGGCTTCATTTGTCTTTTGAAAACACATTTCTTCTTATATTCTTGTAGACATATTTAGATTATTGCATGAGAAAATGTCAGCAACCTCTCACAGAACCACAGAATGTTAGGAAGTACAAACCCTACCATGAGCAGCTAAGGGATCTGTGGTTGTTTAGCTTGGAGAAGAGGATGCTCAGGGGGGACTTTATTGATGCCTTACAATTACCTGAAGGGAGGTTGTAGCCAGGTTGAAGTTGGTTGCTTCTCTCCAACACCCAGTGACAGAACAAGGGGATACAGTCTCAAGCTGTGCCAGGGCAGGTTTAGGCTGAATGTTAGAAAGAAGTTCTTCACAGAAAGAGTGATTGGCATCGGAATGGGCTGCCTGGGGAGGTGGTGGAGTCCCTGTCCCTGGGAGTGTTTAAAAAAAGGTTGGATATGGTACTTGGTGCCATGATTTAGTTGATTAGATGGTGTTGGGTGAAGGGTTGGACTTGGTGATCTTGGAAGTCTTTTCAAAACCTGATTAATTCTGTCATTCTGGGTTGGAAGTGACCTCCAAAGACCATTGAGTTCAACTGCCCTGCCAGAGCAGGATCACCTAGGGCAGGCTGCAGAGGAACACATCGAGGTGGGTTTGAAAGTCTCCAGAGAATGTGGTTTTGAGGGAAGTTGTCCCTTTTTTCCTCCTCTTCCACTTCACCTCCCATATTGCCTGTCATATTTAATTGTCCTTATTTATTATGTCCTATAAATGTATGAAAAAAGAACTATGGCCTGTAATACTTCAAGACATGGCCTCCTGAAATTGGTGGGCACTGATCCATCATAAGAGCATGGTCCAGCTCATCTGCCAGGCCCTAAATGGTTCAAACAGCCTCATTGTCACTGGTAGAGATCTGAAGTCAAATGCAAACAGTGATGGTATAGCTTAGATGATGGTGCAGTAGGGATTGGAAAAGTTCTACCAGAATACAGAAAATTGTTAAGGAGTGTTATACTAGAAAGCACTTTTAATCACTACCCTGACATGTGGTTTGACATGCAGCAAGTTCTCCAAAGTTTTCATATTTCTGTGTTCCACAGCAGGGCCACTGGGCTCTAGGAAAGGCAGATGGACAAATGCTGAAAGAATTCCATGTTGACATCAATCCATTCAGGGTTCATGGTTGAGATGTAGGTCAGTGGGAATTGTCTGTCTTTTTAGTGCTGGAAGTATCAAAACTGATGAATCTTCTGGAAAGGGGAAAGACCAAAGATTCAGTGAGCTAATGAGCACATAAACTGCTGAGATCAAAATGTCAGTGCAAGCACTTGGTCTGAAACATGGGGTCCTAATCACTGGAACTGATGGATAAGAGGAGAATCATTTCACATCTGACAGAGCAAAATGTAATTATTATAAAAGTGGTGATAGGGCAGGTAAATGACTTGCCCCCAAATTTAAAAAATCAAACCTAGTTAATTATATCTCTGCTAATAAAAACAGCAGTGGTAAGGATGTTATAGAGTGGTGAAAAATTAATGAAGTCTTTAATGAACTTTATGGCAAATTACATAAATCAGAGCTAACTTAATAAAAACCCAGAAGATTTTTAGCAGCAATTAGATTCTTCAATTGCTGAAAGATAAAGGAAAATAAATCCACTAAAGTCCTCTCTTCCCTACTGGAAGATTCTGTAAGACACTAAAGTAGTGGCAGCAGTACCAATGAATGATAGGCTCACCAGTGAGATCGTTAAGTAAGCTTAAAGTTTGCCTTTTCAGTGGTCTTTCGCAGAGCTGAGCAGAGCGTTTTGAAGTACCTGTGTATCAGACAAAGTCAGTTTCTTTTTTATGACTACAAGGAGAATATGTGCATACTGTGTAGACACAGAGAAAACAACACATTTCACACAAGGGAGGTGTTTGCTGGACTTGCAGTTAAGTGATAAGCAGATTTTGTTTGTTTGTGGAATTGTTTCAGTAATGGTTTTTAAAGCCCATAACCCCAAAGAGGAACAAAAGGCAAAGTTAGTTTTCAACAGAGACAAGTCAGATTCGAAGCACTTCAGTCAGATCAAGGTTCCTCACAGCACTGCTGTGAGATAATTTTGCACTAAATTCCCAAGGGTACTTGCAGTTAAACTGTTAAGAATTGTCTGGTAAAACGCACTTCGGATTCAGAGAAAAACATGGGGCTTATGTAGACTTCTCAGGGACTAGGAAGGGAAAGGGGTAGGAGAAAAAAGATTGTGCACTGTCTCCTAAACCTTGAGGCTGATTAGTCACATGAGGCTCAGAAGCAAAGTCAATACAAAATCTATTTCTGAATTTGTCAGACTGGTGAAAAGCAGCAATCCTCCCTCATTTTCACCGTTGCAGCAGAAATAATATCCTAAACAACTGCATCTGAGCCTATACAAATGGAGAACTTCGGTACAGGAATTAAGGATATCACAAAAGGGTGAATGAAAAAGGTTTGTGTCTTGCTTCCAGCAAGATGGTTCTGAGTGACTGTAAGACCAGCATGGAATTTGTAAACACACTGATGCTCTATTACTGTTTGATAAAGGCAGCACCCTACTCCAGTAAATGTCACCACTCTTTACCCTTTACAGTACCTGTAATTCCACCACAGCACCAGAGGTCCCTTCAGCCTTCCCTATCTCCAGGAGCACTCCAGCAGACCTGTGCTCCAGCTCCCTGAAGAGCCAGTACTTTGCAGAGTGACTCCATTCCTGAGGTTTGCTGGTGGCTGAATTCACTAAGCAAAAGTCAAAGAAAATGTTTTTCTAGAGTTACTGTGATAAATTAATGAAAGCATCACATAAGAGATGGCAACTTAATACTTCCTAAACAATGAGATCCCACCTTTTCCTTTTCTTTTTCTTTTGTTTTAGATGTTGAATTTTCTTTGAAATATTGCTAAATCATCCAAACCAAAGATCTCCTAAACACTGGGCATTGTGTGACATGGGACTATAGAGGAGTTACTATTGCAGTCAGTAAATCTGGCACATTCTGATGCAACCGGAGTAACAAACACAGCAGAGCAACAAAGAGTTGTTTTCATAACATCTCCTCTACAGTACTGAGTGGCAGTGGCTGCTCAGAGGATGTTTGTCTTCACACAAGGAGTTTTCTGAAATAACCTTTGAGCACCATTACAGGAGCAAGACAGCAGAAAATTAAAAGGGAGAAGATTTCTGCAGGTTTGGAGTGCAAAGCTGACTAAGTGTAAGTCATCAAGGTGTTACTCCTAAGACAGTTTGCACAGCAGTGCTTCTACCTCAGACACAGGAAGTAAGGAGGAAGAGTTTTCAAAGCAGCGAGGCCATCTCTTATATACAAGGTTGTTGCCCAGGGAGACTGCAGTCTCCAACCTTGGTGGTTTTCAAGTTTCATTTGATAGCTGACTGCTTTGAGCAGGATGTCCAGTTAGACTGCTTCTGAGGTCCACTCCAACCTGATGGCTCTGAGTGCAGCAGGTTCATCACTCTACCCAGGCACAAATACAGCATTTTCCTTTAAGACGATCCTTGTAGGTCCCTTTTTAAAAGAAGCTGGAAAAATCTGTTCTAAGTCATTGTATATAAATGTGTAACAATTTATGATGAGAATGTGCTCCATGCAGAATTGTGCTGTAACCATGGCAACTTCCATTGTGAATCTGGAAGGAACTCATTTAGAAGAGATGTAATTGTACTAGTCACCCATTTTTTGAATATTCCAATCATGCAAAGAACACCCCAGCCCCATACAGAGTTGGTTTTAAACGGTGCAGCTGTGTGAACACAGACACTGTCAGGAGCATTTAGATTGAAGAGCTTCTCAATTTCATTTGGCGATTCTTCTGCAACTTCTGTTGGAGGCTAAATTGGAATCTTTTGCTGTAAAAACATTCACATTTATTTAGACTTGCTTCTAGCATGCCAATTTTCTTTGACTTATTATTTTTTTTGTCTACAGACTAGTAAATGTGTCTTTCTTTAAATATCCTGCTTCTTGTGGGAGGGTAAATTCAGAACCAAAAGAAGTTTCCCCTCTCCTTCGTTGTTTAGCTGTGAGCTCTCCTTAAACTTATGAGTTCCCTGTTGCCTCTCACTTAAGATGAAATGCTGAACCAATGTTTCCCCACAGTTTCTGGCCATCTTTCTCACTGGAATCTTGGCCTTAGTTCTCACTACTGTAGATGCTCAGTTCATCGCCTTGTTTCTAAGCAATTAAACTCTATGTTGAAATCTGGGAGAGTTGTTTTGTGCCTTGTTGACAGGCTGAGACTCCAAGCCTGGAAGAATAGAAAGCGTGGTTGGATGGCATCTTGAGCAACCTCATCTGGCAGGAGGTGTTCCTGCCTATGGCAGGCATTGGAGCTAGATGATCATGAAGCTCCTTTCCAACACAAGACATTCTATGATTGACCTGCTCACAACCACAGTTTAAGATATATAGAAGTACGTCTCCCTAGAGTAGAGGTCCAAAATTTTCAGAGGAAATGCTGCTTAGAGGACATGGTTCCAAAGGGGAAAGAACATGGTTTGTACAGCTAGAACACTTAATCCAATTTCCCTCTTCCATTACTCCAGCTCTGATACACCCCAGGATTTATTCATGCCCTGACTCCCTTTTTTTTTTTTTTTTTTTTTTTTTTTAATCTCTGTACAAATTAGATCAGTGTTAGGGAAGTTTCCCTGTATCAGCAACCTTACCTCCTGCTGCACAGATAACACAGCTCACGTGTTAACACTGCCCGCAGGTTACAGTTCTGTTGGACACCTTTGTGGAGAAGGAAGAGGTGTCATAAATTTTGGAGGCAGCTATTTTCCTCAGCTTGCCAGAGGGCTAAAAGCAATTAGCTGCATCTCATCAGAATGGCAGTTGTTTAGAGAGTGCACATGTGTTCTGTTTCCTTGGTTATCTCCTGTTCAGTGCAGTGCTTCAGAATTGGTGCTTTAGAGTTTGATGTTTGACCTACACCTCATTTTCAAACTAACTCCAGTCCTCAACCGTGAGCATGAATTTCTGGACAGATTGCTCTCTTACTTTTGGAAGGTAAGAGTGGTATGCAACTTTGGGCATTTTTTTTCCCCCTCTCAAGTGCACACAAGAAAGGGAAAAAGGAGATTTAAAGTGTAACAGACATGGTGCACGCCCAGCCCAGAGAAAGAGAGTATCCAAACCTAGCTGTGGTTCTGGTCTCAGGCAGGGTCTCACAGGAGTCCATACTGCAAGATGTAGTATCATTTTGGTTGGAAAAGCCCTTTAAGATCATCAAGTCCAACAGTGATCTAGCTCTACCAAGTCTATTGCTAAACCACATCCCTCAGCACTACAAAACCTCTTTGATTTTTGACTCTCCTCCTTTTGGAAACCACAATTTGTCACCTTACAGGGTAATTATCCACAAACTCAGAGAACTTCATGGCACCTTCTGCTCACCTGGAGAACTGACACCAGAACCCAGGCTGGAATTGTTCTCTCCCATGCATGCAGCCAGATGAGGAAGAGATGGATGAGTATGTTGGTTTAAGGTATACATTGGATTCTCATGTGTTTTCAGCCAATGTCCCTGGAACTTTCAGCCTAGTTTAAGTTTGAGCTCAGTTTAAGTGCTCCTGCAATAAAGGAAGGTTTTTATCATGTCAGTCCTTCCTCCTTTACTGGAAATATAAAAACTAAAGCTTCACCCAGCTTATGGGGTGGAAGAATTGAACAAGAGTTATTGTGACACACAGTAGTTGTGAACTTTGTATTCCATAAAGGTGAATCTAAGGTTTTCAAGAGCAGCTGAGAGCAGTGGGAGCAGAACCATATTGTTCTGAGAACAATTTACAGCTCTCACTCTGGCACCACTTCCTCCTGGGAACCTCACCTTGGCTTTGGTTCACAGTGTTAATAAAAGCCAGGTCAAAATAGGTGGCTGTCCTTTGTTATGGGAAACACAGGAGTGCTACTGCAACAGCTTAACTGAGTGGTAAAGTTCAAGGAGAGGAATAACTCCCTGTGCTCCACATTGCCAAGCCAAAGGAGAACAAAAAAATCCCAAAAATGCAAGCTCCCTCTGTTCAGGGCCCATCCTGTCATAGAATTATACACAATTTTGGTTGGAAAGACCTTTAAGTTCATTTAGTCCAATCATTATCAAACTACTGCCAAGTCTGGTGTCAAGCTATGTCCCTTGGCACACATCTATGCCCTTCTCTGGACCTGTTCTCCAGACTCTTTACCAGCTTCACTACTGTTTTCTGGAGCTGCTTCAGCATGTCAGTGGTTTTCTTGTAGTGAGGGCTCCAGAACTGAACCAGGTTTGATGTCCACCTCCAGTGTCTCTGCATGGGTGCATTCAGACATGTCTATCAGTTTTGCTGTACAGCATCAAAGCACCACGTTTCTGCTATATCTCACGAGGCTAGGCAGCAGGAGGGGTTGATCTGATTTCACACACAGTTCATGTGGTTGCTTCTTTGTGGAATGGAGATAACCATACCAGAGAGTTACACAAAATATGTAAATGGTTAACTTTACTTGGTTATTGCCAGAGCCAGGTGAGGGGATAAGTAGAACGCAACAAGAGGACACAGTCTCAAGCTGTGCCAGGGGAAGTTTAGGCTGGAGGTGAGGAGAAAGTTCTTCACTGAGAGAGTCATTGGCTACTGGAATGGGCTACCCAGGGAGGTGGTGGAGTCACCGTCCCTGGAGGTGTTCAAGGCAGGTTTGGACGTGACACTTGGTGCCATGATCTAGTCTTGAGGTCTGTGGTAACGGGTTGGACTTGATGATCTTTGAGGTCTCTTCCAACCCTGGTGATACTGTGATACAATGAAACCTTTAAAGGCAGGACTTTCAGCCAGTAACATGATTACCTCAGACTCTCAGATTGGTTGATAGGAAAACAAGACAATATTTCTACCCTTAATTAAGTTTAAAAAAAACCAAACAAAACCAAGCCGGAAAGCCTGAAGGTACCTCTGTGATTGTACTGAAATATGTTAACAACCCCAGGCTGCCTTCTTTCACGCCTGGGAGTCCTGCCCATCTTTACTACCTAATTAATTGTAAAGATGGAGCTTGCAGGAAATGCAATTATCTGTCTTTTCTGCTGAGTTTCAAAGTATTTGGCAAAGAGATAGGCAAAATTTTGTACTTGCTGAGCAGGAAATTTGTCACTCATTATCATTTCAGGAAGTTAAAAGTGCAAATTTGGCAAATGATTTCAGTCAAAGAAGTAGGGAAATTTGCAAGGAATGTTTTCACATTGAACTTTGGCTGAAAATAGCATTTTCCATTTTAAAGTAGGCTTTCTTTTTAAATAGGTAAATGTGAAGGTTTGGGAGTTCCCCACCCCCCCACACTTTGTAAAATGACCCAGACTAGCAATCAGTCAGCTGGAAGTTAAATGATGAAGCTATATTTACAGCTTTGCACAATGTACAGCAGATATTTACACTATATACAGATATTTACACTATATATTTACAGAAATATACATGTAAAAGGTAATACAGCAACACAACTCCCCTCCCAGAAATCAGAGACCCCAGGAGGGGCTCCCAACCACCCTTCCACCTTCTCCCCACCCCTGTACCTTACCCCAAGGTTTGCCTTACGTGCAAGGTAAATTAGGAGGATCGGCCAGGAGGGTTAGAAGAAAAGTGGTTAGTGAGGATTAATCAGCAGAGGAGCCAAGAGCCAGAAGCTGCTAGATCCCACCAACAGCTCCTGTTCCAGCAAGAGCCAGAGAGAGACTGAGTTATCTATTGTTTTGGTTAGTATTCCCAAACAATTCTCCAGCAAGTGTATGAGTGAAGTAGACATCATGATGTTTTCCTTTCACAGCCTATAGTGTAATTTTCTCTATTAAAATATTCTAATTAACCTCAAACCAGCACAGTAAAATATTGGGAACAAAATCTTTCAGCTATAAAAGGGACATGGTTTAGCACCAGACTTTTGGGAGTTATATAATGGTTGGACTCAATAGTTTTGAAGAACTTCTCCAACCAAAATGTTTCTGTGATTCTATGATTCTGGTCTTTAACTGAATGGATGAGAGGTTTACAAGGACAAGGATGTAAATAATTTTGGATGACGCTGTTAAAGTACTTATTCATTCACACAGTTTCAAGAATGCCTGCCAGTGCTGAAGGAAACATCTCTAATGAAGTGCTTACAAAACGTCCCAGCAAATCTAAATTAATCTCTGATGTCTTTAAAGTAATCATTAAAATATCTCAGAATGCAGATTGTTTGTCAAACACTAAGACATCGCTGTTACCAACAACTTAATTACAAATTTCCAGTGGATGTAGCCATATATATAATTTAATATAAAGTCATAAACCTCCTAATGGTGTTTTGGTCCAATCAACACTGTTTAAAAGAAGTGTAACTGCCTCATTTTCTTAAATAGCACAAACAGAAAGAAAGATGACCCATGCTTGAACAATTTCTATATAACGACATTTCATTCTTTCAAGAACACTTAGGACTAATGAAAATATGAGGAAAATATCACCCACAAGTTCAAGATCTTCCAATTTTTTCTACTCACATTGCCGCCGCAATGAACAGAAAAGTTCTGACTACACTGGACAATGATTTTCTTTGGTGTAGCACAGTGATGAAATGTTCAGGGATGTTGAAAGCACATTAAAAGGACTGGATCTCCTATCCTGGGATGCAGGAATTCATTTGAATGTTTGTTCTTTACGTTTTCTAGTTCTGTCAGTCGTCAAACTGCTCTCTCTTTTTAGGAAAAACCACTTTCGTTGGCTGTTCTTGCAAATAAAACCAGAAGCAAACAGGGGTAAGATACCATGGTATATGTGAAAAATTGTGAAACACAATTTGATGACCCCTTTCTGAATCTAACACCAGGTTGTACGCAGCCTTGGGTCATCTGGTATACTGGGAAGTGTCCCTGCCCATGGCAAGGTGATTTGAACTAAATGATTTTTAAGAGCCTTTCCAACCCAAACCAGTCTATGATTTTCTTTAAAAATTACAATCTGCAGAACAAAACTAAAAATTTCCCTAAGAAATTTAAGTAAACACGGCCCTTGCATAGAGATACCACAGATTTTCAAGCCTTGAAATGTGTAGGAATCTAAGAAGCAGGAGAAAACACAGTGCATCCACTTGTCAAGGTAGCAAGACTGTACTGATTAGTTGTACTTTTAGGTGTGGTGAAGAAATAGGAAATATAGAGAAAAAACAAGAAGTAGAAAACCTAGGGGAAAAAAATTGGCCTGATTTTGACACAGGGCACCTTAGATCGAGTAGAAAAAGGAGTTAAGGTTTTTAGTTTTCAGTCTTTCATTAATGATTCCTCTGTCCCACTTGTGAGTAGGGCATTGCTCTGATGTTAACATCCACAGCATGATGATTTTCTTAAATGATTTGCTAAGGCCTCATGCATAACCACCTCATTGAAAAGTAGTGAATGGTCGTTTACGCCTTGTCAATTAGTAAAGTGCAATAATAAGAGTGATACTGGTTTGACACTTACACCATACATGAGATGGTGAACACAGCTTGGTGGAGTTGGCAAAGCAGTTAGACTACCAGTGGCATACCTGTGGTTCATTTGATTTATTGATATGCAATTGCCAGCAGGCTTCAATATGCTCAGATAGTTTTAGATTCCTTAAGACATTTCCCTTAAAGTTTTTTTAAATTGATAGACACAGAATTTCTATGGAGAGTTCTAAGAGTTTCCTTGTCCTGGGAGAAAGATGGTGGTGTTGTATTGGCACAGAAAGAGCAGATTGCTTCTCCTTTGTACTGTATCAGTCTCTGTTAGGATTATGGAAATCAGTCTCCAAGAGGTAAGTCTATGAATACCTTCGCAAATCTCAACAGACAGTTCAAAATGAAGAACTTGGTTAATGGTTCGACTTGATCTTAAATATCTCTCCCAACCAGAACAATTCTGTGATTCTAAGAACAAAGGCAAATGGGGGCTTCCTGTTGTTGAGGTTTAGTATCTCTTCTGATGACAGTCTTTATAAAGAATATCTAAGTACAGCAAAGACTATAAAAAAAGATCTTTTCTTAGCACTGAAAAAAGATTACTTGCAAAATCCTAAACCAACAAACAGTAACTCAGCTTGATCCAGTTACTTAACCCAAAGACTTCACCACATAGGGAGAGACCATTTGCTGTTGCTACTTGTCTGCATCAGGGTTTGAGAATGACTTTCAGCTTAGTAAGAGCTTACCCAAGGACATACTCAGAGTCTTGGAAACCAAATGTATCAATACTATACAAATAGGATCTACAGAGACTCTTGGAAATACAATAGCCAGGAATTCACATTATTTACCCTCAGCTAACACTGACTGTATGGACTTTTAGTTCTTGCTGGAAAAATCAGTCTTGCCTCTGGCTTTTGAAAGCACAAACTGTATCAAATCTTCCCTGAAAGATTTCCTTGGAAGTCTGCTGCTCCACTCCTCTACTGCCAGGCACAAAAATGACTACAACTGTCATGCCTCATACCCATTTTGCTGGGGTCAGTGGAGAGCTTACCAGAAATAGACATGTGATCAGAATTTTTAACACCTAAGGCATTAAAAAAAGGTGACAGTTCTAAAATGTACTTGATATGTAAAATTTCATGCTTGCTTTGGTACAGTTGATTTGATTGGCACCTCAGGGGAGGCCAGTCAATATTAAACAGCTCACAGACTCTTTTTTTTTTCTTTTTTTTTTTTTTTTTTTTTTTTTTTTTTTTTCTCTTTTGGTAGAGGAGAGAATCAAAATGGTTTTGATGGAATCTGAGATTGCTTCATATGATATTTTATTAACTTCTGCAAACTGTATGAAAACAATTCAAAATATCTCTTTAGATAAAACAGCTTTAGCAAGAGCTAAATTGAGTCCCACAATTCAGCAGTATTCCATATGGTACCTCATATGTCATAAAACCTGCCTGGATCTGGAAAGTGAAGATGATTTTCTTTCTTCCTGTGGGACTGAAATCTGCGTTACAACAAACCAAACACAGGTATGCTCTGCTTCCTGCCTCTCCACTGTGGAGAAATGCTATTTTTACGTTGTTCTATGCTTTCAACACCATGAAATAAATTTAGTAGTACTGCTTGGGGTCTTGGAATTCTCTTAATATTTGCAAGCATGAATCACTGAAGAACTTGGCTTATAAATAATTAAATACATACAGACTCTACTTCCTATTGCAAATGGAGATTAAAGAGTGTCCTCTCAAAACACCTCCTGATACAATCTTCTTGCATTTAGTTTATTCTCTGTGCTATCTCTGATGCCCTTCTGCATAGGAAGACAGTAATGTAGCTCTCAACTAACCAGAGCATGAATGAGAGAGCAAAATAATTCTTCCTGTGGGGAATGTGAAGCCATACAGAATTTCTTCTATAGCAGAAACAGCTCTTTTTACAGTCTTTCATTGGAGACTTCTTATTAAGTGTCTCTCAAGATTCACAGTGAGAGAACATCAAACTTCTACTGAAATCAGGCATCAAAACATTAAATCGCTAAAAGGTGAGTACTGAGAGACATGGCCAGATATGGTGTCAAGGGTTAGGGCTGGGCCAGCCACTTGAGATGTGACAGAGGGTCTCTATGAAACCCTCTCCATTCCCAAGAGGAAGAGAGGGAGAGAGATCAATGGATTGGGAAAGAAAGTGAAGTAGCTTGAATGGGAATAAGAAATGAAATAGAGCCAAAAAGATACAAACCAGTAAGGAACCCAGCCCCTGAATGCAATGATGCCACTGGCACCACTGGTGTTGTGGCAGGCACCGGGAAAGTCCCAGAACGGACACAGTAGCAGATGTGAACTGGATTGAGGAGCTGGATTCTGGAACTACTTCCAGGAATTTATGGATTTGGATTGAATGCAAAAGAGATAGATTCTCCTTGGATACTGACCAGTGAAGAAAAGGTTTTACCCTGTTGGTCCCTCAGCTTTCTCCTGAAGATAATGTCCATGGGATGGAATCCCTTGTTGGTCAGTTTACAGCCGCCTGTCCTATCTGCTTTTCCCTGCAGGTGTCACCTTTGGCTTCCTACATCCCAACATGGGGCACAAGGTGTGGTAGTGCCCCTGCAACTCAGCCATTAGTGGTGGCTCTCCCTGTCAAATTCTCATTACTAGCAGCAGCCTCTAGTTGTGCAAACCTGCTCTAAACTGCAGAATGTGCCTCACTGGGCAGAGACTGAGCTGAGATGTTAGTCACAGAGCAGAATTAGTGGCTATGGACTTGTCATTACTTGCACTTGAAAGAGTCACCTTGTGCTCAAAAACACAAGGTTTGACTGTAGCATGCTATGGTCACAAGTGAAGACAGCACATTTCTGCAGCGGTCTATTGGAGGGAGGGAGGTAGTTGGAACATCAGTCTGTACTTTTGGCTAGAATGTTTACTTTTCATCTGAAACTTGAGAGCCAGGGAAACAACCCTTGTATGAAATCAGTTCTAGATACAACTGGAATAAAACAGATCATGGAAGTGACTATTGCCAACAATCTTTGGTTCCTAAACATAGTATTTACTGAATTTGAAGCCATTCATGTGAAATGGTTTCAGTCCCTTCATGATGATCCCTTCTTACTTCTCCACCCAACGGAATGATCCTTGCAGTTTGATTTCCACTCCATCCTGACATGTGAGCTGCCTCTGCAGCAGCAGATGAATTACTTGAATTCTCACAAATTGACTACCCTGGCAAGGGAAGTGATAATTGCCAAGATCACAAGGGTGCCATTTCAAAACATTGTCACTTTCTGACTCAATGGCACAAATGCCCTTGTCCTATGTGAACAGCAGAGAGCTGACAGCTTACGGTGCCATTTGCTCAGGGGAACAATTTCATGCCTGTAGATAAAATCGTTGCTGTTTTGAGGAGATACTGATTACTTGAATATGGTATTTTTAGAAAGCAAAGTAGGATGACTCAAATAATTATTTTGTTATTTACAGATCTTTAACTGATCTTTGGGATAATTTTTAATGCAAGCAATTAAACACCTACTGTTTTCCCTGTGGATACCAAGACTGGCCAATAGCTCAGAGACTTTCTAATACCTCCTGTCCAATCTAAGGTTCATTCTGCAACCCTCGTTTTTGTTCTCTCCTGTGCTCCTTTTGTTAGGTTTGTATTCTTGGTAGGTTTTTTCTGTCTGTCATTTGTCTGAGTGTTCTTTAACACTGATTCCCCTTGTGGTTTTGGCTCAAAAGATGAAAACACTGGACTTCTACAGACTACATGTAATCAGGATACCTTGTAAGAAAGTCTGCTTCAGCTTTGTCCTCCTGTGTGACATAGAAAGCAACACCTCAGGTTGGTAGATATTTTCTTTTTGGAAGAGCATCTCTGATTTGAAGGAGGCAGCTGTTCGTAAGGCTACCAAGGATCATTTACTGATTGATAAGGGAGGGGACAGCTATCAGTAGAGCTGTTATTTTGCTGATTGTAGAACCGAACCCATCACTTAAAGAACTTTCTGGCAATAGGCTCTAATTCAAGAGTTCTATCAATTTTGGTTTTCCCAGCAGGGTTGTAAGTGGGCTACTTCACACCTGTCCTTCACTGAGCTCTGCTGAGGAAGAAAAGAGGGGAACAGCTTGTCATTAGATACCTACAATTTATAAACCAGTGTAGGAGAAAGCAGTGTACAATATTCTAGCATGACTAGATTGTCTCTGAGCTAAAGATTCCTTAGCTGAAACTGAATTTTGCTGCCAATTCTTTTCACTGTTCTACAAAGATTTGTCATGCAGTTGCTGCTTTCCTGTTTCTCTTTGAGAGCAGTGCCACGTCCTTCTCGACACATACCTCATTAAAGCCCAGAAATTGTCTTATTCCAGAGAAAAGAAATTTTACACAGATAGTATTACATGAACAGAACAAATTGGAGCATAAATCTGAGGATGAAATTTGCATATAAAACGAGGGAGAGCTTGCATGAGTGTGTGTTTGGAAGCAAAAACGTTCAGTGACATAATCAGGGCTGTTTAGGGGAGAAAAAACAAGAGTGATGCTTCAAAATCAAAGACAAAGCAGAAAAATATTTGGAAACCATCAGGTAGGTACAACTTGCATAACCACTTGGTGTCACTCTTAACTCAGGCTTGAGTCAGCTCGGTGCTTTCTGCGCC
This sequence comes from Eubucco bourcierii, assembly GCA_013396675.1. Classification (NCBI taxonomy): domain Eukaryota; kingdom Metazoa; phylum Chordata; class Aves; order Piciformes; family Ramphastidae; genus Eubucco; species Eubucco bourcierii. The sequence continues at coordinate 34,631 of VWZE01023399.1, forward strand.
AGCGGGAAGCAACGCTGTCATAAAGAGCACTGACAGGCTGGGGAGGATTTCACTACTTGCATCTGTGAAATTCCGAGGTTCAGAGATTCAGATAGCCTGACCTAACTGTTCTCTAGAGGTTGCAAGGGGTTTGCAAAGACTTTCATGCCCTGTTGTCTGCTGTCCGGGACAGCAATGTGCCCTTGTGGCCAAAAGGGTCAATGAGATCCTGGAGTGTATTAAGAAGAGTGTGTCCAGCAGATCAAGGGAGATTCTCCTTCTCTAGTCCGCCCTGGTGAGACCCCATCTTGAGTACTGCATTCAGTTTTGGGCTCCCCAGTTTAAGAGGTACAGGGATCTGCTGGAGAGGGTCCAGTGGAGGGCTACAAGGATGATTAGGGGACTGGAGTACTGCCTGATGAGTGGAGGCTGAAGGACCTGGGGCTTTTTAGTCTGGAGAAGACAACACTGAGAGGGGATTTAATAAATATTTATAAATATCTGAGTGCTGGGTGTGGGGGTGCAGAGGGGTGGGCAGACTCTTCTCACTCCCTGTGATAGGACAAGGAGCAATGGATTTAAGCTGCAGCACAGGAGATTCCACCTCAGCACAAGGGGGAATTTCTTTACTGTAAGGGTCAGAGAGCACTGGAACAGGCTCCCCAAAGGGATTGTGGGGTCTCCTCTGGCGACTTTCAAGGCCCATCTGGATGCATTCCTTTGTCACCTGAGCTAGATTATAGTACTGCTCTGGCAGGGGGATTGGACTCAATGATCTCTTTGGGTCCTTTCCAACCCCTGACATCCTGTAATCCTGTGAAAATGTGATCTACTAAATCTGACTGACTTGTCACAGTCACCTCTATGGCTCTTAACATATACCACAAGTGGAAGAACCTCACAAATGGTATCTTTGTGTGTTGTTCTCAAACAGAAAACAAACAGAAAAAAAATTGTCAAAATATTGACAAAACATCACAACTCTCTGGTTAGTGAGTAACAACTTGCAGGGTTGGACTTGCTAGCTGAGCAACTGGCAAAACACCAAATGAAAACTCTTTTAGTAGCCGTAAAAGGCAAACTGGTAGTTGACTTCTAACACTGTTGTAGGCTCTGCTGCTAAAATGCTCTGACTAGGTCACAGTAATGCTAACAAGTGCAAATAGCTCTCCATTCCATAGCAACAAGCATCAGGCAAAGCTACCATCCTGCACAGGTGCATCCTGCACCTTACAGAGCAGCAAACTGATTGCTAACATGAATTCCCAGCTTTATGTTAGCAACAACATTTGGCTTTCATTAGCATCACTGGGAGTGTTCCTGGGAGGGAGATAACTTTATCTCTCAGTAGAAATGTCACTGATAACACACCCTTCTGTTGGCTTTGCCAACGGGATAAAGAGAGAATAATGGTGGAAAAGGAAGGAGCAACATTGACCTGATCATGAACTGCTTGAGACAAGGTGGTTAAGGAGACAGTCACCACTATTATGTTACAGCTTCTTAGCTCTGTTGGTTTCCAGGATACTGACTTTCATACTACCCACAGAGCATTTAGAAAAGCAGTATTTATTTTATAAAGCACGCTGGTGTTTATAGTGTGGCTTAGTAATGAGAAGTTCAGGAACAACCTACTCCAGGATTTCCAATACTTGAGTCTTAACAAGAAAAATAAAGTAATGATGAAACACTGCAGGCATCCTCTGCTGGCTTCTTGTTTGCTGCCAATGCTCCTGGTAGTGGGTATTTGGAAGGTATCTCAGAACACCCTGAGGTGGATGGAGTAAAAACCCCAGGGACCTTCAGCAATTGCACAACACTTCTTTTTCATCAGAAGCTCACTAATATAATCCCTGTTGCAAACTAGTCTCAATTAAAAATTCCTTGAATTAGACTGAGAAGGATACAAATGTTTTTGTAAGTTCCTGGTGCAGAAAAATCCTTATGACCACTAGAAGGGCAAGGTTTGGAACCTGCTTTACGTGAGCCCTTCCTCTTTAACTCATCATCTTTCTCATCCTGTATAATACTGTTTTTCTAAGTTCTTCCTACCCATTCTGCATCTTTTCTACAGTAAAAGGTATTAGGAGAAAAGCAGCTTACCTCTCCTCTTTTCTTTCCCCATCCCACCATCTTTTTTTAATGTTCATCTCCACCTTTCTTGCACAGCATGATTCTAGGCACCAAATGCAGCCGTTTTCCCTGGTACTAAGAGCAGAAAGGCACAAGAGATGCCAATGAACCAGGTGAGTGGTACTGGGAACTCAATGAATGAAGTTCAGGGCAGCAAAGAACCTGCCACCCATGCTTCAGTGGGCACTTTGTTCCTCAATAGTATCTCTGCTCTCAAGTCTCTGCAATAGTTTGCAAACTCTCTTCTGCAGTGATCAGTTTTTCTCAGTAATGCTTCTCTTAACCTGCTTTATCTCTGTATCTCGTCCTGTGAGATCAAAGTTCCATTCTGTTTTAACAAAGGAGGACTGGGCAAAATGGATTGGTGCATTCAGTGTTACAGAAGAATTCTGTGGGCTAGCAAACAAATGACCTCAGGTCTGCTGAAAGGCTGCACTGCTGCATCCTTGCTATCTTCATTGGTTAACTTAGACTTCTACACAGATTTTCCTAGTTTAGGTTCAGTTCTGACTTTATGAACCTGGAATAAATCCAGTTTAGAGCTCAAGTAATTTTTTGAGTCAGCAAGAACAGAAACTGCAGTGACCAAGGTGATGTGCTACAGTCATCAAGGAGAGCTCTGCCACAAATGCTGTGCTTCATTGCTGCAGGTCACCATTCTCTACGTTGAAACTTTTTAGCTGCTCCACTCATAGAACAATTTTTACTATGAAGTAATGTGATGATTTGGGCCAATTATCAAGAGACACAGTAATGCTACCTGTTTTGTTATCTCACCTGCAGAAGAAACATGAAGCCTCCCTCATGTTAGGGATTAGAAGAGGCTGGAAAGGGAGGGGAACCAAGCATCTGATTTTGTAGTTTCATTAAATAAATCCTAAGCATCAGACATCAATGCTGGTATTTAGAGTTTGGCTTAAATCTTGAAGCATGAAGATTTTCTTTCACAGTATTTTTCTTGGCTTACTCATTCATACAGCCCTGCTTGTCTTTACAAAGTGTAAATATTCTTTTGTGGAATCTACACCAGTATTTGGTAGGTAGCAGTAAGGTTCCCTGTCACGTTAAATGCTAAGTTAAAGTTATTAACTGGTTATTCTCAAATGAGATACTTTAATAACAGTAATAACCATAATAATAATAACTAAACTACAGTAAGAATAAAAGTATATAATCATAGAATGGTAAGGTGGGAAGGGACATCAAGGATCATCTAGTTCCAACCCCCTGCCATAGGCAGGGACACCTCCCACTAGTACAGCTCACTCAAAGCCTCATCCAATCTGGCCTTGAACACCTCCAGGGAGGGAGCAGCCACAACGTGTCTGGGCAACATGTTCCAGTACCTCACCACCCTCACTGGCAAGAACTTCCTCCTAACATCTATTCTAAATCTCCCTTCTGCAAGTTTAAACCCATTGCTTCTCATCCTGTCATTACAAGACCTTGTAAATAGTCCCTCCCCAGCCTTCTTGTAGGTCCCCTTCAGATATTGGAAGGCCACTACAAAGTCTCCTCAAAGTCTTCTCTTCTCCAGGCTGAAGATCCCCAACTCTTGTAGTTGTGCTCATAGCAGAGCTGCTCCAGCCCTCTGATCATCTTTGTGGTCTCATTTGGACCCGCTCCAACACTTCCATGTCCTTCCTGTGCTGGGGGCTCCAGAACTGCACACAGTACTCCAGGTGGGATCTGACAAGAGCAGAGTAAAGGGGCAGAATCACCTCCCTTGCCCTGCTGGCCATGCTGCTCTTGATGCAGCCCAGGACTCGGTTGCTGTCTAGGCTGCATATGCAGGCTTTTCATCAACCCAGACCTTTCAAATATGATGGACAGTGGTTTAGCAACTTCATCTGCCAGTTCCCTCAGGATCTGTGGGTAGATCTTGTCAGGCCTCATGGACTTATGCACATTGATATTCCTTAGGTGCTCAGAAATGTGATCTTCAATTATAGTGGGTAGATCTGCCTTCTCCCAGTCCATAGTTTTGCCCTCTGGGAATGGGACACTGTGGTTGGAGCCCTTGCCCTTGAAGGCTGAGGCAAAGAAGTCATTGAGCACCTCAGCTTTATCCATATCTTTTGTTGTCGGATTTCCATTTCCCTTCTGTAAGGGTTCCACATTCTCCGTAGTTGTCCTTTTCTCACTAATATATCTGAAGAAATTCTTCTTGTTCCCTTTAATGTCCCTGGCCAGATTTAATTCTAACTATGCCTTAGCTTTCCTTACCTCAGCTCTGGCTGCACAAATAATTTCTTTGTATTTATCCCAGGTTACCTGCCCTTGCTTCCACTGTCTACAGGCTTTCTTCTTGCATCTAAGTGTATCCAGGAGCTCTCTATTCATCCATGCAGGCCTCCTGGCATTCTTACCTGCCTTCCTCTTTTCTGGAATGCATTGCTCCTGGGCCTGAAGGAGGTGATCCTTGAACAATGACCAGCTTTCCTGGGCCCCCCTTCCTTCCAGGGTTATTTCCCATGATACTCTGCCAAGGAAGTCCCTGAAGAGGTTAAAGTCTGCTCTTCTGAAGTCCAGAGCAGTGAGTTTGCTATGCTCCCTCCTTGATGCCTTGGAGATCTTAAACTCTACTATTTCTTGGTCACTGCAGCCACTGCAACCCTTCAGCTTTACTTCACTCACTAGCCCCTCCTTGTTGGTGAGTACTAGGTCCAGCATAGCACCTTTTCTCATGGGTATATCTGAAACACTTCAGGTGTATTCAGAGATGCAAGGGAAAGCAGTGTCTCACAGCTCTTCTGTCTAGATGTTGTGAAAGTCCAGGACAGAGGACATGACTAAAACTTTGTCACTCCATATAAAACTCATGACCCCCACAGGAACTTATCTGAGCCTGCCCTACATCTTTATTTCTTTCCAACCCCAGCCCCAGAAGAGGGTAGCTATTAGCTGCTTATCTCTACAAAGATCCATGTAGTTCAAAGAGGAGAAAGTTAAATTTCCTCTCTTTGGTCCTACTCATACTTTGGCTTTTCTGTCAACTGTTAAGCATAACTGTAATTATGATACTTGTAGGTATTCAAGTAACATTTTTAATATTATTTTGTGACAGAATATTTGAACTCACTGATGGCTTTGTTCTGATCCTGTAATTTCTTTTATTAGATTGTCTTCCTATGTAAGAAAGAAGGCTCATTAAGAAAGCACTAAGCTGAGGGATGTATCCGACAGTCTGTACTTAAAGGCAAAGTACTAAGTCGATAGAAACACTTTAATTGGTGTACGGTGAGCGGCGATGATTCCTCTGCCAATATGCTTAAGTTTTATGAACCCTTTTCCTTCTGCTTGTGTGGAAAGGCATTAATGTTTAGCCAGGTGAACTAGGGTACACCTCTCCTACACACTTTGCCTGATTCTGAAGACACCAGCAGAGCAGGACCTGTTTGTTGCTTTGCATGCTGCAGGCAACCAAACTCTGCTTAAGTAACTTTAAACCAAGGTAAGATAATAAGATTTATCATGAGGGCAAAGGCGTAAAGAGAGAGAGAAACCATACATATTAGATATTGCCTCCTTTAGAAAGGAAAGATAGATTGATAAAAGCTATTAAAAACTTGAATTAATGCATATTTTATAGACTCTATGGCATTAAGGGGAAGATTAAACTTAAAGGTGGTCATTTCAGGCTTTATGTAGCACTTTATAATTGTATCTTCATCCCTTGAAGCAATGTGGGTGGAATGCCAGCAGATCAATTATGGTACCAGAAGGAAGTAACCATCTATAGAAGCTTTGCTTAAGATGCGAAACTGCAGAGGCCTTCTCACTAGAATTCACTGTTTTGACACTACGTATGGAAAATGCTACCTTTTTATAGGAGATACTTTTTTTCCCCCTCTTCCTTTCAAAGTTTACTATTTTGGTAGATTTTGAGAGGCATAGAATATCTCTAACAAAATAACACTGAGAATGTGGGAATAATGAAATCAGTTACTATAACTGGAGCAAGTGTGACTCAGAATATGCTACTACTAGAGCTAAAGGAAAGAGACCCACTACCTGAGAAAAAAAGTAGTTTTGTGGCAAGATCACTCAAATTCACAGAACTTAAAACTAGTTGCAGTATTTCTGAATCTTGGGATCCCACATGTCATTTAGAAAGTAGAAACAGAGTATGAAAGCTGAGGAATAGGCAAGGGCAGAAAAACCTAGGCCAGCCTCAGAAACCTCTTCCTACAAAATCAAAGACAGAATGAATAGAATAAAACTGAGGAGGAAAATGGAGTAGGAATGTTGTAAGGAAAATCCCACTGCAGCAATGAATTAAAAATAGAACCAGTCCTCCAAATACTAAATACATTAAATATTCTTGTGGTATCATGCCAAAAATCCCCAGTATCCAAAGGGGAACTACATAAACCCAAGTAAATTTATTGGAGAAGAAACCTTTCCTTTTGTTATGGAAACTTAAATGTGCATTCTAATAGGTAAAGTGTTACTAGGTGTACAAAGACTGTTCACAATATTTTAGACTTTGAGAAGATGCACATTAGTTGCTAAAAAGTATTTAGAAAAAACCCTAAGTATAATCAAAAAGTGAAGGACATCATTTGGAAGGTAGTGCTTAGATTTCTAGGGGACTTTTTTTTCTTCACATGAATAAAGCCAAGATAGATGCGAGAAATAATGGGAGAGATAAAACCAGTGCTGAACTTGCTAGCTTCATAAAACCTAAACCAAGCTTCTTTCAAATATGCCAGTATCAGGGATACTGCCTGAGCCTCTGTAGGGGCAATGCATGCTCACAACTAAGAAAGAAATCACGAGAATGAATCTTTTCTCCTACATTTTTTTAAGATTTAGTTGAAATTCAGTTAAGTTATACCTCACAGAATGTTAGGGGCTGGAAGAGACCTTGAAAGATCATCAAGTCCAATCACTGTATCAGAGTAGGATCATCTCTACCAGATCACACTGGGGCACCATATCTGTCCCTTCTCCACTCCACCCCACTTTTCCCCTTTTTCCCACAAATTCCAGAGCATCTGGGCTCTATTGGAGTCTCCTCCCACCCCAGGCATGGTTACTTTGACCTCTCTGCCTACTACCCTTTTTAATTCCATACAGGAAAGGCAGAAGCCCCAGCCTGTGCCCATCTGGGCTGAGGGGTCCTCCTCCCGTCATCACTTATGAGTCCTCATGCTGCAGGGCCCAGTGGCCCCCTGGTTAGATATGAAGAGGGTTGGTGCCACTCCAACATCATCCATGGATGCTGGTTTGGTCTTCTTAGTGGGGTTGAGCTTCTCTGTGTGATGTTTTAGCTGATTGAGGGTCTTGCCCCAGGGATGGATGCACAGACTTTCTATATGATGGATACATTAGACAGATCTTAAATCCAAGTGTCAGTAGAACAGAAGTAGGAACAAATTGGTAAAATGAATAAGCCACAAATGCTCAAGTCCAAGCATCATTCAGTAAGATGTTCCAAAGGCAGCCAGGTATGGCATGACTGTAATGGTGCAATACGTAGCCTTTTGCTTGTAACTACTTTGAGAGAAAAACAGATTTGGCTAAAGTGATACTAAGATGTCATGATAGCTCTAGGGGATTTGGAGAAATATAGATTAATAAGCCAACTGCAAGGAGTTTGAGAAGCATCACATGACGCCAAAGGTTAAAGCTAGAAATGGGAACATAAAATTTAAACTCTTCCAGCAAACTCTCATCAGTGCTGCACAAGAATCCAAATTCGGAACCCAAAATAACTTAGAGATAACTGTCCCAAACAGAAATGTAAAAATGAGAGTATTCCCAGTCCTATCCTTGTTTCTTGTCAACTGAAAAAAAAAATAAAAAAAATCAATCACTGAATCCTTATACAACTACCACCTGAGCTGTATCACTCATAATTCAGTATGCACTTGCATTTTATTGCCTTTATTCCCCTTTCTACCAGAAGGACATTGAGGTGCTGGAGCAGGTCCAGAGAAGAGCAAAAGCTGATAAACAGTTGGGAGAACTTGTGAGGGGTAGCTGAGGGAACTGGGGTTGTTCATCCTGGCAAAAAGGAGGTTGAGGGAAGACCTCATTGCTCTCTACAACTCCCTGAAAGGAGGTTGGAGTGAGGTGAGAGTCCCCTCTCTCTAGATAAAAGTCATAGGATGAGAATAAATGGCCTCAGCTGCACCAAGGGAGGTTTAAGTCGGCTATTAAGAAACACTTCTTCACTGAAAGAGTGCTGAACCCCTGAAGCAGGCTGCTTGGGACAGTGTTTGGAATCATCATTGCTGGGGAGATTTAGAAAACTTGTAGATGTGGTGCTGAGGGCCATGGTTTAGTGGTGGACTTGGTAACATTTCTTTAATGCTTGGACCTGGTGATCTTAGAGGTCTTTTCCATCCTAAATGGTTCCGGAATGAAGCAAAAAACACACATTTTCCTAATTTGTAGCCTTTAACCTCAGTATTTTTATTCTGCATTTTGAACAACCCAGATATGCAAACTTCATTGCCCTATCTGAATGAAATTTAGGGGCCAGGGATGATTTGACTTTTCAGATGATGTGCCAATGAGCTAGTTCTTTTTGTTAATGAAAAAGCAAGGCACAACTCTAGCTGAAGAAGATAAAGGCAGCTTGGTCCAAGTAGTTGTACACTGGGATACATTCCCCACTAGACTAGGCTGCAGTGTAGCTTTGATGGGTGCACTCATAAACCCCTTCTTGGTACTGCTGTAGCAGTGGCCATGGTAATAGTGCATGGTAAAAGAAAAGCAAGTGGTGGCCCAAGGAGCCAAAACAGGTTGCCTTAAGAAAATGTGCTTTCAGATATGCTCTTTCTCTAAAACAGGCCATGTTCTCCTGTATGACATGGAAAGAGTGGTGTGTGTGGTTTGGTGGGGGTTTTGGGGTTTTTTTTGTTGTTTTTTTTTTCTTTTTTTCTTTCCTATGAAAATCTTGAAGACAGAAGGACCTCTTTATCTGGTAGCAAAGTCTCTTCCTTTCTGAAGCAGAGCGTAGACAGTGATTAACCAACACTACACAGCTCTTTAGGGTGGGAACTGAAGAACATAATCAGCAAATAATGCAAATTACTGCTAATCAAATAAATTAATTCATCTCCCATGATTAGAAAAGAATCCAGTTCTCCCTGCAAAGTGCTGTCTGTAGCAAATTCAGCCCAAGAATCTGCAGCTTGATCAGGAAAGTTTGTAAATAACTTTGCAACTGAAGTATGTTGTTCAACTTGGTGAAGATGTAGCTTGGTTGCCAAAGTGCTTCAAACTCTCCACAGCTGAGATATGGAGGAGCTCAACGAGAGAAACAGGTGCCCAGATCTGTGTCCAATTAAACTAAATCAAGAGTGTATTCATCTTCACTATCAGTACATACAAAGAGGAGTGACAAATAATATTTCAATTAAACTGCATAGTTCCATTAGTAAAACACACAACTCGGACTGGGGAAGTGTTCCATTGGATTACTGGGTGAATGCCAGGTGTGGCAGGAGTCTCATCTTTAGTTTGTCACTCAGCTGGACACATTTGGGTAGCTACTAGAGAGGGCTGTGGCTGGATAACAACACACTGGCCAGAGAATAACACTGAACTAAGGGAACAGGACCTGCAGTTGATCTTCCCTTCCAGTTTCCTGCATGACCAGCAGCAAGCAGGATTCAAGTATACTCTGTGATGCATCAGGAGACCATGGCTTATGATCTTTTAGGTTTTTTTTCTGTCTGGGGGCAAGAGCTGGGATTGAAGTATCATTTGTTGAGCTGTCTTCCAGCTGCACTGTCTTGTGCTGTGGTGCATCATGTCTGGATGTGAGCTACTCCGACTGCAGGGAAAAAACTTCTGTTATCCTGACCTGAGCTAGAGGAGAGCCTACAGTGGCAGGCTGTGCTTTTCTGAAAAGAGTTTTGATTAATATATTGGGGTTTAAAAAATTATTCCAACTCTAAAATGGATGACAGGACTTTCCCCTCCCATTCAAAAAGTCAAAGCAAACTGTAGCAAGTTAAATGATCCTACAACAATCTCTCACCCACCAAGGAAAAACCAGAATAACTGCAAATTAATCCAAATTTTCTTTAAGGAAGTAGATCAAATGAGTTTTAGCTATTGTAAAAAAACCTGGTTGGTGAAAATGGTGACATGATCATTAATCATGCTTGTTTTATGGGTTTGGTGGAACAAGACCCCTGGTACTCAAACAGTAAACCAACAGTAACAAGAAAGACCTGTACCCAAAGAGATTACAATTGACTGGAAGATACAAAGAGCTGTGGATTGATGCAAGGAGCAGTTTGAAGCCCAGTTTCTGCAGTGAAGAACATGTTCTCATTGTTCTCTAATCAAAACCATTCTCTCATTTGAACGATGGTATTTTCTACTACTAAGAGAAGATACAAGCAAAAGTGTAATGGACTATTTTAACATGCTGTGACAGAGCTTGTTATACTGCCAAGCTATGCAGCATCAGGGCAGTGATCATACCCCTGTACTCAGCACCAGTGAGGCCACACCTTGTTTATTTGGTTCAGTTTTGGGACCCTCACTACAAGAAGGTCACTGAGCTGCTGGAGTGAGTCCAGAGAAGGCCAATGGAGCTGCTAAAGGGTCTGATGATCATGTCTGATAAGGACCAGCTGAGGGAGCTGGGTTCATTTAACATGGCAAAGAGGAGGCTGAGGGAAGAGCTCATTGCTCTCTACAACTGCCTGAAAGGTTGGAGTGAGGTGGCAATTGGTCTTTTTCTCTCAGTTAAATGACAGGATGAGAGGAAATGGCCTCAGGACCAGGGGAGGCTTAGATTGGATATTAAGAAAGTCTTCTTCACTGAAAGGGTGGTTAGATTCTGAAGCAAGCTGCCCAGAAAAGGGGTGGAGTCACCATCCCCAGATGTGTTCAAAACCATGGTATATGTGGCACTTACAGACATCATTTAGTGGTGGACTTAGCAGTACTGGATAATAGTTGGACTAGATGATCTTGGAGGTCTTTTCTAAGCTTAGTGATTCTATGATTTGCTAAGGAAGCCAATCAAACTCTTGAAATAATAGTCACTGTATGATATAGAGCCTTAAACACAAAGCACAAGGGGTTGAGGCATGAAAGGCAATCCAGGTTATTTTTTCTATTTACAAGTGTTAGTGCAGTTTGACTGGGAACAGCTGGGGTTGTCCATCTAATTGATTCCGATGTGCATTCAATGTGTTGTCTAGATCATTGAGCTGTTTTTGTATGTAGGCATTCTATGGAAAATGATGAGGACAGGCTTTTCCTTTGGGTTCTACCATGATGTAAAGATAATATTAAAATCTGCCAGTGGGAAAACAGCAGTGGTTAAGAGAACCATTTGCCACTCTGCTGGTGGAACAGCAGCTATGTGAAAACCTTTGCTCCCTGTTGCCCGGATGAGCTGTTAGATGGTTTGGTTTCCAGAGAACAAGAGGAATCTTGGATGTTTATAAGCCTATCCAGTGTCATCATGAAAACCAAAACCAAAATGGTTTTAATACAGATAAAATTGCGTGCATCCTCAACTACAAATTAACTATTCATTATACAGATTTCTTACCCCACAATGAAAGGTGTAGAAATTTGCCACGTTTTGGGGTCAGAGATCCTGACAGGGCATGAACTGCTTTGCACCTTCATTGACTGAAAGAGCAATTTATGGCTGTAAACTGTGTTGAGAAATTGGAGCTTGATAACCTTGTGAGTGTTACAAAGGAGCTGGAGGAGCACTCCAGTCATTACTTGGAAATGTCATCTTTCCTACAAAATTATTTCACAATTAATTTACCAGTCTTCTAGAGCTGAATCTCCTAAGCTGGCTATCACCAAGGGAAAATAAAGACTGCAGGAATTCTAAGCAAAACCCTTTTGCAGATACTACATGGCTAAGTGTGTTTGGTGCTATTAACCTTTGGACTGTGAACTCTTGGGTCTACAATCCTGTTGTTAGACTAATAACAAACAGATTCTAAACAGATTAACATGTGAAATCAGGAGCATTCATTTAAAGATTAAAAGCAGGAAGGAGAATTAATATGGAAATGGTATTATTTTGATAGTCTCCATCTTTCTGACTGACTGTAATTGTAAATCACAGCATCCCTAGTGCATAATCACATACTTGATATTTTTATTAGTCTGCACACTTGAATAATTGGAAGAAACACTTTTTTTTTCCTGGAAAGATGAGCAGTTCTCAATTTTTTAGACTTGTTATTTAAATACTGTGTTCTTGGTGTTCCTAGTATATGTACTCCTAGAATTTAATGCTTGCATAGTAAGCCACAGTGGAAATTGAAGAATAAAAACAGCACCCTGGAGGTGGCTAATTGAATTTATTGCTATTGACTTTTTTTGGTCTCTTTTTACATTTACTCCAGAAAATAATTTAATACTCTGCCTTGAAGTGATTCAGTATTCTCATAACATTTCTCTCTCAAGCTCAAGGCTCCTGATTGTTTTCTAGGTGTAGTACCAGTGTAAAATACTGTGGCTCTAGAATTGGAACTATGGTTTCCTTAAGACAAAAGGTGGTTTTGTTAAACAAAACACCTGAGCAATTTCAGAGGCTGACAGCTTATTAACCAGAATCGGTGCCCTCCTAAATCACAAGAGCTTTCTTACTCTTTGAAAGCTCATGGCTCCTTCTTTTGGAGTGTTAAATGGATTCTCTTCCAAGTTGTCCTGTAAAGATCTCTGTTTTCAGGATAAGGAAGCAATGTGTCTGTTATTTACAGTATAATAAAACTTATCCTCAAACTAAGAGTAAAGATATTAAATTGAAGTTTATTTTAACAATTCTATAATATCTGAGAGGAATTATTCTAGTAGAAAAATATATCCACACACAGAATCCATGAGTTCCAGTGAAAGCCACCACATAAACAGAGCCATTGAACATATTTTCCTGGCAAACAGCCCTCACAGTTTGTTTACTGGTGGTTAGCGTATATCCCTGCCATGAGTGCATTTTCCATCTTCACTCTTCACATAAGTCTTTTTACTTGATGTACACTTGAAGTAAAATTTTTATGACATCTCAAACAGATAGAACCCAGCCTTTGGAGTAGTCTCTGAGGTAATTTCCATTTGAAGCCATTTACTATTCAATGGCAATAGCAACTGAGGAGGCCAGAGAGCACTCACTGCAAGCTCCACTGCTGCTGAACTCATGCCAGTCGTGAATACTACAGATGTTTAAACTGCTAGCAGATGGAAACTTCATGGGTCATTTTCCTCCTTCCCAAGGGTAAATGTCAGTTTGTTTGAGATTTCAAAACTTGCTGTCTTATCACCAGGTCAAAACTCTGCCCTAATCAGTAACAGCAACATTTTAGGTTAGCCATGAGGGAATCTTTCTATACTTTAGTTGCTGACTCAAGCATATGCCCATAAAACCAGGGAAATATTCCTTTTGCCTTTGAGACTCAGGTTCCATCCTGCATGTTTGATCAAGGCTGTGCAAAATGCAGTTATTTTTAGCAGATGTCATGTCAGTTTTACCTTTGAGAACAGTTTTAATGGACCACAGATGAGCCATTTAGAAAGGAAATAAATTGACTCTCACCTGAATTCTATGCTACATCAGGTAGACCATGAGGAGCTCATCACTAGCATATTTTAAAATTTAGAGTAAGGTATGCATTAAACATGCTCAGTAGAAGCACAAGAGCATTCTTCCCTTACTTCAGCAGCATGGAATGAAAATCAAAGCACATTTTCAGAGACATGCTATTTTCTTCCTAATGTACAAAGATCAGGATTGTGATAGAAATCACAGCTCAGGGCTCAGAGGTCAAATGACTGGTTATATGATTGTAACTAAACCAACTAAGCTAGAGCTCAGCTTATTGAATCCACTGCCAGAATTCATTGGGCATTCTAGGTGCAGTGCTGTCACATACATGACATGCTCAAAGACATATCAATGTACTGAATAAAAAGAAGGAAATGAATAAAGAGAGGTTTAAAGTCCACTTCCTCTGTTTTCTAGACAGCTCTGACATTGAAAATACTAAAATTACATCATTAGTATGCTTCTGGTCTACTAGGAGCAGTCAGTTGTTTGAGAAGAAATAGAATCATAGAATGGTTTGGGTTTGAAGGAACCTTAAAGATTATCTGGTTCTAAACACCCTGTACTTGCAGGGACACCTCCTACTACTTGAGTCGCGGTGACTCAAGGCCCCATCCAGCCTGGCTTTGCATACTTCCAGGGTTGGGGCCTCCACAACTTACTGGAACAAGCTGTTTCATATCCTCACATGCCAATAGTTTTCTCCAAAGATGCAGAGGTTTCAGAAAAAATACATTAATTAAAACAACAGATATGTTTTTATAGCCACTTAAAACAATACCTCTCATGATAGTTTTATTTTATGCACAGATGTGTCCTCCTGATCTGAAAGGGCAACAAAGTTACTTCATCTCACTCTATAAAATGACAAACTAGTAGAACAACCAGTCTTGCACTCTCTGCCAGTTTGGATTGTTGCTGCCATAACTCCATTTTACTGGGATGCAATAACATAAAAGGTGATGAGTCACCATCCTGTAACCACTAGCCTGTGCACACACGACCACAGAATCATACAGTCATTAAGGTAGTAAAAGACCACCTACATCATTGTATCTACCTGTTAAACTAACTCTGTCAAGTGCACCTCTAAACCTTGTTCATCAGTGCCACACCTCCAAGGTTTTGGGGCATTACATCACCTCAATATCCCTCTTGTAGTGATGGGCCCAAAACTGAGTCCAGTATTTGAGATGTGACCTCAGGTACGGGGTTATGATCACAGCTCTGATCCTGGCAGGACCCACAAACAGTGGACTGCTGTGTAAGTTACTGAAAGAATTATGTTTAAAAACAAACCAACCAACCAACCAAACCAAATAAAAAACAGAAGTTACACTGGGCTTTTTGAGCAGGTGTGAGACATTGTAAGCAATATTCATTAGAAGGAAAGATGTCACCAAAATTCAGGATCCAGATGCTGAGATAGCCTCCTTCAGCACTAAGCATTTTTAATTACTGCAGAATCACATGAAAGGTAAATTAAATATTAGGTGGTAACCCTAACTTCTGCATGACTTAACTCTTATCCTTGTAATAAAACAGCAGCTTGGAAAAACAGTGACAGAGAGACATAGAGACCAGCTGATGACTCTTCATTCCTGTACTATACTGGGTATTAGAGCAGCCCCCAGCCTGGAGAGGAGAGGAGCCTGTGAAATTGTGACTATTATAAGGATTCTCTCTGGGGTCTAGCAGGTGTTGATAACCACTGTCATAAACGTACTTGAAGTAATGAGAGTGTTAAGACAGTGTATACACAAGCAGTGAAGTGTACTAGTCAAAAACAGAGGGAACTGATCAACCTTTAAGCATGAGAAAATAGAATTTATGAGGAAGAGAGTAAAACTACTTTCAATCAGTGATTTCCTACTGGAAGCAAATCACATATGAATGAGAGCTGATGGCAGTCATTATAAATGAGAGCTAGAAGTGTTAGAAAAGCAGTAAAGAAAGAAAAAAAATGAAGAAGGAAGCCCAGAATGGGAGAGTAGAGACATGGTTTTTTATATGTAGCAGGGAAAAGACAGTTCCAAGAGTGACTGATCCACAACTAAAAGCTAAATAATAGAAATTATGAAAATAAAGAAATGTACATATGTGTGTTACAGAACAAAAATTAACTAAGTTCTCTTCAGTAGAAGTAGTAGAACACATAAAAAAAAACCCTTTACTAATGTTTCTCACTAACAACAAATCAGTTTCTAAATTAGAGAAAAATCAGTGTCCAAACTACAAACATTCTACAACTGGTTTGGAAAATACAGCTCTGAAATAAGACAACTTGCTGCAGCAGTTCTTTGAATGATGGAGAATAGTCCTAGGTAGTGATGTATACCCACCACTGGAATATGAACACCAAAAAGTCTTCCTCCAAATACACTAATTAATGGTGCAAAAGCTGCAGTCTGTAGAGAACTACTGACTCCCCATTTTAAAAGTGACCATATTTCATATAGCTGCTGAAATGAATTTGTGAAGTTCCCTGCTTTCACAGTCCTGTAAAAGGGGAAGGGGTTAATTTCCAAATTATTATTAAGATAAATCCCCCTGCATCCCAGACTGGTGGGATATGCAGAACCATGAAGCTTTCCCTTTTCTATCCTACATTCTGACTTTAGTGTACAGTCCTGGTAAATCACCCCAACAACTGCTAGCAAAAGTCCGAAGGTGGAGATAAAATTTGTGTGTGTGCAAGAACACAGAACCACAAAACAAGCTTCCAGCACTAAAAATGGAAACCTATCATTTCAGGTAGAAATCATGTGGCTACTTTTGTTTTCCTTTGTTTATTTCTCAGGTGACACATTTGCAGCATCAATTTTATTGAACTCTTATGGATGCTGTGCTTCCATAGGGCTCTTTGTGCTTAGCAAAGTGGTGCATGTCTTCACAGTTGCTCCAATATTCTTCCTTTTAGACAGCTGTACAGATGTTCCCCTTCTGTAAACATTAGTTGGAGAACCCACCTGCAAATCAGCTCATTACCAAAGATCTGCAAAAGCTCAGAAGAGACCCTGTAACTCTGTACGGGTTCAAGAAATATCTCAAACTTGCAGTGACTTTACCAACTCTCATCCCCAAAAATGTTTCTTGGAAGCTTACAGTAATCAACAGTGGAGGGCACATGGAGACAGGATTGCGATGGCAAAAGATGATGGTTAATGAGATGCTTTTGCATCTTAGGAAGCGTGAAGTAGTTGTTTGTTGGATACTAGTGAAGGTTCAGATAAGAAATGGAAGTTCTATCAAAATTCTTCCTAGAATTGTTAGTACATCAGATTCTGGGAGATGTTGAGCACTGCTGGTCGTCCCCAAGGACCAAAAAGATAATTTCCCTATTCATAAGCAAAGGCATAACAGAATTCCTGTCCTCTATCAAAGAGGAGTGTTTTTTTTTTCCCCCCTTAAAATTTCTTGTAAAATTCACTGAAAACCTTAGAAGACGCAGGAGCAGCAAAACGTCTGATAGCACAAACTCACATTCTCATTGGAGAATCAGTTTCTCCAGCATCCATGTTCCAGTTCATTACACATGTCAGCACCTTTTCTGTACTGTTACTTATACTTGGTCTGCCAAAGTAGGTAGATTTCTTCACCTCTAAGAGAAGGTGTTTGGGAACTGCTGGGGTTTTAATTCTGGTGACAGATTGTAAGAGTTCTAAGAACAAACTAGATCACACTGTTTTGGTATTGATTTTTTTTTTCCTTAGTGTGTGTGTTTGCCCAGAAGGAAAGAAAAATTTTCTTGGTTATGTTTTGCTTTAGTCACAAGCTAAAATCCTTCCTGTAGTACAGTGACTCTCTCAGAAAAATAACCTCACAAACCAAAATGCATCTTAGTTGTGAGTCAGAGCTTAGCCACTACTTTGTTACTTATTTTATTCATCTTTGCAGATGAATTCTAAACTAAGTAATGAATAATGATACCAAAATGTGTTATCAGGACTTGGTGCAAGTCAACCCAATCTCAAAATGCATTGCTTGGTGTGAGAAAGGGACATGGCACAAGCTAAAGCAAATGCAACAGTATGATAAGATGTGTTGTCTTCCACAAGGCAGACTAAGGAATTTCATATGAGAGGTTACAGCACAGATAATACAGGACAGTGCTGGGTGGTGTATCAATTTTGGCAGGTCAGGTACAGTTTGTGATCTGGTTGCAGTCTGTCCTGATCTAGAGAGAACAAGCAAATGTTGTTTGGGGAGAAATGTTACAAACATGAACATCTCCGTAGATGGAGAAAGTAGCAGCACTGTCAGTTTGTCATTTTGGAGTCTTCACATGCTGCAACAGGTTATTCCTCCCCAGGAGACATTTTTTTCTTAAGTTCTCATCAAGGCAAGGGAAAATTTATCTTTTGCTGCAGATCAGTGAGATATGAATTCTATTCAGCATCACACTTCCATTTTTAAGTAAATGTGATGCTATAATAAGACACTACCACAACAGCATACTCTGCATACTGATGCCCACATTTCGTATGCAGGCTCACTTCTGCCCAGTGGAACTGAAACTTCTTCAGAAAAAGCAATGCAAATGATTGCATTTGCTGTTGGATCTTATATAAAAGAGGAAGGGAAACAAAGCTCTTTACCTTGGCCTTTACAGAACTATCTGCATGCTACCTGAATTGTATTTCAGGCACTGCACACAGCATTGCAACTTGCCAGAAGAGGATACAGGATGGAGGACTGAGAATCATCTTTTCTGACATTCCTTAGCTGAGTGTTGCCCTTTCCTCTTGCCTTTAAATAGAGAAGAGCATTATTAGGCCAAGGAAGGAATAAATCTCTGTTTCACTCAGTTCAGCACTGACAGAGTTGGAAGAGCTGGCTTACCACTTTGTTTCACTCAACCTAATAACCTGTCTGAACAACAGTAACTTTCCAGCCACTTCAGACACATTTAAAACTAACAGAAGGCAAATGTATTGATAACTTGTCATGGTAGGCCTAAGCAGGCCAAAATAGGCTTATACGTGTCCTAGCTTGCCCAGACACGTTCTCCTGCTCTCCTTCCCTCTGTTTTGGGGAGAGGCAACTACAGGAAAGAGGACAAAGAACCTGGAGCCACTGAGTCTAAGGACCCTGGCTATTTGCATCCTGTGGTAAACAAGGTACATAGGCTCAGCTTGTGTATGCCTTGTGCAAAGCCTGTGTTCTGCCCTACAAAGGGTAAAGCAAGCCTATGGTTTCACCTAATATGGTCAGGCTTGGCTAACTACCATTCTGATTGGCTATTTTGTGTTCAAAGGGCCATTGGTCTCAGGCTGTATTGATAAAAGGAGATGAGCAGGTGACACAACATGCTCTGCCCTTGTATTCGTGCTGATGCTGTATTCATGCTTTCTTTCTGCTTGTATCCTGAACTGACTGGAAACTGCTTCCAAGAATTTTCCCAGGAACAGGCTCTAAATGCCTCCACACGATCAGCCTGCATAGCCAGCGTGACATCATGCTAAGACTGCACATCACAGGACATCCTACCCGCACCTGAAAGCCTCCTGCCAAGACAGGAAGTCCTGGAGATACACAGATCATCCAGAAAGATCAGGACCAGGTCAGAGATTGCCTCCTTTCCCCAGCACCCTGAAGTGTAGGAAGAATCAATCTCCTCAGCGGATGACAAGACAGTAACAGAATTTCCTGAAAGTGTTTGGGTACTGTCTGAAGCTGTAGTTAGCCTTGCCAGTCAGGAAATGATATTTCATGAGTAAATATTTAAGCCTGTTGTAATTCACCATTGCCTTCTGCTATAAGCAGAAAGGAGCTCCTTGAGCCATCTAGTGGGCAAGCAGTGTATTGACTGCAAGCAGTACACTAACAGCAGCAACCTTCTCTTCCAGTTCAATAGAGTTCAATTAATGTTAGATATTATTATTAGTTATTTCTAGATCCTTTGTTATTACCTGTATAAAGTTTCCATGACCAATGTGAAGAACTGAGTATTATTAAAATTAATTATCAGGGTGGTGAGAGTTCTGAATATTGAATATTAATAAACAATATAACCTTTAAAAATAATCTTGCATTAATTAATTATTTCACCATAACATAACCAAATGAACTTAATCTGTCAGGCTGGAAATCATGGTCAGTTCTTGAAGGTCATGAATACAAAGATACTGTTCGTGCAGCCATAGATCAGGTGAGGAAAGCTAAAGCACAGCTAGAATTGAATCTGGCTACGGACATGAAAGGGAACAAGAATAATTTCTTCAGGTATATGGGTGAGAAAAGGAGGACTAGGGAGAATGTAGGACCCTTATAGAAGAAAAATGGAGAGCTGCTGACAAAAGATACAGATAAGTCTGAGGTGCTCAATGACTTTTTGGCCTCAGTTTTCAAGGGCAAGGGCTCCAAACAAAATGTCCAAGTTTCAGAGGGCAAAAGTATGGACTGGCAGATCTACCCACTATAATTGAAGATCACATTTGTGAGCTCCATAAGAAATCTGAATGTGCACAAGTCCATGAGGCCTGACGAGATCCACCCACAGATCCTGAGGGAACTGGCAGATGAATTTGCCAAGCCACTGTCCATCATATTTGAAAGGTCATGGTAGACTGGTGAAGTTCCTGCTGACTGGAGAAGGGCAAACATAACACCCATCTTCAAGAAGGGAAAAAAAGAATGAGCCTGGGAACTAGAGAGCAGTCAGTCTCTCCTCTGGAACAGATCCTCCTGAAAGCTCTGCTAAGGCAAATGGAAAACAAAGCAGAGGTGATTGGTGGGAACCAGCAATGGCTGCACCAAGGGCAGATCTTGCCTGACAAATTTAGTGGCTTTTTATGATGAAGTCGCAGTGACAGTGGACAAGGGAAGGGCAACTGATGTCATCTACCTGGACCTGAGTAAGGCATTTGACTCTGTCCCACATGACATCCTGGTCACCAAACTGGAAAAACATGGACTTGATGGATGGACCACTCGCTGGATAAGGAATTGGCTGGATGGTCGAACCCAGAGAGTGGCGATCAACGGCACAATGTCCACCTGGAGACCAGTGACAAGTGGTGTCCCTCAGGGGTCAGTGCTGGGACCAGTGCTGTTTAACATCTTTGTCAGTGACATGGACAGAGGAATGGAGTGCACCCTCAGCAAGTTTGCAGATGACACCAAGCTGTGTGGCACAGTCGACTTGCTAGAGGGCAGGGATGCCATCCAGAGGGACCTGGACAGGCTGGAGAGGTGGGCCCAGGCCAACCTCATGAAATTCAATAAGGCCAAGTGTAAGGTCCTGCACCTGGGTAGGCACAGTCCCAAGCACAAATACAGGCTGGGTGGTGAATGGCTGGAGAGTAACCCTGAGAAAAGGGACCAAGGGGGTCTGGGTTGATAAAAAGATCAACATGAGCCTGTAGCCCAGTGGCAAGGGAGGGGATTCTACCCCTTTACTTTGCTCTCATCAGACCCTGTCTGGAATACTGTGTGCCGTTCTGGAGTCCCCAGCACAGGAAGGACATAGAAGTGTTGGAGTGGGTCCAGAGGAGGACCACAGAGATGCTCAGAAGGCTGGAGCAGCTCTCCTATGAGGACAGGCTGAGAGAGTTGGGGCTTTTCAGCCTGGAGAAGAGAAGGTTTTGAGGAGACCTTATAGTAGCCTTCCAGTATCTGAAGGGGGCCTACAGGAAGGCTGGAGAGGGATTATTTACAAGGTCTTGCAATGACAGGACAAGGGGCAATGGAGAAGGGAGATTTAAACTGGATGTTACAAGGAAATTCTTTCCAGTGAGGGTGGTGAGACACTGGAACAGGCTGCCCAGGGAGGTTGTAGCTGCTCCCTCCCTGGAGGTGTTCGAGTACGGGTTGGATGAGGCCTTGAGTGACCTGTACTAGTGGGAGGTGTCACTGCCTGTGGCAGGGGGTTGGAACTGGTTGATTTTTGAAGTCCCTTCCAACCTTACCATTCTATATGTCAAATAAAACCAGTTAAGCTCAATTGTGAGGTAATGCTTTCAAGTCAATGTAACTAGTTGGGAAACACAGACAAAGTTCGTGCTTCTCTGCTCTCCAGAGTGACTCTCACATGCCAGCACAGGACCTAGAATGAATGTATTCTCCTTGTAGATGTGTGGCTAATGTAAAAAACAAATTCAACCTTTCTTTTGCCATTTAAAGACAAAGTAACTAGGCAGCTACTGGGATTGGAGGATTCTCATTTGCAGATGAGGGATGGTGTGGAGGTTGTCGTCTCTCCTAGCTTCAAATCCCTTCTCTGGATCCAAGGTCTGGATGCTGGACAATGCAGAGGATAGCATAATGTTTATGCTTTAAAAGATAACTTCGTTCTCTTTTAAAATGGGATATGAATATGCAAGATGCTTCCTGCAGTGTCATCCCTTTGGAAGCAGTGCCAGATACGCCTAAATGTACCTATGAGAAAAAATAATGAGGAGCTTCAAGGCTGTTGTAAGATTTATTTTCCCAGTAAAGCAACCATTTATCTGTGAGAAAGCCTTTGCATTAAATGGGGCAAAATGTTATTTTAAAGTTGAACCAAACTCACATTTCTCCCATGCCAATAGCCTCCCCATACTACATTTACAGGGTTGGAGGTTGAATGTAACCAGCTCCCCTCAACTCAGATACCAGAGTGTTGCTTACAAGTGAATCAACAAAGCCATCCTAATAAGACTCTAGGGTGTAAATTAGAGATAAGAAGAAAAATCTACCAATTAAATTTTTTTCTAAAGATTGAGAGCTTAAAGCATTCCACAATGCAGTCAGATCTGGATGCAATAACAAAACCCAACCCCCCAGACCCTCATAGTTGTGATGAAGCTAAGACAGAACAACAGAGGCAGTACATTCAGAGCTGGAGACAAGCAATCTGTTCTCCTGACAGGTATGTGTCTAGACTGAAGGCCAGTACCATTATTGAAATCAGCGAGAACTCTGCTGAGGAAAAAGGAAAGAAAAAAAGGTGACCAAGGTAATTTGGCAATTGGTCATCATATGTTAACTACTTGTACACAAAGTAGTAATGCATAGAAAGACATCAGGTGAATCCTCCAGGAAAATCAGCTATTTCTCATTGACTCTGTTTGCTTGTGCAAGTGATGCAGATCTGTGTCTCATTTGCTCATGTAATAATATTTGGAAACATGTAAGATTTATGCTGTGAGTAAAGAAAACCCCTACACCTAGAGGTTTCCAACCTCTATATAGAGATGACAGTAAGTCTTGGAAAATCCTGACAGTCTAGGCTGGATTTGAGTGCTCTGGGTTTCTTGCCTGGCTCATTGAAAGGAGTATACACATAGGACCTGCTTCTGTGAGCACTGGATTTTCACCAAAACCACATTTAGCTGTGGCCATATTGGACCTGCCTTCCATGTAGGTTAACTGCTTGTCTAGTAGCACTTAACAAAAGATGTGCAATGGGTTTCTACATATTTCCTATTCTGAAAGAGTAGCTAAGGGGGATGTGACTGTGTGTAAAACTTCCCAATTTCTAGCCTTCCCCAGTTTACAGGATTTTGTGCTGTGCAAGTCTTTTTGGGAGGAGGAAGACAGCAACTGGCTTTGCTGAAGTGTGGGAATAAGATGCACAGAAACTCAGGTAATACCACAGGAATTTGAGTCTGGCTTCCCCTGCAGGGGACTGAAATGAAGCTGGTGAAAACATCCAGGCACATGAATATTAGCCTACCTATTTTTTTGTTCACTTCAAAGATATCCTGCCCTTCACATTAAAATTTCCCCTCATCTTCCTCATTCATTTCTTCTAGGACCAAGAAGCAGTAAGACTTTTTTGGTTCTTCAAACTACTCCACATTCTACAAAATCCTCCTGAAAAATTCAGGAATCATCACATTTTTCATTAAACTGGATACTGTGGAAAAAAAATGCCTCTGTTGTCAAGTTAGTGTGGCTCTGTCCATATTATCATCTTAGTTTTCAAACGTACCTTAACACTGAAAAGTAAGACAGGCAGTCCAGCTCTGCCCTTGAGCTCTGTCCTTTCAGATTCTGGTCCAGTGCTCTGGACCAGAATCCTGGCATTTTCCCTCATGCCAGCTGGACATAAAAGTAATCAGGAGTGTGTTCCTAACAGAAGCATCGTCTATTCCTGTTGTATTCTCATGAACATCAGTAGTGTAAGACAAAGCTGTATTAATACACCTGTCCTATTCTCCTACCTGTAACCAAGCATTTACGTTCTCTTAAAGTGACTCAAGTTTCCAACTTTAAAATTTCTTCAATTTCCTCACAGTTTTCCTGATCGTTGCCACCTGCTTTTGGCCTGTCTTTCAGTTTACTTAATTGCAAGCACAGTTCTTCCACATAAGCTTCTTTAAAGTGAAAAGGAAGAATTCAGAGGTTATCTCCTCACAAAACTCTGCACTCTCAGCTGACATTGCTCATTCTATGAAATCAATGTGTAGATCTGCAGAAGATAACCAGGGAAAGTGGAAGCTTGCTGCTGTGGGAAAACTGCAACGTGGCATGTCATGCTCTCTTAAAATTGTGATGTTCCTAATATTACTATGGGTACAACAACAACACAGCATTAAGAAGTAGAAAATCTTATATTAATTCTGTCAAAGACAACCTCAAGAGTTAATTTATGGTATTGTCAGGAAAACTGGGAGAGAGAAGAGTCTGGGAATCTCTTTTATGATTATTAATGAATATAATGCTGGTGCAGTGGATCCCTATAAATTATCAGCAGAATTCTTACTCCCCCAAAGGTTCTCCCCCTCCCCCACATCATATTTTTCTGTCATTCACCATCTCTATTTGCCCCCCCCCNCATCTACTGAAAGATTGCAACTGATTTCAGCAGCCTTAGAGAAAGTTGTAAACCAGCAGCTGTCTCCTGCCTTCTTCCATAATGTTATGCTTTCCAGCCCTGACAAAACCTGCTCTCCATGCCATTGTGCTTTCTCATCCTTTGTGGGTTTGGGGAAGACCAAAGAATGAGCAACCCCTGGTCTCCACGGAGCCTTGCCTCTGCAATGTTTCAGTGAAAATGCAACCTGGTGTCTTGCAAGAGGAGTCACTTCCACTTATTGGTGATCTGAGAACTGGGATTTTCTTTATTCAGCAAGATAAAAAGAGGCTTGGAATATTTTAGAAGTCCAATTGCAGAACACAGAAGGGTAACCAGAGGACACACTGGCTGGAATACCAGAAGTCCCAGGTGGCTTAACAAGTCCTCCCAGGGTAAATACAGCAGCACTGAAGACTGCAGTGTTCTGGCATCTATCTTTTTTATTGCTTATTGGTTTAGCTGGGCTAAAAATATCTTGGGTATGCTGGCAATGACATAATTTCTCTTTTGGCTCCTCTTCCTCATACACTTCAAGTCCCAGTCACGCATAGTGAGAGAGTTGGGGTCATTCAGCCTGGAGAAGAAAAGGCTCTGGGGAGACCTTATAGCAGCCTGAAGTGGGCTACAGGAGAGTTGCGAAGGGACTTTGTTTACAAAGGCATAGAGTGACAGGTTAAGGAGTAATGACTTCAAACTTGAGGAATCTGGATTTAGATGAGACAGTAGGAAGAAATTCTTCCCCACAAGGGTTCTGAGGCTCTGGAACAGGTTGTCCAGAGAAGGCGTGGAGGCTCCAAGCCTGGCAGTGTTGAAATCCAGGTTGGATGGGGCCTTGAGCAAGCTGTTCTATAGTAGGAGGTGTCCCTGCCCATGGCAGGGGTTTGGAACTAGCTGATCTTTAAGGTCTATTCCAACCCAAACTATTCTGTGATTCTGTTTTCCCTGACTAAAGAATCATTACTTTTCTCTGAGCTTCATGGAATGGTTTTGCTTAAACATCTATGATGTAACTGCACATCTTCAGAGAAGAAAATTTAGGTGGAGGCTATTTGCCTCAGAAGATACCCAAACTCAGCAGCTTTTGTAAAAACAAGCAGTTAAGATATTGCAAAAGGAATTATAAAAATTCTACCATAATTTTTATACATAAGCAAGAATCAAAGTCACAGAACATTAGAGGTTGAAAGTGACCTCCAGAGATCACTGAAGTCCAATTCCCCTACCAAAGCAGGATCACCTAGGGCAAGTCACACAGGAACACATTTAACTGAGTTTTGAGTCTCCGGAGTAGGAGACTCCACAACCTCTCTGGGCACCTGCTCCAGGACTCTGTTGCCCTCACCATAGAAAACTGCCCCCTTACGTTGAGGTGGAGCTTCCTGAGTTCCAGCCTGTAGCCATTGTTCCTTGTCCTATCACTGAACACCAGCAAAAAGAGACTGGCACCTTCATTGTGACAACTAGTATGATCACAGAATGGTTTGGGTTCTTAAAGATCATCCAGTTCCAACCCCCCTGCATGCAGGGACACCTCCTACTAGATCAGGTTGCTCGAGGCTTTCAACTCTTCCAGGGTTAGAGCCTCCACAGCTTCCCTGGGCAACCTGTTCCAATGTTGCGACTCCCTCATGGGGAAAAATTTCCTCCTAGTGTCTAATCTGAACTTCTTTCAGTTTTAAGCCAATGACATCTTAGCTTTAATAAAACTGGTTCCTGGTGTGACTTAGCTGGTCTGTCATTACACATGCAAACATTAGGACCTAGCACATTCTTTCAGCACACAGCTGAAGCTATTTAACCAAATCTGCCATAAACCACATTGTACAGAACATACTTCGAGGTTTGTTTTTTTTCCCCACAAGACTTCCTAATCTGAGATATACATATTTCAAGATAGAATAAAGAGTCTTGACCAAGTGGTTCAGATTCCATTTTGTTTGGAAGTGAATTGATACTGAAGTAGAAAGGTTGTGTGTTTGAAAATTTGCATTCTAAACTACACTGGACTTAAGAGGTTCAGCTCAAGCTTTTGGATGAATCTCTGCAGACAAACGTGTCACGCTGATATGAAATCAGGTCATAATGACTCGGTGCCCACAAAGACTGTGAAGGTGCTCAAAATGACAAATTGCTGCTGACTGATGTTATTTTGATAAACAATAAATTAGGCAGGCAGTAGAAGGCTGAAAGAAGTAAAAGGAGGGAAAGTACGAGAACAAATTCTTCTCTCATGTGCTAGCATAAATGTAACATCATTAAGGGGTCATAGAAAGGCAGTCAGATCCTTGTAGAGCAGATACAAACTCAGCAGCAAGATACAGTATGAGAACCATTTTAATCACTGAATAAAGATTTAATATTAGAAGAAAACAGAGAAAGATGCATGGTGAAGGGAATAACTGTCTCAAATATCCTTAGCATACAGAGAGTCACTTTCACATTTAGCATATGGCCTCCATGCACATCCAGGGGATTTAAAAATCAAGCTTTGGGGAGAGTCAACCCTAACCCTACTCAGATGAAGGCAAATGATTCTGCTGAACAAATTACAGAAATAATGGTCTATAGCAAAAGAGTGGAAATTGCCTCCAAGAGGACAGGTTGCACTTGATATTGCCAATTTGCTTATCCCATTGCTTCCCAATATAAACCACCTAGAGCCTGCACTCGGCTGACAGAAGGGTACGCTTCACACAAGTGCCATCAGAATACAAATCAATTGTATACCACTTAGAGACTTGAAAGCCATTGAAAAGTAGTGAGATGAAAGGCAAACACCACTGAAAGTAACAGCAGTATTTTCTTCCAGAGCACAGAAAATGTAAAAGAATAGAGAATTCTTTAATAGCATAAAGAGAAAAGATGCTGTGGTTGAGTAACTGAGCACTGTGCTCCTTCAGGAGATTCAAATAAATACTTCAGGATGGGGAATGATGAGCAGCACTGCATTTGGCAGGCCCTCTCTGTATTTCTCTAGATGACACTTGCAATACACAGACAGAAGAGAGGAACCAGGAATGGTTCCATAGAAAAAAACAACATCCTGGCCTGAATCTGCAATAGTGTGGCCAGGAGGAGCAGGGGAGTGATCATCCCCCTGCACTCGGCACTGGTGAGAGGCAGAACCTTCAATACCGGGTACAATTTTAGAGCCCTCACTAGAAGACTGTCTTTGAAATACTGGAAGATGCCTAGAGAAGGGCAATAAAGCTGGTGGGGGGCTCTGGAGAACAGGTTTGGTGAGGAGCAGCTGAGGGAACTGGGGTTGTTCAGCCTGAAGAAAAAGGAGGATGAAGGGAGGCCTCATTGCACTCTACAACCCTCTGAAAGGAGGTTGGAT
This sequence comes from Eubucco bourcierii, assembly GCA_013396675.1. Taxonomy (NCBI): domain Eukaryota; kingdom Metazoa; phylum Chordata; class Aves; order Piciformes; family Ramphastidae; genus Eubucco; species Eubucco bourcierii. The sequence continues at coordinate 62,417 of VWZE01023399.1, forward strand.
GGAGATAAAGGTTCAGTCTCTTCTTCCTAGTCACAAGTGACAGGACAAGATAAAATTACCTCAGTTTACACCAGGGGTGGATTTGGCTGGACATTAGAAGAAGCTTCTTTAGTGAAAGGGTCCTCAAACACTGGTTAAATCCCCACCCCTAAAGGTGTTTCAGAGACACAGATATGTAGTGCTGAGTGACATGGTTTAGCAATAGACTTAGTGGAGTTAGACAACAGTTAAACTTGATGAACCAGCATGGTTTCACCAAGGGCAGATCTTGCCTGACAAATTTAGTGGCTTTTTATGATGAAGTCACAGCGACAGTGGACAAGGGAAGGGCAGCTGAAGTCATCTACCTGGACCTGAGTAAGACATTTGACTCTGTCCCACGTGACATCCTGGTCACCAAACTGGAAAAACATGGACTTGATGGATGGACCACTCACTGGATAAGGAATTGGCTGGATGGTCGAACCCAGAGAGTGGTGATCAACAGCACAATGTCCACCTGGAGACCAGTGACAAGTGGTGTCCCTCAGGGGTCAGTGCTGGGACCAGTGCTGTTTAACATCTTTGTCAGTGACATGGACAGAAGAATGGAGTGCACCCTCAGCAAGTTTGCAGATGACACCAAGCTGTGTGGCACAGTCGACTTGCTAGAGGGCAGGGATGGCATCCAGAGGGACCTGGACAGGCTGGAGAGGTGGGCCCAGGCCAACCTGATGAAATTCAATAAGGCCAAGTGTAAGGTCCTGCACCTGGGTAGGCACAATCCCAAGCACAAATACAGGCTGGGTGGTGAATGGCTGGAGAGCAGCCCTGAGGAAAAGGACCTTGGAGTCTGGGTTGATGAAAAGCTCAACATGAGCCTGCAGTGTGCACATGCAGCCCAGACAGCCAACCGAGTCCTAGGCTGCATCAAGAGAAGCGTGGCCAGCAGGGCAAGGGAGGTGATTCTGCCCCTTTACTCTGCTCTCGTCAGACCCCACCTGGAGTACTGTGTGCAGTTCTGGAACCCTCAGCACAGGAAGGACATGGAAGTGTTGGAGCGGGTCCAGAGGAGGGCCACAAAGATGATCAGAGGGCTGGAGCAGCTCTCCTATGAGGACAGGCTGAGAGAGTTGGGGCTCTTCAGCCTGGAGAAGAGAAGGCTTCGAGGGGACCTGATAGTAGCCTTCCAGTATCTGAAGGGGGCCTACAGGAAGGCTGGGGAAGGATTATTTACAAGGTCCTGCAATGACAGGACAAGGGGCAATGGGCTTAAACTGGCAGAGGGGAGATTTAGACTTGATGTTAGGAGGAAGTTCTTTACAGTGAGGGTGGTGAGGCACTGGAACGGGTTGCCCAGGGAGGTTGTGGATGCTCCCTCCCTGGATGTGTTCAAGGCCAGATTGGATGAGGCCTTGAGTGAGCTGTCCTAGTGGGAGGTGTCCCTGCCTATGGCAGGGGGTTGGAACTAGATGATCCTTGAGGTCCCTTCCAACCTTACCATTCTATGATTCTATGATCCTAAAGGTCTTTACCAACCAAAACAATTCTATGATTCTGTGATTGTGGTGTTGACTAAAAGATTAATACTGGAGTTGAAACATTGCAAAATATTTCATTTTGCATAAGTGTACTTTGTTGGCTGCTTCCAAATATCTCTTTTGACCAAACACTATACCAGGATACACTGTTCTATTCAAAGGTCTGGTGACATTAGCTTCACATCAAAGTTGAGGATGTTGACATTTCCCACTGAACGCTCAGCCTGCTCAACACTTACAGAAATGCACACTGCTGAACCAAGCAGTCACCTCTTGTTCATTTGTTCTAAACATTATGGCAGATTACATCTCAAAACAGAAGCACAGACACTTGCTTTTCAGACAGATGAGTTTCCACTTGCTAGCAGAAATAATATTGCTGCTAAACCAGAATGAAACAAATTTAGATGATTTTGGGAAGATTATTAAACTGCTTTTTACAGAACACATGAAAGCAGGTGACAGTCTCATGTGTCTTTTGAAACAAATTTAAATGCTTTTCCTAAACACTTCTCTTTGCTTCATTTGCTACATCAGGACTGTTAATAACAAACAGCCCTTTCTCACTGCAGCACACAGGAAAATGACTTTTGGAGTATGTAAGAGGTCAAACGATGTTGTGATGGGAAAACAGAGCATGCAGATCAAAAAAGAACCAAGAAACAACAAAATACTATCTGGGATTTTGTGGTATGTTAAGCCATAGTGCTGATTGTTTTCTGTGTGTAAATCTGTACAGGTGGAAAAAAGGATTGGCACTGAAGATATGAAAGTGTTTAGAATGATGACAGCTAATTGCTGCAATATATATACACTGGAAAGCATGCAATAAAAACATGACTATTATTGGTTTTCATCTTACTCCCCTAATCACAGCCATAGCTTTAAACAGATGCAGAGAACATGGATTTTGAGCAGTAAATGAATCAAAAATAAAGCTCAGAAAACAACTGTTCCACATCTTATAGTATAAGCTGTTTCTTCCCATTAGTCTGTACTAGTAACAACTTTGATACAAAGCACAAATACAAGATTGTTGCACACTAGAGGGAAAAGGAACAAGCATCAACCAGCCTGCCAACATCTCCAGCTCCTGCAGCACAAGGAAAGCAGGAAAATTTGTCAGATGAGCCTTTCCAAACACAATGCTTCTCTCCGCTCCTTCAGAGAAAGACACATTCCTTTCTCCAAGCCTGATGAGGATTTGATGCTGAGTATAGCAGTATTTTTCAAGTGGGCACATACACAAACACCTCAATATCACAAGATGACTCAAAAATGCCACCAAACGTTTTGGTTCCAGTGGTGGCCCATCACCAAAACTCTGTGTACAGATGCCTGTAAGTTATTTCAGCAAAGCAACACACTTTACTAAATCCCATCACAGCAAAAGTGTGCATGCATATATATACACCATAGACACAAAAACTCACATGCGTTTCCCCTAGCCTTTTTATTTGACAGAAAACATTCACCTATTCTGCTGATCTTTGACTCTAGCCTATCACTGCTCAGTATATATCTGAGAGTTATTCTGGGAAACCTCTGGGCCAAGCACAAAACCTATGAGGAGAGAGACAAATTTATGAGGAGACAAAAGAGTTTGTTTTATTTTATTCTTTTACTTCCTGTTCTATATTACTGTAGCTATAGACATAAAGACTATCTTAAAGGTATTTATGAAGTGAAAGGTTATCTCTGGAGGTGTTCGCTAGGTCTACAAAGCTGCATGATGGGAAGCTTGGTTCTTTGCAGTTGGTGGCAGCTGAACGGTAGAACTGCACAAAGCTTTCAGTGGGCTCCTCATTTGCAAATAAAGCCTGTGCTGGGTTAGGGCTGGTTGCACTTGCAAATTAGCTCTGCTCCACTTGAGCGGATTTTATAACTACAAAACTGCAGATGAAACTAGTGATGTTGGGGGGGGAATTGTTTCTTCTGTTGTAGGTCCTCATAAATATTATGAACCTGAGGTACTGCCAGCAGACAGAGAGGAGTCATCCAATGTATCCCCCATAAATACACTTGAACTTTTAAGTGATTTTATTTCAGCCATGCTTTCGCTTCTTTTGAATTTACTTCTGTGAACATTTGGAGCAATGAAATTTTGCTGGCACCAGCTTAAAAGCATATGCATGATATTCATGGTAATTACTGCTGGACTACAGAATGTTTAGAATTGAAAGTGCCCACACTAATAACGACATCTTCTGATAGAAGAGTTGCATTTTTGTCATTGCTGACAGGTGCAACTCTGCTGTTGCTGTTTCTTCCTTTACCTCCAACTGCTAATGACAGCACTCAAGGCTTCAGGGCTTCCTCCAGCATGCTCATTGTCTAAAACACCATTAAAATGAGTACAGAAAATTAAATATCTACTTCTCTTGGCCTTGATGCAGCACAGTCCAGTCCTGTCATACGTGCTAGGATGTTTGGCTCTTTTGTCATATTCTCGTTCATAAAATGAAGCAGACAAACTGCAGACTCAGTATTGATGGTCCAGTTGTTGTTTTTGCGTTAAGTATTACTATGTAAAATGAGATAGCATTCAATATCCATATATTATATTTGGCACCAGATAAACATGTCATTTGGTAGAAAATAGAAGGACACTAGTGCTCTTTTCCCCTTTAGATTTGCCTTACTACAAACCACCATGAAGAGATGTCTAATTTTATCCAGTGCATCCAGTTTTGAGCTCAGCAATTCAGAAGAGACAGGGATCTGCTGGAGAGAGTCCAATGAAGAGTGATGATGATGATGAAGGGACTGAAACATGTCTCCTGTAAATAATTGAGAGACCTGGAGTTGTTGAGTCTGGAAAGGAGAAGTTTGAGAGGGGATCTCATCAGCATCTATAAATATCTGAGGGGTGGATGTCAGAATGAAAGTGCCAGGCCCTTTTTGGTGGTGCCAGTGATAGGACAAGGAACAACAGGTACAAGCTGGAGCACAAGAGGTTCCACCTCAACATGAGAACACATTTTACTATGAGAGGGTGAAAGAGCTCTGAAACAGCTGCCCAGGGAGGCTGAGGAGTTTCCTTCTCTGGAGACTCAAAATCCACTTGGATGTGTTCCTGTGTGACCTGCCCTAAGTGATCATGCTTTGACAGGGAGGTTGGACTTGATCTCTGGAGGTTTCTTCCAATCCCTACCATTATGTGATTCTTTTCCTAAATAAGAAAGCCACAAACACAGACGTGCAAAGTATGAGTGCACTGAGGAGTCATGAAAGTCCAATTAGGCCTAGATGTCATTTCAGGTTTGATAACTAACCATACAGATATAGAATGCAAAAGAAAACATTATTAAATTTATCCTTGCCTTAATATGCTGGTAGAACAGAGGGAATGACTCAATTAAGTACCTGTGCTACAGAATGCATATTAACTGCTTCTGAAGTTACACTGAGTCCCTCTTTGGGAAATTAATCTCTCCGACCATAAAATGAGACCTTTTCTTCTTTCTGCACTCTTATTAATTGCATGGCACTTCACTGGCTCTCGTTGAACTGAAGCTGAAGAATTAGGCCACAAAAAGGTCACTTTCTTCCCTCTCTGATCCATGTTAATTAAGGAGATCTAAACAGCAGTTTGTATCTAGAAGCAGAACAGATTAGGGTGCAGGCAAAGAACTTTCCAAGCTATGGAAACAGAAGTAGGGCAAGGCTATGTGGTCTAGGCTGCAACACCATCACATTGAACTTCTTTTATGAGCCAGTTTTGCAAGTGTTGTTCATTTATAACCATCTGAAAATTCTGCAAATTTGTTTGTGACCAGCCAAAACCTCCCTGTGTTAATTACCACTCACATTGTGATTCTATGATCAAATTGCAAAATCTCCTTTACATGCTGCTAAGAGCATCATAGAATGACTTTGGCTGGATGACACCTCAGAGATCATCCACTCCAACCTCCACATCATGGCCAAGGATACCTCTGAACTAGACTTGATTGCCCAAGGTCTCATCCAGCCTGGCCTTGACCATGCCCAGGGGGAGCATCCATAACCTCCCCAGGCAAGCTATTCCAGTGTCTCATCACCCTCATACTGAAGAATTTCTTCTTAAGATCCAGACTAAACCTACTCTCCTTTAGCACAAGGGGGAATGGTTTGAAGCTGTTGCTAGACACTTACGAAGCTTAATGAGGCCAAATGTGTTCCCAAGTGCAAGACCCTACAACACAAAACCAGCTCAGACTGTGATCCATCTGGTTTGAGAGCAGCAAAGGGACCTGGGGCTCTTGGTGGTCAAACGGTTCAACATGTGCAAACAGTGTACTGTAGTGTCAAGGAAAGCCAGCAGGATGCTGAGTTGTATTAGTAAGGGTATTACAAAAAGCAATAATGATGTCATTCTCCCACTCTACTAGCACTGGTCAGGCTGCACCTCCAGTAGTGTGTACAGTTTTGGTCTCCACTACACAAAAAAGATGCTGGAAAGGGTCCAGAGAAGGGTCAGAAGAATGATCAGAGGACTAGAAGACCTGGCATATGAAGGAAAGCTGAGAGAACTGCATTTGTTCAGCCTTGAGAGGAGAAGGCTTAGGGCAGACCTCATAACCATGCACAAGTACATAAATGGCAGTTATCATGAGGAGGGAGACTCCCTTTTTACAAAGAGGGCCATGTTGCATAAAGGCAAGGGGTGATGGGGACAAGTTACTACTAGGGATATTTATACTGGATGCCAACACTCACTGGTACAGATAATGAAAGGGTCCTGCTCCTTTATGTTTGGGGGACTTTACAATGCTTCAGACCATTTTCCACTGGTGTAAATTAGAAAGTCCACAAGCAGTCCATTCAGCATGTGTAAGAGACAGTCACATTTTGAAGGCTGCTTCCTGACCTGAGTCCTTATCAGAATCATAGAATCACAGAATTAACTAGGTTGGAAAAGACATCTAGGAGATACTATGCCTGTATTTTCAGTGACTTCTACCACGCACAGGGACTTGCACCAGTGTCAAGGCAATAGCAGCATCTTGCAACACCTTGAACATGTAGAAATCTGTGTAATCACAGAAGCACACAATACATGTGGTTGGAAGAGATCAAAGATGATCTAGTCCACCCCCTGATCCGACACTGAAGGGCTGACACTAAACCATGTCCCTGAGCAGCTGCAGGGAAGACATGAACCCTAAGACATCATTTGTAGCTATTGGTTGTGGAAGCAAGGAACATCACACTGCATTTGATCAACAGTTCATTTAGCCTGGTACTTTAGCTGGTGGTGTATAAGTCACCATCATCTTAAAGACACTGACACAAGGAGTGCAGCCTGCCATGGCTACCCATAGTACAAAATATTGGAAAATGAATCCTTTTATTACACCAGCTATTGCACTGAGCATTGCCTCACCATGGAAGACAATCTTTCTGACCTTCGAGGTGATCGGTGTTTGCCCTGAAGCAAATGGACTAACAACCCTTCTAAGTATCCAAGGGGAAGACAGAAGAGTGTATCTGCTCCACTCATGCTTTTCTTTGTAGCAAGTCAAATTAGGTTTCATGAAATAATGGGCTCTCTTAAACCAAAACATGAGGAAAAAAAAACCCAAAAAGAAATTTCTGCATAGCATGGATAAAGCATTTAACAGATTGCCGGTTTCCTGACACTCACCCTCTGGGCTTACATGCCATGAATGAAATTGCTACTGTGGTTGTCAGTGAGCTTTCATATTTGTCCCTTCCACACAGAAGCAGTCAGCTTTAATTGGTGAAAAGAAATGACAGGAAGCTCAGAAGCTGTGGAAGAGTAAGGTTTAATGTTACATTAAAAAAGGAAAACCTAACCAGAACACCACAACCTGCAGGGAAGATTTGCAGTATCTGCATTTTAAATAAACTCAAATGTATGCATATATTTTATTTTTAGGTGAGGATGGGGTATGACAAAGGCACTTCTCTGCTTTACAGATAAGCAATTTCCAAGTATCAACTAAAAAGTGTTAAGTATTTGTCAATACTTTTCCTTATCAGCATGCCTGTCTTCCCTCTTTCTGTTTGAGCTTGCTCCTTATGCTTCATACATGGAAAAAATTCATTTCAGGTTCTAGCCCTCTTAAAGCACAGTGAAGACTGCACATGTCAACTGTAAGATCTGCAGAGGAAACTTAACATCATCTGTTCCCAGATTGGTGGGGACAGACTTTTTGTCAGGGCCTGCTGAAGTGGGACAAGGGGTAGTGGGTTTAAGCTAAGAGAGGAACGTTTAGGCTGGATAGAAGGAAGAAAAAAAAATTTCACTTTACTTTGAGGGTGGTGAGACACTGGCCCATGTTGCCCAGAGAGCTGGTAGATGCCCCATTCTTGGGACCATTCCAGATCAAGTTGCTGGGGGTTCAGAGCAACCTGCTGTAGTTGAAGATGAGATGTGGCTCATTGCAGAGGGGCTGGATTAGATGACCCTGAAAAGCCCCTTCAAACCATTTTATGATTCTCTTCTTCATATGGATTTTTAGAATTTGAATCGCTTTATTAACAGGACTAAAAGATCTGGAGCATAAAATAAACTAAGACCAGTTACAGTTATTATTATAATTTCTTTTTCTAAACCCCCATCCCATACTTTTGAGTGGAAAATCTATTTGCAGAAAAGCACACGTTGTCACTGATGTTTCACCTACCAGTAATTTAACAGTCACATTCTATTCCCAGATGAAACCAAAAATAAAAACACTACAAGTAGGTTAATCTGAGGGCTCACCATTTTCATTTCAAAGGCTTTTTTTAACATTAATTTGTCCTGAGGCAGAAATGAAATACAGACAAACTGTATTAGATTTTAATTTGCTAAAAGTAGATTACAGGTCTTCTCCACAGAGACGCTGAATGCTTAGTTCTCACAGAAGTAAACTTTTCTTTCCTGGGTTAAGCCAGCAGGTATCTACTGAGCACTGCCAAGAAGCCTTTCCACACCTCCCCCCCCTGCCCCTTATACCTGCAATTCCTGCAGAGGACTGGCCCTGTAAAGTGCAAACATTCCAACTCGGAGCTCACAAAATACAACCAGTACAAGAAAGTAAAGTTTAACAGAGCTGGATTTGAGATGCAAGCTACTTCTGCACGTGATTAAGTTCTTGAATTCAGAGGAAAACTATTGAGGTTGAAAAGATCTAAGCTCCCCCCTGCAATCTTACTCTTTTAGATGCTCATCTCATCCTGTTGAGAAAAATCTGACCAACATGAAGGGTAGACAGGCATACCATCACAGAGCAGGGGCTCTTAAGACCACTGTTGTCTCCAAGTGTGTCTTTAATTGGATTAAAGGACAAGCTCTTTCCACATTAGGCTTTGAAGTCTAGGAACAGATTAGTAGTGCAGAAGCTCTTTATGGAAGGAGGTTTTGAAACTAGAAATGGTAAATTTAATAGCTCTCTTATTTATCTTTTAGATTTCTAGCCAAGGTTGAGACCTTCAAAGCTCTGGACCAATACTCTGGTTTCCAGTTCTTCATTTCAATTGCAAAGGACTTGTCCTGACTGAAATAAAAAATAACACCCAGAAGTGACCTCAGGACTGCTTCAGAGAACAGTTCTCCTGGGAGGAACAGGTATTTCTCTGCCTTTGGACTCCCCCTATAAAAGACCAGCTCCCACGGGACTAAAAATTTTATGTGACCTTTCATCTGTTTGCTTTGAAGGAGTGAATCACAGAAGGAAAGAAATGGATCAGTACTCAGCCTAACCTAAAATATTCACGAAGCAGTTAACCTATTTCCTTCAAGCTCTTTCCCCATTATTGTCTTCAGTAGGTTTCCAGGGAATCTGATAGTCAGAGACAAGAGCCTTCTCTCCAACACCCCTGTGGCAGGGCTCTATAGGACTGTTGGTGAAAAAACCCAGATTCATTATTAAGCATCCAGAGATTTCAAAATCCTTTACTCTGAATCCCAAAGTGTTTGCTTTTCTTCCCTTCCAATGTCAAGGCTATATGAAACAGATTCCTTCTGAAAAAAAACCTACTAATTTTGACTGATTTACAAATAAGTAGTATTTATTTTTAGAGTGCTTTCACTGATACATAGCCATAAAGCACTGAGTTATATAGTGATGATCCTTTTTACTTATTTCTTGTGATTAAAAAAAAAAAATCTCTGCTTGAAATAATTTGAGCTGCATGGCACAGAAAAGACAAGATTGTAAAGGAAAAGTAGAAAGAAAAGAAAAATAGTAAAGAAAAAGCCTTCTCCTTAAGAAAATTAGCTGCTTCCAATTTAGATAAATGCATAGCATGTCTGGAGTATTCGCTTTGCTTCCCTGCAGTTGTTATGGAGAACACCCGCTCCATACATTCAGGTCATTATCTGGAGATTGAAGGCAAGTGGCAGGTTGCTAAGGGTAACCACCTCACAGTCAGCTCATGGAATCACATGTGATTTGTGAAATATCCCGATTAGTAAAAAATTAAACAACTTCTATGGAGTTCACATGAAACTCTTTAACCATGTCTGCCATAGAAAGGAACAGGAAGATTCTGCCTGCCCCCCCCC
>VWZE01023399.1:81851-107446 GCA_013396675.1 Eubucco bourcierii
AAACCAAAACCAAACTATTGTGGTTTTTCCCACAGAAGGGTGAAATTGCAAGTCAAGATCTAAAACCCATGGTGCTACAAACACCCTACCTGAGCAAGGCATGGTAACCTCACCACCAAGAAATAACAGAGAGGAATGACCATTTCCATCATGGCAGGGAAAGGAAGATCTTGCTGTTGGTCCTCAGCAGCTGTGCATCATGAGGTTATTAACTCTATGCTTATTTGCTTTGAGGAGCTTTACCTCATATAACACTGCTTATGTGATCATGCAAAGCTGAAAGATTTGAGTAGCCTACATGTGGAAGTAAAAATGGTTCTTATGCAGCCTTCTAACTTGACATTGACCCTCCAGCCACAGATCTTGTTACTGAGTCATGGTACATGTACAGCTGCCTGTGTGATCAGGATAGAAAGTTGGAAATTTTTCCTTTCGTCTATCATTTAAGAGGTAAAGCCCAAGAAGAATTTGAATATCTCTTTGGTTGTCTTCTTCTCTTTGGTTGTCTTCTTTGGTTGTTGTTCTGCCACAACCACCCCATGCAGAGCTACAGGCTGGGGTTGGAGTAGCTGGAGAGCAGCCAAACAGAAAGGGATCTGGGGGTGCTGACTGACACCCGCCTAAACATGAGCCAGCAGTGTGCCCAGGTGGCCAAGAAGGCCAGTGGTATCCTGGCCTGCATCAGGAATAGCGTGGCCAGCAGGAGCAGGGAGGTCATTCTCCCCCTGTACTCTGCACTGCTTAGGCCACACCTTGAGTACTGTGTCCAGTTCTGGGCCCCTCAATTTAAGAAGGGCATTGAGGTGCTTGATCGTGTCCAGAGAAGGGCAACGAGGCTGGTGAGAGGCCTCGAGCACAAGCCCTATGAAGATAGGATGAGGGAGCTGGGATTGTTTAGCCTGGAGAAGAGGAGGCTCAGGGGGGACCTTCTTGCTGTCTCCAACTACCTGAAGGGTGGTTGTAACCAGGAGTAGGTTACCTTCTTCTCTCAGGCAAGCAGCACCAGAACAAGAGGACACAGTCTCAAGCTTTGCCAGGGGAGGTTTAGGCTTGAGGTGAGGAGAAAGTTCTTTACTAAGAGAGTCATTGACTGCTGGAATGGGCTGCCCAGGTTGATGGTGGAGTCACCGTCCCTGGAGGTGTTCAAGGCGTGTTTGGATGTGGCGCTTGGTGCCATGGTCTAGTCTTGAGGTCTGTGGTAATGGGTTGGACTTGATGATCTTTGACGTCTCTTCCAACCTTGGTGATATTGTGATACTGTGATACTGTGACAATATCAGTAACTTGGAGTAGGTCCATTTTTTTTCCCTTGTCAAGTACTTAAGTATTATAGCAATACTAAATTCTCCTCCAAATAACCACATCTGCAAAACTGTGTTAATTATTTGTTCAGAAGAGATGACACTTTAAAAAGTATAGTCTACTTCGTTACATTTTTTCACAGTAGTAAATCATCACTCTAATACAAAAACCCAAAAAACAACAACTACCTCCCCCCCTAAATCCCCAACCAAATAAGAAACCAAAACCCTCAAAAAAACCCCAAGCAAACCAAACAAAACCCAAAAAAAGCCTCATTGACCCAACCAAACCCAAACCCATAGATATTAAGCATGAGGATTTTAGACATGTCCTATGCTAGCTTAATTCCACTTTATACTGGAAGTAGGATAAAAAATTTCTTCAATGAAAGGGTTGTCAAACCCAGGAACAGGCTGCCAAGGAAAATGGCTCAATCATCATCCCTGGTGGTATTTAAAAGATGTGTAGATGTGGTGGTGAAGGACATGGTTTAGCAGTAAACACAGTAGTGTTGGGTTAATAGCTGGACTCAAAGGTCTAAAGGGTCTTTTCTAGTCTTAACAATTATGTGATTCTATGTCTACTACACCTGTCAGGGTTGGTCCTGCAAGAGAAAAAGTGTGAATTCCTTAATTTTACCTGAAAGCCTTTCCCTTTGCACAGAATAAATAAGTAAATAAATCTCAGAGTGCTGCTTTCGCAACAGTAAAGACTCAGCACCAGTTTATTCACCTGCTCAGCTGAGCTTGAAAGTGCACCTGAAATTACATCACCAGCACCACCAAGTACCTTTAACCCAAGGCTCATTTCAGTCAAGCCATTGCACAGAGTGCAGCTCCAAAAACATTTTGAAGATACCAAACCCAAACCCAGCCCTTAATGCTTTTGCATGTTAGCACTGAGTTGTAATGTGAGTATTAGCAAGCTTTCAGAAGTGCTTCTTGGAGATAAAATTTGAATAATCTATGCAGTTTAATTTAAATAATTTATGCATAAAACACTGCAGAGTTATAATTGTAATTATAATGTTCAGCTCAGCAGCAAGGAGGTGCATTTGAAGTCAGGCAGTGATTGTAGTGTATATCTTGTGCTCCAAGTTCCATTTTGTTTTGAACAAATCCTTTTGAGGACAGGGAGATGGCTCAGAGCCTCACTGAAGTTTCCCAGTGAAGTTTTAGAGTTTCTTTCCTAAGCATTTATTATTATTATTTAAAGCCTGAAATCCAATCTGCCATGCTTCTGTGTCATGCTGATAAAGTAAAGGTGGCTGAAAAATGCCCCTGGTCACAGAGGAAGGACTTTTCTCCTCTTCTTGTGAAGGAGCAGCTGTTCCTGTCACTGATTTCCTGAAGCAATAGGCCTAGAGTGTAAACAATATTTTACACGAACAGCAGTGGAACAGAGTATGTTATTTCTGAAGCTTCTGCATTTCACTGCAGAGAATAGATTAACCCTGAGTGACATGAGAAACTCAGATGTTATTTGCTTGAATTAAATGGTTAAGGTATTTTAGAGAGAATTCTGTGACCAAATGGTGTCATGTTAGTAACTTGGTTCATAGAGAGGGAACAGTGTGGTTTCGGGAGCACTTCAGAAGCTGCTGCATGTTGAAGACGAAACATAAGGTTTGCTCCCACCTCTCATATTAATACTGTTAATTTTGAGCTTTTAAAAAATGGCCAGTGCTGAGGCCAAACAGTGCTACATGGTGCCACAGGAGCACAAGCAGCAATTGCTCTCACAGCACATTTGGTTCTATGCTAAGTTGTCTCCCTTCACTGAGTAGTTGTACTTCCTAGTAACAGCCTCTGAGCCAAAAGTAATTTCGAATGCATTCAACTAGACAGCCATTTAGGAAAAGAATGAGTTCTCCTTTCCAGAATGCCTCTGCTTGCCACTTTCATTTCTTGGTCAGAGCTGCTGCAGTTGCAGAACCAATGTGTAGAAGAACAAGATGTAGTCAACAGACTGAGAAGTAAGACAAAGAGCTAAGGGAAATAGGATGCTGTCACTATGAACAGTGCACAGACAGCACAGTGATATACAGTGAAACTATAAGCAATGAAAATGAAGTTACCAACTCAGTACCATCTTTGTTTCCCATTAACAGATCATTTCAAAGGCACAGCCTCAGATACCCAAGCTATGCAAGTGGTGACTATACCTAGAAAGTATGATGTTATTGTTCAAAACATGCAGTAGCTGCTCATGACTAATACTGAGGCCATTAAGTTGAGTGTGCTATGGACCCGCTGTGTTGAACATCTCATTCAATGACTGAGTGCTCTATCAAGTACCAGATGACAAACTGGTGCAACCCTTTGATATGCTTGAAGGCAGGGCTGCTATTTAACAAACCTAGAAAGTCTGAGGAATGGGGCAAGAAAGACCTTGTGAAACTCAGCAAAGGCAAAAGCACAGCAATGCATCTAGGAAGGAAGATACTGACAGGGAACTGGGGGACTGAAAAGTAAAGGTGTCTCAGCATCCCACAGTTAATTACAGGACCATAGTCAGTGGATCAGGGGAAGACATACTATTTATCTAGCACTGAGACTGACTTCTGGGGGAAGCGAAATGACATCTAAGGGTTAACCAGCAAGAATAAAAAAGAATGTTATGTTCAAAAAGAAAGTAACTGTTAAACGCAACCTCTGATTCCAAAATAATTGTGAAGATCCAGATAACAAACCAGATAGACTCTCATTCCTGGAATTTAATAAATAGAAGTCTGTAGATACTGTGCTCTTGATCTGAGATAAGCATCTTTATCAAAGCAGCCAGTTTGATAAACAAGCAATCTGCGAGTTGTTAAAGAAGAGATTAAGCAAGTGAAACCTTCAGAAGACATGCTTTGCTGCTTTAGTGGTCAAAATTACAGCTGCTGTGAGCTGTATAGCTTCAAACTCCTTTCAAATCCCTATGAGCACACCCACATACCAGATATTAAGCAGTCATTAAAAAAAACAAACCCAAAAACAAACCCAAAAAACCCCAAAAAACCAAACCAAACCAAAACATTAAAAAAAACCACAAGAAAAAACCCAAACCAAACCAAACCAAAAACCAAACCACCAAACCCAACAAACAAACAAAAAACCCCCCCCCCCCCCAAAAAAAAACCAAAAACAAAACCACCACAACCCAAACCACAGGTCAATTTATAGATTGATTTTCATTAAGGCTTCATCTATGTGTTTATTTTTGCTAGAGAAAGCCATCACCAGTCTTCAGATGCTCATAAATTGTACAATAGAAGTAAAGACTGCCAAAGGAAAGGAATTCAGTCTGCTGTTTCAAAAGCTGCAGTCCTTACTTTGGAGTTCAGACTTACCATGTTTTTCTGGCACCAGTTCAAGATGAGTGAATAGAGTATCTAGCTGTATCAACTTGGTAATGGTGGTGAAACATTTGATTGTTAGCTAGATGCTGCAGTGTACGCGTTGCTGCATTGTTTTATGGATGCTGCTGTGTAAAAGTACAATTATACTTTTCTATCTCCCAGTAGAGAAATGGTTAAGGTTTAGAATCTGAAGCTAAAGTAGAACAAGATAGATTAAAAAAGTACCTGAAAGCAATTACACAGGATTTTGCACCACTTTAACTCAATTGCTTTTTAAGCTTATTTAAATTTTAACCAGCCTTAAACCTAGCGCCTGGCAAGTTCAAATCATTCCTTCCAAAACATTCCAGAGTATTCCAAGACACGCACATCATAGACTGTCAACTCCCCCCACCCCCCTCCTAAACAAAACACAAAATACTCCACAAAACCTCCCAGAAACATGAAGTACACCCTGGCTACCTTCCCTGACACAAAATCCCAGATCATATTGTTCCAGGAAGGAGCTTGCATTCAGGGTAAAGTATGCAAAGTATAATCTCTAGATAAGATATGCTTGATAATGAGCAAAACAACTCCAAATTCCTTACTGGGTTTTCCTTCACTACTCTAAAACCAGTATTGCTTTTGCAGTTCATGATGGTGCAAGGCTTCATTTGTGACTTAATGTGCCCTGCCTATCAAAGCAACTGTCTCCATTCAGCATTTTTACCATGCTTTTGTGGAGCTGCCCAAAACACTGAAGATGCAACAAAAAACAGATGGAAAACCACAGTAAACAACCCAGCTTCATCAGGCTGCAGCAACCCAGGGTATTGAAACAGTCAAGGTCAGACACAGTTACACTGCCATACTGAAATGTAAAGGGAAAAAGGAGGGGAGATCATGCATACAGAACTGTGAATGCATCCTCCACATCCACCACACAGCAGAGACCATGGGAAGCTCAACTTGTCAGAATATTTTTTTATCCACCTGAGTTATTCTACTACATATGTCAAACATTTAAGAGGGAAGGGGAAAAATGACATGATTAAAACTGTATTAAATAACCTGACAATCAATCAGGATGTCAATTGAAGGGTTTAGCTCACCTGTAGCACAACTCTTAGAAAAAAAACAACTTGTTTTTAACAGGACATACACTATATTTGCCCCATAGCAGGCAGCTGTCTCTTACAACTGATGTCTAAGGCAATACTGATGGATGTTGTTTCTCCAATCATTTCCCAAACTTTCCTGTTTAATGAGGTGAGCAGCACAAAAGCAGTTTATTTACCTGCTGGCATCACTTTTCACTGAAGGGTCACTGCTCTTAATTATAGTTGCGCCTGTTTTGCTTTTAGGTGTGTCAAGGTTTCCATTGTAGACCCATTTTTAGATGTTGGGGTTTTTCTTTCTTTCTTTTTTTTTTTTTTTTTTTTTTTTTTTTTCCCTTTCCTCCCCTGGTGGCCGTTTTTTTTTTGTAATGCCCTTCAAGTCCACTGTGGCAAGTACTTTTTGTAGGTAATCAAAGCTTTCCTTCCCTATCCCCAGTACTCAGGAATGTCTCTTTCTGCGATTTCTGTGTGGGAGAGTTACACTTCCATTTTCCTAAGGAAACAAAGGTTTTGCAGGTACGAAAATCTGAAGCAGAATGGATAATCACATCAGAAAGTGTAATTTTGTAAGAAATACTGGCCTGCACTCAAACCCCCTAGAGTTTGATATTCTGCTATTTCAAATTTCTTGCATCAGTTGGAAGGAATTGCCTCTCTGCCTTCACTCACTCTAATCACTAGATGGTATTTATTTTCTTCCTTATATATCTTGTTTGTTATTGCAGACCTGTTGGCATTCTCTTCATACTGAAGTCAGGAGGCACTACTCTTACTAAAGAGATGCTATCACTTCAGTGTGTAGATTCCCTACTTCATGTTTCAGATTACATGTGCCTTGTAATGTTGAAGACAATAGAATGGAAGGTAGATTATATATGCTTTCTCATCTGGAACAAGAGAAAAATACCAAAGCAAATAATCCACTTTTCAGTCATGATAATGTACGCAGAAGGCATAGACCTAACTGTCACCATGACAGTGATGTGACTGATCAAATGGCACAGCAGGCAAAGTTCCACAGATAAGCAGTGAGCATAATGAGATGCTTAAGAGCGAGCAAACTGACACAGGAAAGTGAGTCAGATATGCTTGTGCACGCTGCTCTCCTTTCACAACATCACATTTCTGAAGTACAGAAGTATTGTTGCACTTTCTGATATACTTCTCATAATGCACTTTCAAATCCCTAATTATTCCATATTTTGATCACAGATAAACACAGCTAAAAGGACTGGGCTGTGGAAAACACAGTGTATTCCTCATCACGGCTAGAGAAAACTTTTTGTGTTAGCTCTGATGCTGTTTGAGTTATCTACTAGCTAGGGGCAAAAAATATTCTGCCTTTAAAGTTTTCATTCTCTCCTGTGTTCTTTTCTCTGTGACAGAATCTTCTGATCCAAAATGCGTAACTCAGTAAACTACTTCTGTTCAAGCAAGGGGACCTACAACAGCAGATTTACAACAATGACAAATATACAGGGTTTCTGGTCTTTAACTGAAGAGATGTCTTCACACAAGTGAACCAGTTTCACACAATCACTAAGGTTTGGCCATGTAAAGATGACAGGAAGCTTTTGCAGCTCTCATTAAAGGAAAACATACCCAAGTGTCTGTATCCATATAAAAGAAAAATATATCTTCAGGACTAAATTGTGTTTGTTTTTTCGCTTTCAGTAGATCGCCAGGAATTAATAGAAGGATTTTTCACTATGTACAGAATGACACAGAAAATATTTTATGCACAGACAGACTTTTCTTTTCTTTTTTTCTTTTTTTTTTTTTAATAGAGAACATTGTCTTCTCAAAAGAGACACTGAAATTAACATAGAATAAGTATCGTTTTGATCTCCTCATTTAGATTTGCAACCAAAAAGAAGGAAAGCAGTGGCTCCCTTTGATCTGAATTTAGCAATGCAGTCACTTATTTCATCTCATCTCAAGAATGGAGATGGGAAATTATTAATATAAAATATGAAATCTAGATAGGAAAAGTCGCAATCAAAAAACTCACCTGAAAGGGCAGATACACTGCAGCAGATTTGTTGCAGCTAGTATGGAGCTGTGTTGTGCTGAAAACTGTGTTGATAATTCAGGGATGTTTCAGTTTCTTCTGAGCAGTGCTTACACCAAGTCAAGGCCTTTACTGCTCCTCACTCTGCTAGTGAGTAGGCTGAGGCTGCAGAAAAATTTGGGAGAAGACAGATTTGTTAGCATGTATACACTTCCATGCTTGTTTTGCATATTACACCATACTGATTGATTCTCAGGGCACTGCTTTTCTGATGCTGGCACATATCACTTCGAGACTGGAGTTAACTTTAACTGCCTGCATTCTACTAGCAACTCGTGTTACAGAAGAGATTGTAAAAGACACCAGAGAGCAAATCAGAATCACCAAGTAACATTCTTCTTTCTTTTACCCTATAGTTAAAACAAAGAAATAACTACGTATTGTTGAGACTGATGATTTCACCTTACCTTTTGCTGCAGCTTTCAGAGCAGTGTAGATTTAAAACCAGAATGTTACACATGCTTTACAATATAATCAAATACTACAAGAAATTGACTGAAGTTTTTCCATCTGCTTCAAAGGTGAATCAAGTCTTGTCATTATTTATAATGGGGGTGTCTCAAAGTCCTTCATCATGAGAACATTGATGAGTACAAACATGAAGGCTGCTACTATAAAAGACATAGCAGCAGAAAAATACATTTTACAGTTATTACAGTTCAAGGGAGCTGAACCAAGTACAATCTCCATTGTCAACTACAGCATTATGTTTCTAAAGGGAAATTTTAAAAGCTAACAGTACAAGATAGTTCATTCTTTGGGCCCTTTAAGGGTTGCATTACCATTAAATCATTCAACTACATTTTTCTTTTTCCTCTCAAAAGGAAATAAATTCCATTAGCAGCAGTTTGGGTGCATTTGCAACAGGTAAACTGTGTCTTGAAGGTATCTGAGAAACCTTATTCTGCTTTCAAGCTGCATTTGTATCGTGTTTACTGTTCCCAGGGGGCAAAAAAACCCCAGAAGTTGTGGCTACCTCAGTGGGCCAAGCAGGTCCATCCCACCAGTGCTCTCCACTTTCCCTGCCAGCTCCTGTAAATCAAGATACAGTTGCTCAAACCACCTGGGAAAGGAACCCAGGCCAGCTGGCAGCTACCTCTGAAACTGCCATTCACCCTCAGCCTGCCACTTTGCTGCCTCTGTGCAGCGCTTGTGGCTGCTTTCACACTGACCTCAGGCCGCGCTGGCAGCTGGGCCCCAGGTAGGCCTCCGCATCAGGACCTCCCTGCACTCCTGTCTTAAAACTTTCCTTCTGCTTTACATCCCTAGCACAGTGCTCTAAGAGAGCTCAGGACAGAGCTGAAAGCTGCTCTGTGGCCACTCTGATGGAGCCCTTCCCCAGGCACCCCAACGGCAGGGTGTCCTGGGAGCCCTCCCCGCTCCTCCCGAATCACCCGCTGTGAGTGGCTCTGTGTCCTGTCCTACAAGCCCCACTGCTCCGGAGCAGGGCTGCCCTGGTACTCTGGGAACAGCCACTCATGGCCTTCTGTCCCCTGTTGGCGCCTGCTGCCCACTTCAGTGGCCTCACCTCTCTGGGAACATGTACTGGGAGGCGTAAGCAGGTCAGAATAGGCTCGTGCATGTCCTGGCTTGCCCAGACATGTTCTCCTGCTCTCCCTCCTCCTGCTATGGGGAGAGGCAACCACGGGAAAGAGGACAAAGAACCTGGAGCCACTGAGTCTAAGGACACTGGTCCTGTGTATCCTGTGGTAAACAAAGTACACAGGCTCAGCTTGTGCGTGCCCTGTGCAAGGCCTGTGTTCTGCCCTACAAAGGGTAAAGCAAGCCTGTGGCTTTACCTAATATGGCCAAGATTGGCTAACTGCCATTCTGATTGGCTGTTCCGTGTCCAAAGGGCCATTGGTCTTGGACTGTATTGATAAAAGGAGATGAGCAGGTGACACAATGTACATTGCTATTGTATATGTGCTTTGCCATTGTATCTGTGCTCTCTGCTGTTGTATCCGTGCTGCCTTATATCCTGAACTGCCTGGAAACTGCCTTCCAAGAGCTTGCCAAGAACAGGCTCTAAATGCCTCCACGGGATCAGCCTGCACAACCAACGTGACATCGTGCTAAGACTGCACATCGCAGGACATCCTGCCTGCACCTGAGGGTCTCCTGCCAAGACAGGAAGCGGTGGAGATACACAGATCATCCAGAGGAGATCAGGATCAGGTCAGAGGTTGTCTGCCTCCTTTCCCCAGCAGCTTGGGGAGAACCAGAAGTCGCAGCGGGTGACAAGAATTCCCTTAAAGCATCTGGGTACTGTCTGAAGCTGTAGCTGGCCCTGCGAGTCGGCAGATCACGCCTCTTGTAATTCACCACTGCCTTCCACCATAAGCAGAAAGGAGCTCCTTGAGTCCATCTAGTGGGCAAGCAGAGTATTGACCGCAAGTAGTACAGTAACCACAGCAACCCTCTCTTCCAGTTCAATCGAGTTCAATTAATGTTATATATTACTACTAGTTACTTCTAAATCCTGTTGCAACCTGTATAAAGTTTCCATGACTGATGCAAAGTACTGATTATTGTTAAAATTAGTGATCGGAGTTGCGAGAGTTCTGAATATTAATAAACAATCATAAAAATTGGAAACCATCACCTCACATTTATTAATTACCCCTCCACAACAGAACAGCCATGCTGCTTCCCTGCAGAGACCTCCAGCCCAGGTGGCTCCAGGAGACACCTCCCCTATCTAAATGATACGGACCTAGGTAGAGAAAATTCACGTAATGGTCAAAGAGCTTCCCCAGGCTGCAGTTCTTTCATCTAGCCTGTTACAGTGTGGACACTGACAGGGACTCTCTCTGTAGATTAGAAAGGGTTTAGTCCATTTTGGCAGAGGGGCAGCTGAGCAGTAGATCTGCACATCACAAATGTTATTTGTGATGTTGATAGCTAAGGTCTGCTCATTGCTGGAGAAGAAGTAGCTGGGGGAAGAAAACTATAAAACCACATTAGAAGCTAATTTTTTGGTTGCCTGAGGAAACGTACTGTCATTCCCAGACAGGCCTCCCCACACCTGGCAAACCTTGGCTGATTTCAAGCTTCTGGCAGAGGCAGAAACCTAAAAAAGTACTGAGTTCCTATCACAGAAATTGGAACATTTTTTATCTTTTTGACACACACCAGTATGTTTATAACTTAAACCAACCAGTATGTTGTGTGACAGCCTCTTGGACAGTCCAACCATGTGTAAGGGAAGAAGCAATGAGTCCTTGCCACTGCTATGAAATTGTTTAAGTACAAGGTCCTCATCTCAAACCAGAGTAAATAATTTTACAAGAGAAAGAACCTACTTTTGTATTTTGAATTGAAAAAAAGAATCCTTATAATTTTGAAAATAAAGCCGTGTGGAAGTAGTACATTTGCATCAAAAGATATTGTCATGGAAGGATGATGCCATATAGCATGGAATGTCTCCTCAAAGTGCTTGGCAGGCATTCTGGAAGGAGATTCAAAATGTCTGAGACACAGACACTTTGTCAAGTCTGTTTTAACAGGGAGAGGGCCAAAACCTACAGGTAATTTGCAGGGTGCCCTAGATGGAAATTATTTGCCTACAAGATTTAGACCAAGTTAGCTGAGACTGAGTGCTTTGCTGACTCACACTATATATAATGAAAGCTTAATAAAATAGAATATATCTAGTTCATAAAGTCTCTTGATACCGTGTTGTAATTTAGTCCACCAACAGCCTTTATTTAAAGTTGGATTCCATGAGTCTGTTATAATGAGCTAAAAAGTGCATGGATAAGCAGTTATTTCAAAAATGTGGCTCCCTATCGATGTATATTTTGCACAGCCTGTATATCTTAATTGAATTGAAATGAGCATGGGACCCCGGGGTTTTCTGGGTCTAGTGAGGCATTAAATACTCCAAAAGCACAATAAAAAAAAAAAATGAAAAAAGAAAAAAGAAGACGACAAAGCCCCCAGCCACCAACAACTCACTTCTCCAAATTACTGAATCTTATTGTTTCAGCTCTGGGCACAGCACTCCTACTATCTAGCAAAAATACATCAAAACATTGCTTACAACATTTCATAGTTGTCTGTGTTTAGCCCATATCTGGGGCTAAACTGCAGCAGTTGTTCTGTCACCTGATGACCCTTCCCCAATACAGAAGGGGACCTAGGAAAAAGGAAGACCCAAAGGCTGAAGTAGACACAGATTCAATGAAACAAAACAAATACCAAAATAAAGTATACAAAGTTATATTTAGCTCAGCAAAGGTACAGCAGTCACACTAAACAAAAATGTAGTCCTTAGGAGAAGGAAGACAAGCAGAGCCAGAAAGAACCCAAGCATAAATCTCCCTCTCCTTGACAAACTTTCCCCTTTACATTGAGCCTGATGCGTGTGGCGTGGGATACATGTGAAGCCAGCTCAGGTTAGCTGCCCTGTTTCACTTCAAAATATTAATGGCCTGCAGCCTGTGGTTGGGCTAGAATTCTACTCCAGCAAAACCAGGACAACAGTCCATAACTATAACCTCCATATCTTCATACCTTCATACTTAAAATCTTGCCTGTGTTCTGCATCTTCAGTGCATCCATCTTACTGTCTTAAGTGCCCCTATTGCCTCTTCAAGTTACCTCATGTGTGCTCATAGTCTTCTTTAATTTTTTTGAAGTTTCTCACTCTAGATGTACTCCTGCATTGATCTGAAATAAAGCTCTTTTGACTATGTGTGTTCAAAAAGGGGTTCTGTTTTACTCATTACCAGGGAAGCCTGTCTCCACTGCAGCTGGATTAAGATCATGCAGAAATGTAAAATTTTTGCATAATTTGTGTTTTGTACATGGCTGCATGTGTCGGCACGAGTAACAATGCTAGCTGTTCTGTTTATTAGCTACACCACAAATTAGACCTGATGTAGAGGAATGATACTCAAAGTAAATAGCAGAAGTCGCATTCTCATCCCAAACTAAATCTTTCAAAGGCTTAAGAGCCATTGATTTCAAAAGCTGCTCTTGTTCATTATCATACTTCCTGCTTTGGAAACACCAAAGCAATACTGAACGCCCCAAGCAAGGCGCTGATCGACTTTAGTTTTGTCTGAAAAATGGAGAGCCCAACAAGCCAGGGAATTAGAAGAAACATCTGAGATCTTACACAAACTGAACAGAACCTCTGAGTATTTTCATTTGCCAGTCACTCTTGGATGGTACCATTTACACTCTCACAGAGGGAGTATTATTGATCACCTTCCACTACCATGACTGCTATAGTGTCAATCAAAACCAAGCAGTTTGATAACATTCAGGCTCCAGATGTACAAATGTTCTAATGTTCTCTTTTTTGGGGCCAATTAGTTTGCTCCAGCTGGCATCTTTTCATCCAGGAAAGAAAGAAAAAAAAAAAAAAAAAAAAAAAAAAAAAAANTGTTTTCCTTCAGAGTAAACAAAATTCTATGAAAATATTTTGCTTAAACTTGAATCTCAATTAACTAAAGATGATATTTCTTAAAATACAATCAAAAGAACTCTTGTTTAGTCAGCAAACTCTAAGTGGTGCAGCCAGAATGTATCCTTTTAAATTCTATATTTTGGTTTTTCAGTCAGTGATATTGGAAGTGGGTGAAAATGCCCAGACCATGGCACAGACTTGAGACCAAAGACTGAAGCATTTTATTATGCCAGAAGAAGTTGTTGCACACAAATTAAGATCTGTTAATTCAAGTGTCAAGCAGAATCTATTGACGGATCATAGTGTAGAGCTGGACAAAGAAAGGAAGATCTACTACTGTTATGCACTCCTAAATTCATTTCACCTATAAGGAAGAGAGTATTGATTGCATTCATCTCAGTCAGTTGCTAGAGTGACTGAAGAATAATTCAAACTTAGTGACAGATAATGGTAGTGTAGAAGATGATGATGATAAGAAAAGGCGACTCAGGAGTGACAAATGTAATTTCATTAGATCAAAACCAGTCTGTCTTTAACAGAAGGTAGAGTGGGATCTGTACATTCTATTGCTCCTGAAGCCTGTGATAATCTTTGTAATGTCTGTGGGATTTAAACTACAGTTATTTTTCACTGTACTTGTACATAACCAGGACGCACAGATCAAAGAAGTGATGACATGGGAGATAGACTCTGGATACCTGCTGAATTAAGTCAGAAGAAACTATATAAATCAAAGGAGTTGATGTAGTTGCAGTTATGGTGTGAAGCAGTTCAAAGGCACAGAAATTGTTTGTATAGTTCAGCAAAATGGGTCTGATTCAAACTCATATTGAAGTAAATGAAAATATTTCCAAATCATGTCACTAAGTTGTGGATTAAGCTTCTGTACTGTGTCACAGTGATGTAGCTTTGTAATCTTGCTTTTTGTGAAGAACCTTTTTATTTCTTGAATTGAAGGTTTTGAGAGGTGTGGTTTTCCTAACCTTTCTTAAAGTAGGGTATCACACTTCAATGTGGGACAACTTACTCACTTGACTAGCCAACTTCACAGAATCATAGAATGGTATGCATTGGAAGGGATCTCCAGAGGTGAGGCCACCCACACTGTCAGAGCAGGACTGCCTAGGGCAGGCCTCACAGGAACACACCCAGGCACATTTTGAATATCTCCAGAGAAGGAGATTTCACAACCTCTCTGGGCAGCCTGTTCCAGCGCTCTATCATCATAAGGCAGGGTCTCCTTGTGTTGAACATCCTGCATTGCAGTTTGCACCCATTGTTCCTTGTCCTTTCATCAGGCACAACTGAAAAAAACCTGGTATCTTCATCCTGACAACCACCCCTCATATATTTATAGATGTTGATAAGATCTCCTTCAGCCAGACTAAACAACCCAAGGTCTCTCAGTATTTCTCCACAGGATAGATGTTCCAGACCCTTCATCATTCTTACAGCTCTCCATTGGACACTCTCTAGCACACCTCTGTCTCTCTAGAATTGCAGAGTTTAAAACTGGACACAGTATTCCAGGCATGGTCTCAGAGTAGAGAGGGAGGAGAACCTACCTAGACCTGCTGGATGCATTCCTCTTGAGGCACCCCAGGATGTCATTGACTCCCTTGCTCCACAAGGGCACATTGCTGTCCCAACTTGAGGTTGATAACATGATCAGTGTCTTTAAAAATGTCAATATTTCTGTAAATTTTTGTCACTACGACTTCAAACAAAAATTGAGCTACCACCAGGAATGAGAAGAAATTAATTCAGATAGTCATTGCACTTGTTACAATTCTAAATAGCTATATTTCAAGAACACTAAGAAATCTGATCTCATCAATGTTTTCTGCAAAAGTTGAAATATCTTACTTTGATGGTCTCAACTTCATTTCAGTTAAGCATATGCATGAAAGACTCAATATGTTACTGATTTTTTTTACACGAAATTTAGATATTTGCCCTCTGAAATTAAAAAAAAAAAAAAAAGAAAGAAAAAAGAAACCATTTGTCAAAGTCTTATTTTACCACAAGGGCAGTCACTCCAATTTGCCAAAATGTGTCTACATGTGTAAGTACAAGAAGAAGAACTGAATACATATTCCATGGGCTGCCTCAAGAGGAGTGCGGTCAGCAGGACAAAAGAGAGGATTCAGCCCCTTTACTCTGAGACCACATCTCAGATACTGCATCCAGTTCTGGTATCCCAGTGTAAGAAGGACATGGAACTGTGGGGATGGGTCCAGAGGAGGGCCACAAAGATGATTCAGAGACTGGAGCACCTCTGCCATGAGGATAGGCTCAAGGAGCTGGGACTGTTCAGTCTGGAGAAGAGGAGACTCAGGAATGACCTTATAGCTGCCTTCCAATACCTGAAGAGATCCTACAGGAAGGCTGCAAAGGGACTTTCTGTAAGGGAGTCTAGAGACAGGACAAGGGGGAATGGTTTGCAGTTGGGTGAGAGTAAGTTTAGATTGGATCTTAGGAAGAAGTTTTTCAGTACAAGAGTGGTGAGACCCTGGAATAGGCTTCCCAGAGAGGTTTGAGATGCCTCCTCCCTGGGGATGTTCAAGGCTAGGCTGGATAAGGCCTTGAGCAGCTGAGTGCAGTTGAGAGGCATCCCTGCCCATGGCAGAGAGGATGGAGTAGATGATCTAAAGTTGTTTCTAACCTAAGCCGTTCAATGATTCTATGATTGCCAATAAGTTAGGCAATGGCTGGACTTGATGATCTTAAAGGTCCTTTCCAGCTAAAATGATTCTATAAACAGACGTGGGAAGGAATGAAGAAGAGAATAATCATTTAAGGAAAAGATGTCTAAAATCTGAATGTTTTCCTCTTTCTTCTTTGTTGTGAAACAATCTCTTAAAAGTACAGTTCTGAAGCTTTGGTTTAAAATCAGCTGTTTTCAAATGAGTAAATATGAGACAAATGTATATATTTGACCCAAAGTCTGGCTGATTTAGTCTCTGTTGAGTCAATCTGGTATGTAAAGCCTACAGACTCACTATAGAAACAGGTATTTACCCTACAGTGTTTGCTTACCTCCAGACCCAATGGGTTGTTTCTTTTCTTCTCAGCAGTAACGAAAACTTTCTGCTCAGTTTCTGTCTCCTTGTGGATTTACACTGTTCTTCACAGGCATTTTTACATTTCATGTTGCACAATTTGGTTTTGGAATTGTGAATCTCAGGTGAAGTCTTCCTTTCATTTGCTTTGTCTGCTCAGTATTGATCCAGAAAGCACCATTTATTTGGCTTAATTTTCAGAGATTCTGAGCATCTTCAGAGCCTCACTGAAGTAAGATAAATTAATCAGGTCCAGAAAGTAACAAGATTTGTGCCTAACCTGAGACATTTAAATTTCTCTTGAGGTGTCATTTTGCCTTGTACCATAGATTGCAGGGGGAAAGTCTTGCTGGTCCCTTCTCTGGTATTCCATGCCTTAAACCTCTACAGAGATTATAGAGAAGTCCATACTGACACATCTCAGAATCTAATCATGGTAGAAAGACTCATTTAGCTTTCAAAATGCATTTTAACTCCAAAAGAATGAAAAAAATTAAGGCAGCAGCGTGCAAAGTTCAGCAAAGGAAATAAGAAAAGTATTGTCCAAGGCACAAAATGGAGTTCTGATGTTTAGAGTCCAAATATTTAATATATAAATGTGCTGGTTTGAGAATAATTAGAATATTTTAACAGAGAAAATTACACTATAGGTTGTGAAAGGAAAATATCATGATATCTATTTCACTCATAGGTTTGCTGAAAAATTGTTTTGGGTAGAGAAACTGTAAGTCAGTCTCTGTCTGTCTCTTGCTGGGAGAGCAGCTTGGGCGGTCTAGCAGCTTCTGGCTTTGGCTCCTCTGCCGATTAATTTTCACTAACCACTTTACTTCTAACCACCCTGGCCAATCCTCCTAATTTACCTTGGGTGTAAGGCAAACCTTGGTGTATGGTACAGGGGTGGGGAGAAGGTGGAAGGGTGGTTGGGAGCCCCTCCTGGGGTCTGTGATTTCTGGGAGGGGAGTTGTGTTTCTGTATTACCTTTAACTTGTATATTTCTGTAACTATTCCTGTCTATAGTGTATATCTCTGCTTGTACATTGTGCTGAGCTGTAAATAGAGCTTCAGTCCTTAACTTCCAGCCATCTGAGTTCTAGTCTGGGTCATTTTACAAAGTGTGGGGGGCGGGGAGCTCCCAAACCTTCACAATCAACAACAAACATTCTCTAACTTCTATGACAGCTGCTAGGAAATAGTTTGGGTGTTGTTAATATTTATCATCCACAGTACTTTGTGTATGTGTTACAAAACATTTACTTGTATGATCTGGAGCTACGATTTTGTATTTGTTACAAACCATGAAATTGTTTGATCTGAATCTACAAATACTGACAAAACAAATAAACACTAATTTTGGCGGAAGTGTTTTGCATTATCATGAACCAAATTACAACATAAGTATCTCAGCTTGATGATGGAGCTGAAATCCTTATCACAGAATCATAGAATCAACCAGATTGAAGAGACCTCCAAGATCATCCAGTCCAACTATTAACCAGCCCTATCCAATCAACTAGACCATGGCACTAAGTGCCTCATTCAGTCTTTAATTGAACACCTCCAGGGACGGCGACTCCACCACCTCCCTGGGCAGCCCATTCCAATGCCGATCACTTTCTCAGTGAAGAACTTCCTCCTAACATCCAGCCTATACCTCCCCTGGCACAACTTGAGACTGCGTCCCCTCGTTCTGTTGTTGGTTGCCTGAGAGAAGAGACTGACGCCCACCTGCCTGCAACCTCCTTTCAGGCACTGGTAGACAGCAATGAGGTCACCCCAGAACCTTCTCTTTTCCAGGCTAAACAACCCCAGCTCCCTCAACCTCTCCTCACAGGGCTGTGCTCCAGACCCCTCACCAACCCTGGACATGTTCCAGTACCTCAACATCTCTCATGAACTGAGGAGTCCAGAACTGGACACAGGACACAAGGTGTGGGCTGACCAGTGCTGAGTACAGGGGCAGAATAACCTCCCTTGTCCTACTGGCCACGCTGTTGCTAATCCAGGCTAGGATGCCAATGGCTGCCAGCTTTGCCAGGAGCTTGTTGTGGCAGATGGTGTCAAAGGCTTTACTGAAGTCCAGGTAGGTTCCATTCACAGTCTTCTCCACATTCACCAGGAGGGTGATCTGATCATAAAATGAGATCAGGTTGGTCAAGCTGGAACTGCACTTCCTAAACCCATGCTGGTTGGACCTGATCCCTTGGCCATCCTGTAGGTGCTTTGTCA
The DNA here is from genome assembly GCA_013396675.1 of Eubucco bourcierii. Taxonomy (NCBI): domain Eukaryota; kingdom Metazoa; phylum Chordata; class Aves; order Piciformes; family Ramphastidae; genus Eubucco; species Eubucco bourcierii. The sequence goes on from VWZE01023399.1 coordinate 100,375, forward strand.
TGGCACTCAAGATGACCTGTTCCACAACCTGTCCCGGCACCAAGGTCAGGTTGACAGGTCTGTAATTTCCTGGTTCCTCTTTCCAGCCTTTCTTGTGGATGGGCATCACATTGACCAGCTTCCTCACACACTTCAGAGTCTTCAGGGACCTCTCCAGTGAGTCAGGACTGTTGATAAATGATGGAGAGTGGCTTGGTCAGCTCATCTGCCAGCTCTCTCAGTACACTAGGATGGATCTCCTCTGGTCCCATAGACTTGTGAGGATCCAAGTGACTCAACAGGTCCCTTACTGCTTCCTCCTGGATTACAGGGGGAGTATATAATTATAGAAGCATTTTTTATTCTCCTTAACAGCAGTGGTCATTGTAACTGATTCAGATATTAAATCTTACTTTAATATTTGCAAAAATGCAATGCAGTTTAACAACTTTAGTAAAGAAAATACACAGAGCATAAAGAGAAAAAGGGAATAAGAGAAAAAAATAAAATAGAAAGAATGAATGGGCTGGAGAGCCAAAGCTAAGGCAAAGTGCATTACTGGTGGATTCTGCCGAAGAGCAGAAAGGCAATTTCCATCCAAAGTTCTTTATTCCTGTTATTCAGAGCTGTGGCTGCAGTTGCTCTCTGTTAAACCAGCATGGCAGCTGTGTAAACTCCACTTTAAAACCTGGTATTTCACATGTTCACTTGGCATTTAAGCTGCATGAGGTTCCCCTTCAGCAGTTTAATGCATACGCCAAGCAGTTTTCCCTGGAATGGTAGAGAAACCTCATAAAGGTCAAACTTTATCTTCCAAAGCACCATTAGATCAGAATTAAAATCTGTAAGTTAAAGCTGATCAAGTTAGCAAAAATAAAATGCCATTTCCTGCCCTCTTGCTCCTTACATATCTCAAAAGTATGAAGAAAGTTAGTATCTGCCAGAAGGACCCTGATTATAACCATGCGGCAGTTCACCTCAGCAGTATGTTCAGTCTTGGAGAAATATGAAGAAAAGAAAATGAAAATGGAACAGTCTGACTTTAAAGATATTTTTTAGATCATACCTGCAAACATGGTAATTCTGGCCACCCTTTTGTACCCCATGAGCATCCCTAACAGCTTCAACACATCTGAAGAGTTCAAATCACTTAAGTCAGAAGATTTTGTTAGCTATTTTATTAGGTGCCATAATTTCATTGGTTTCTCAAGCTGTGGAAAAAACCAGCACAATTCACAGATTTAACTGCATTTTATAATTATTTGAAAGCATCATTTGTAGTTTACTGTCTCTGTTTTCCATGACACTGAAATCGATATTGGCCTGGAGTTCATTGTCAGCTGATTTAATATTCCTTCTGAAGTGTCCTTCTGGGATGAGGCCTTGAGTGATCTGTTCTAGTGGGAGGTGTCCCTGCCAATGGCCTATGGAACTAGATGATCTTTGAGGTCCCTTCCAACCTAAACTATTCTATGATTCAGTGACTCTGAGAGACTGACTACAGAGACTGCTTATTGTATCTCTATAGTCACACAGCTTTTGCATAGATTATCTGACAGATATCCCTAGCATTGCTGTTGGAGCTTACTGAACTGCTTATTTGGGAAGAGCCAACATCACTGGCAGGAAGTATTTACTGAGGCAATGCGGTTGAATCCAACAGGGGCCTCCGATTAACACAGCAGAATGGTGTTCTTGCGAATATTCTGCATTCTGAAACCCACTCATTACTAATAGAGATTCCAGTGCTGGCTAAATCAGGAGAAAGGCTTCTGTGGTCTTGATAAACAGGTCCTTTGCAGCCAGCCTGCAACTGCCATCCAGTTAAACTTGCTACACATTGGCAAAAGACAAACAGGCTGAAGAAGATTTCTCAAGCCTATGCAAGAGTAATTTCATTTCCATCTGCCATTGTGGAACATGGTTTGCTTTTCCTAGCCAGCAAATCTTGGAAATGCCTGAAAAAAATTATGCCTTTATAGCACCACTTGGCCTGTGCTTTTTCTGTGACCACTATCAGCACACTTTTCAGGAGCTTTTAGTCCAGCCGCTTCCCTCAGAAGTGCTGCCATGCTGTCATTTTAGTGCTGCCAGTTGTCCACCATAGAAGGAAAAATCCACTGCAGTTATGTAAAGTAGTTGGCTGGGATGCTAATTTGATGCTAGTTTGAGTTATAAAATTCACAGGACACACACCAGCGTGACTTGATTCTTCGTTAGGATGACCAGTTCTTTCTTCTGTCTTTGTTTTGCCCTTTCTTTGCCTTTACACCCAAGGAACATGAAGTGGTGACAACAGCTCTTCAGTCAATTCTGACAAGGTTAACATGATGGGAAACACAGTTTGATAAAAAATGGATGACTTAGTCTGAACAAAACAAGAAGAGCAGCATCAAGTGATATCTGAATTGTTTCAATTAGAAGATAAAGCAAAAGCATCAACATTCTCCTTTTATTCTGTATTTTTATGTAATTTTCACATGATCAGGGCAGGGAAAACTAAATAGATGTATTCTAAAATACAGTCAAGTGAAAACTGAGAGGAAAAAAATTTCAAACTACATCAGTGGATAAACACCATGGAAAGAGAATAGTTGCATTAGACACAGTCCATCTTTATACAGGAGCAAAGGGCCATGAATATATTTAGGAACACATTAAAAGAAAGGTTCTAATCTTCAGATGCGAGAACAGCTTTCTAATGAAGCTTGATAATAAACCTAAGGTATTAAGATTGATCCATGGATGATCATGGTTAATTACAGTAGCTGAGACTGACTTGATATTTTAGAGGACCCCTTCCAGAACAGAGCACTGCATTGCCAGCTCTGTATGATGAGGTCCAAGCAAAATATTACAGAGGAAATCACAAACTAAATGCGATTTTCTGCCTGTGTGTTGCTCTCCTTTGCAAACTCAGATATGCAGATGCCTATGCAATATGCAACCCATGTGTTTCAGTTCACATTAAAGTATTTACTCCAGCAGTAGAAATGGAAGCTATTACTAAGCCTACATAGAATGGATTGGGTTGGAAGCAGCAGACATCTTCGGTCCCTCACACAACTTCCAACATAAGTTCTGAGTCCTCTTCCAACCCATCACCAAAACATCTTGCAATTTAATGAAAGATACCAAGGCTATGCACCATAGGATATAATGCTTGTATTCCTACAATACAGCTGCAGCAGCTTTAGAATTTAACAGCTTTAGGATTGATTCCTGGGAGGAACATCTGTGGTCCATCACTGTGGATGTTCTCATTTTAACTAAAATGTAAACAGTTACAGATTCAGCACTAACACGTGGTAACTAACACAGACACATGATAACTAAGATTGCCTCAGTGTTTGCACTATTTATTGTGCTGATACAATGCCTCATTTCTGCACTATGGTCTTTATTGCTACTTGAATTTCAGTTCTTAGAATCAGGGTCATGAGCTGTCTAATGAAAGAAAAATAGTAATAATAATAGTACTTGCTAAGTTTTTATAAACAGTGCAAACTATTCTGTGCAATTCCTGGTATTCCCTCTGTACAGTGCACTTGGCACTAAGTTAGCTGTGTTTTAATTACTTACTCCTCCTGGGTTCAGTATCTAACATGTTTGAATGTCCAGTCAATTCCTTAAGATATATTAGCTTAATGAGGCATATGTAGGTCCCTGTAGTCTTTGCACTTGTATAGCAATTTTGTGATTAATACTAATTAATGACACATCAGTGCACATTTCAAATGAGCGATGAAAATGTTCATCCAACCCCAGTAATGAAGATGCCAAAGCAACATTCAAGCAAGGCATCAAAGAGGGACAATCTGCAGAAATGTGCTTTAGTAAGTTGAAATCAAACAATATTTGTTATTTATATTGCAGAAAACCCCAAACAGATTTGACTGATTGCTTTGCTCTCCCAGCTTGGTGCTTCTTCTCTTCCTTTTTTTTTTTTTTTTTCTTTTTTTTTTTTTTTCTTCTTTACTCCCCCCCGCCCCTTGTTTTTTAAAGCTACTTTCTCAGTTATGTAAAAGAATAGAACTAAGCAGTGAGTAAAGATGCCATGAAGATGAAAAATGTATCAAAATCCATCAGAGAAGAATATTCTACATTTGTCCATGTATCAACAGTTAGAAACCCACCTTAGAATATATTCGACCTTTCACTCTTTTCTTAAACTGCTAGTAAAGGGCTGGGACAACAGTTGGGACAATGTTTGCTCAGAGGGAACAGATCAGGCCTGCAGTGGGAGCCAGAAATAAGAGTAGTATTTTAGGAATAAAAGCTCTTGTCCCTCTGCCTTCTCTTTAGACCACTTGTTACCCCTGTTCTTGTACTGCTACTCTGAATTGTGGTCATATACAAATAGTAGCTACTGGGATGGTACTTTATACTTCAGTCAAACTTTTCAGCCACAGACTTAAAAGCACCATTCAAAATGGCTAATTCTTCTCGTGCTCCCAGTAGAGGTGTTGACAATGGTTTGGGGCAGTCTGTTTTATGCAGCCTGTCCTTTGCTGCAAGGGTCTGTCTTCACTATTGTGGAGGGAGGGCTACTCATCAGATGCTCTATTCTCACTAACTTTGTTAGAGAATGTGTGCCTGGTACCAGAAATGGACTTGCTTCCTTCTCAAGAGGAAGAAGCTGCTACTGTGTGGTACAGAAAGCCTTGCTTTTCCATCCCTTAGATTATCAGTGGTAGAAGATACTGTTTTACCTTCCCATTTCCCTTTCTGTGGCTCTGTGTGCCTGAGAATTGTCACAGCTTTTATAAAAACAGAAGAAAGACAAATCCTGTGAGATTGACTGACAGCAAGTGAGAAGGGAGAATGGGTTGAGAACAAGAAGGAATATGCACATTTTGACTGCCTAGCTCTTCAGGCAGCAGAGTGGGCAGAAGCTAGAAACAATGTTTTAGTTGGATGAATGAAACCTGAGAAGTTCAGAAATGCTTTCTGATGGCATTGCACAGTAACTACATTATATATATAAAATAGGCAAACCTTAAGGGGGAAATCATAGATACTTTGAAATCAGTAACAAAACTCTCTTTAACTTGAGCAGACCAGGACTTGACTTTGACAAGATTGCAGAATTGTTGGACAAGAGAAGATGGTAGATTTGGGAAAAGCAAAAAATCCTTCCAACAAAATTCAACAGACTGCAAAATAGTTGATGTGAGCAATGTGTCAAAACCTATTCCATGAACTGATTAAAATTTTCTTGGACAAAGCAGTTGTGCTATGTGCTGGATGAAATAATAGGTCTTTTAATCTTGTAACTTTTACTACGCTGCTATAATAAAAGACACAAAAATCAATTCTTTCCAATGGTTCAAGGAATTATTTCACTTTACAAAGTTAGAAATGTGCTAATTCACTTGGCCATGTCCCTTTAAGGTGACATTCTAATACAGTATGTTCAATTATTCCAAGTTTGAATACTTGTGCTATCTTTTTTTGTTCTTTATTCCCATGATTTTACATACTTTTGACAGTTAGTCCTGTAATTTTGTATCTTAGCTGGTAGAGATCTCTGGGTTCTGAATTTCTTTATTTTCTGGCTATAGCTGAACAATCTCAGTTCCCTCACCTGATCTGCACCAGATGTGCCCTCCAGAGCCCTAACCAGCTTCATTGCCCTTGTCTGGGCCTGATCCACCAACGCAATGTCTTTCTTGTAGTGAGGGCTCCAGAATCATGCCCCAGAACAGGGAGATCACTAGAAAATGGGATAAGATGTAGGCAGGGTTGTAGCAGACTGACTCAACATAATTTGGTAGAGTTGTCCACAGTTGAAAACAAGGTGTGTTGGAGAGCAGCACAGCAGACTGGTAACATGGTCAGATGGAAGGAGGATGAGTCCTTATGGCAGGTTGCTGCCTGGCACTGGCTGTGTGTTAGGCAGCGCATTGATGCAGTGCTGAATTTGCATTCACAGTCTTGCATGTCAGACCTCAGGGTTGCCTTGCTGAGTGAGCTCATGTCTGCCTGCTAAATACCCTCAGAGGAAATGCCTGCAAGGCTTCACTCCCGCAGCCTGGTAAAATCACAGCTAAGGGCAGATGTGACTGGTGTCTGTACATTATAGGGGATAGATATTCATTTCAGGGGAACCCCAGCCCAAGAACTGATACACACCTAAGGTAGGTAAAAGCTATGTTCTGAAAAGTTGAGCTCTAAACACACATATCCAGGAGAAAGATGGAGAGACTTTTATGGTGGGACTTTATAATAGGACTACAGAAGAGGATGAGTAATAACCTGTATTTATTTGTAGGTTTGTGTGTGTGAGGCTGTGACTCTGTTACTCTTGAGGTCTCTTCTGACGCTGAAAAAAAAACAAAAAACCCACTGTGAACATGAAGAGTTAAGAGGAAAGATTGGACAATGACTTGGGTGAAAATTTGTCCCCAATAAAATGACTTCAAGTTGAGGATTTGACATGACTGGGACTTTTTGAGTAAACTGTCGAAATCCTCCTAAGCACTCATTTTGTCTGGCAATGCGGAACATCCAGTAGCAGAAACAGATATTAAAACATCAAAGCCTTTATTTGCTCTGTGCCAGTTCAAAGCACAGACTGACGTTCTAAACACTTCAGCATAACTTTCCTCTCCTAGACTCAGAGTGGCTTCTTTTCTCCAGTGAAAAACTGGAGCAAAGGTAGTACCTTGCTGTATGAAGTTACTTACTCTAGCCATGAAATATGCATTTTCCTAGCACAAAGAAAATAGTGAATTAAAATTTAATTAACATATGGAATACCTTGGACATTGTTAAACTTGAAAAGAAATAGCTCCCATTTTTTTATCCTTTACTGCCAAGAAAGAGCAATTAGGTAAGCTCAATTAAAAATAACAATAATAATTGCCATTTTATATGTGAGAGAAGATGTAGCGAAAGGCAGTAAAAGGAAGAACTGGAAGTCTAAATGCCAATAAAACTTATAAGGCAATTTAATCTGGTGTGAGGCCTGATTCATGCAGTTTTTTGTGCTGACTCATGCTGAATGTAGTGCAGAGCTCAAGCAGGTGCCTAAATCTGATGGTTTCAGTGGGACATGGAAGGTGACTTCATAGTAGGAGTCTGCTACAGG
>VWZE01023400.1:0-10450 GCA_013396675.1 Eubucco bourcierii
AAAGTCCCCTAAGGATGCTCAAAGTCCCCTAAGGATGCTCTCCGGTCATCCAGGAATGGTTCCTGGTACCTTAAAGGTGTTACCCAGTTCCCCAAGGATGCTCCCCAGCGCCCCAAAGATGATCTCTGGTCCCCTAAGGATGCTCCCAGTCCCTCCAGGATTTTCTCCAGTTGCTCTCTAGTCCTGTCTAAGCAGAGTGGAATTCTAAAGCTCTGTGACCCCTCCTCGGGGAGTGGGAAGTCTGGCTGGGGCAGGGGCATACAGTGAAGATGGAAGGTCCTTGCTGGTGTTTGGGACATTTTAGCAGAGCAGTGGAAGATGCTGTTTGGCAGCTGAGGGTTCAGCTCTCAGACTTCTTCAGGAAGAGATTAACACAGCTTTCACAGCCCAGATGAGCAGGTGTCCCTCCAGACACCTACAGACATACCACCCTAACGGGCTCCCCTTCTGTCCCTCCAGACCAAGGCTACCCTGGTACTTTTCTCCCCAAGTTTTTGCTCTATCACTCACTACTCTGCCTCACCCCAGCCTTGGTTAGTGGCTCCATCCAAGGCACAGAGGGGAGCCTTCCATCGTTGGGATGAGCTCAGCCTCCCTGCATCCCCAGGGCCACCAAAGAAAGCACCTGGTGAGTGCTAATACCCAAAATGTCCCCTCCTCTGAGATCCCAGGACACACCATATGGAGTATATGGGAACGTCTCCATGTCCACCACACACATTTGGGCCCAGGTAGGGTGCTAAGGTAACTGATGCTGTTGAGAGACTGAAAGAGCTCATCACAAGTTGGGCTTTTTTGAGCAAAATAGATGAAAGGAGAGCAATGAAGAGTCCTCAGTGACCATCTGTGCCTGAGGAACAGGTTTATTGACAGCAATAAGCACCTCAGCATCAGAATGGGCTGCACAGGGGGTGCCCACTTTCCCTTGCAGGCAAGGCTTTTCCCCCACAGCAGCTCTGTTTCCACACAGACTGGTTTTGTGCCCAGAGCAAAGGATGGAGCTATCCTTTCCTTACTGCTCCCAGCCACTCAAGTCCTGCACATCTTCATCACCCATGTTCCTTTCCAGCACTCCAGGTTGGTTTCATGATCAAATTAAGCCCTTCTCACAGACTTGCTGATTTTGCTGTGATTTTGAGGCTGCAAGAAGAACTCAATAAATTGTGCATCTATGAAACCTAAGCCAAGGCTGTTGCTCAAGATGCAGAGCCCATGGCCTGCAGCCTGGCTCCATGGTTTACTCCATCATGTGTCTTGCAGCTGAACTTGTGACCCAAAAAGAATCATCTGACTCTGCTGGGCTCAGTGAATCAGGGATTTTGTCTGCTGGCCAAAGGGCAACATGACCAAGGATGTTGATCACAGTATCACAGGATCACCAAGGTTGGAAGAGACCTCAAAGCTCATCAAGTCCAACACAATACCATAGACCTCCAGACCAGACCATGGCACCAAGTGCCACATCCAAACCTGCCTTGAACACCTCCAGGGACGCTGACTCCACCACCTCCCTGGGCAGCCCATTCCAGCACTCAATGACTCTCTCAGGCAACAACTTTCTCCTCACCTCCAGCCTAAACTTCCCCTGGCACAGCTTGAGACTGTGTCCTCTTGTTCTGCTGCTGCTTGCCTGAGAGAAGAAAGCAACCTCCTCCTGGCTACAAGCACCCTTCAGGTAGCTGGAGACAGCAAGAAGGTCTCCCCTGAGCCTCCTCTCCTCCAGGCTAACCAATCCCAGCTCCCTCAGCCTCTCTCCATAGGGCTGTGCTCCAGGCCTCTCCCCAGCCTCGTTGCCCTTCTCTGGACACACTCAAGCACCTCAATGTCCTTCTTAAATTGATAGGACCCCAAAGAGAAAACAGGCAGTGCAGGAAGGGAGGTGCAAAAGGAGAAGGGCACAACCTTGAGCACCTTGCTAAGAGAGAACTTCTCCTTCCCATGTCATTGCCCCTTCAACAGGATGGCTTTATGCTGGAGGCTACAACACCATCCATGGTGGCACATGGCCCCAGAGGTGCCATCTTACAGCAGCAGCAGCCAACTCTGGGCTGAGCCCTTGTCTCCTGGGGAACGTTTTGGGAGTGAAGTTTATTTTTGAAGCTTGGTTCCTGCGTGGGGAGAGGAGGCTGCTGTGCTTCTTCTCATCTCCACCTCTAGGATATTCACTCTTTGTGGCTTCATGTTTAAGGACAGTAAATTCTCACTCCTTTCCTTCACGAGAGCAGATGGGAAAGGGAGCAGAGGGAAAGTCCCTGCATGCACCATGAGAACTCCAGGTTCTCCAGCCTAAACGTCATCAAGTCAGGGTTACTGACTGCTGTTCTGGGAGCAGAGGATGAGTCAAATCAAACTGGCAGGACTTAATCTCCAGCTTGCAGAACATTTGATTGCCTCCTGATGGGGAAAGGCAGGCAGAGAACATGAGTGCTTTGGCTCTGCCTGTGCTGAGACATTGGAGTTTACTGGGCTCACTCTGTCCCGTGGTGGTGTGCCAGGGTTGAAGTGAAGGGATAGACTGCTCTCCCACAGCCTTCCCTGTGCTCATCCTTGCCCTGCACAGGTGGGAATCACCTACCCAAAGACAGAGCTTTTTGGCCAAGCCAAATCATCTGCTGCCCTCATTTTGCTGTCCACATTGAGTAGAAAAGCTGCTGGATCTACAAACCATACATTGTCCTGAGGGCTCACCATGTATAGGCAGCTCCAGGGGCTACTGGTGTGTCTCAGAGCACTCCAGATGAGAAGGGAGAGGTATTTTTATCATCCTTTTCCTCTGGCTTAAGGACATGATGTGATTTTCCCAATGCCCATCACTAGAGAGGACCCAGACAAAGCCCTTGAGCAGTCCCAGGGTTGTGGTTGTGGCAATGACTGGAGGGTGAGGACCAGGAGAGAGCAGCCAGGTCACTTCTTTGGGGACCTCCCAATGCTTCTTGCACCTCACACTCTTCTCCTTCTGCAGGAAGGAGCTGGTCCAAGATAACTCAGTGTCTTTTCCAGGTGTTTGAGGTTGAATCTGGTTGCTCTTCACACATTGTGCTTTGCCTGCATATAATGGAAATGCTCTGGACACAGAATACCTAAAGGGTAAGCAGGGAATGTAGATGGAAGGTGCCTTTGGACCTCACCATGCAGTTGTTGATGGTGAAGTGTGTGAAGTAAATTCACAGGCTCACAGGATGTCAGGGGTTGGAAGGGACCCAAAGAGATCACCAAGTCCAATGCCCCCTGCCAGAGCAGGACCAGACAATCTAGTTCAGATCACAGCTCCTACTTTTTTGCCCAGAAACCACTTTAAGTTAAAGCTTATCTCACCCAGGGTTGATCCATAGCTCACCCTGATCTTGAAGCATCAGCATGAGCTGATCTGCAGTGTGGACCCTCCTTCTCCCACCTTCTTCCTTCTTCATCCCAAATAGAAAGCGATGCTGAGTTATCTTCTGGGGTTTGGGGGTTGTTTTGGGAAGTTTGGTTTGGTTTGGGTTTTTTTAATCATTGTTGTGATGCCAAAGCTGTGAGCTTGGGCATAAGAGAGGGGGGAAAAAAAATCCCCAAAGTTCACTTATCCCCTGGATGTTCAAGTTCACAGGAGAAAGAGTTTTAAAGAGACCATTTGAGAGCTCCACACCAAAGATAAAGGTTGTAGGCAGGGATAAGCCAGCACTGCAAGCCCCACTTGTCTTCAGCTGAAAGGTTGGCAGATCACAGGCCTGGGCTCTCACCCAAAAGTTCAGGCTGTGCTCTCCCAGTTCCCCACCACATGGGCAGGAAGAAGGATCCTCTCCAGGGACTGAAGATGAGTCAAAGTGAACCATTAAGAGGCTTTCCAGGAAAGAAAGGTTTGGAGAAAAAAAAACTGTCTGGGTCAGTTGGGGAATCCTGAGCATGTGGAGGTCTTTGTAAACTAAAACCTGCCCATCTCTAGTCCAAGAAGATGCTGAATGTAATTAGACAATAGCAGCTCAGATAATGGCAGCTGGAGATGGAGAGAAGGATCTGCTTTGAGTTTCTTGTAACTCTTCTATGAAACAGGGGTGGCAGCAGCACTTTAGTTGTACTCCATGAGAGGAGAGGAAATGTGCTTTAAGCATCTGATGTCTACATGCAACACCATGCAAAGCAAAGCAGCCTTCTCCTTCCACCAGAAGGATCTCTGTGTCTGGTCTCATTGCTCCTTGAGGAGGAGCATCTCTGCTGCATGGTCCCAATTAGAATCATAGAATGGGAAGGTTGGAAGGGACCTCAAGGATCAGCCAGTTCCAACCCCCTGCCATAGGCAGGGACACCTCCCACTAGCACAGGGCACTCAAGGCCTCCTCCAACCTGGCCTTGAACACCTCCAGGGAGGGAGCAGCCACAACCTCCCTGGGCAACCTGTGCCAGTGTCTCACCACCCTCACTGCAAACAACTTCCTCCTAACATCCAGTTTCAATCTCTCCTCTGCCAGTTCAAACCCATTCCCCTTGTCCTGGCATTCCCAGACCTTGTCAATAGTCCCTCCCCAGCCTTCCTGTAGCCCCCTACAGATCCTGGAAGGCTACTCCAAGGTCTCCTCAAAGATTTCTCTTCTCCAGGTTAATTCACCATGTCACCTCTGGCACCTGCAGAGTTTTGATGTGGGAACACCATGAAAAGCATAAAGCTTAGTTTGACAGGTCCTGGTGTTGCTGCTCATTCCTGTACCTAGAGAGTACCAATAATGCCCCTCTCTCCTCACCCCCCTTGCTGTTTAAGGCTCTTTCCTGATTGAGGGGAGTTTCCCCAGGGTGTTTTTAAACAGTAAATGGAAATTCAGAAAAACTAAATGATGATGCCACATATTCCCCCCAAGCATCCCATGTTTCTTATCATTCATACACACACCTTCAGCCTGCAGAGTGATGAGCCAGGGCTCTATATTGTACCCACCTGCCTGAGGCAGGACCCATCCTTCATTCATCAGCTTAACAAGCTGCTCCTGCTAGCAATACACAAAGCAAAGCTGCACGAAGGCCCAGAGCTTGCCAAAGGGTGAAGCTGCAGAGTTTGGTGAGCCCCAAAAGGTTGTCCAAATGATGCACATCTGGAATGAACCTGGAAGGATGGAGCTTTGTGAGCTGGATGCTGAGGGTGTTTATCACTCAGGTAAGACATGATGAGGTTCCTTCATTTTTTTGTCAGTGTGATGGTGGAATGGGGAGAGAAAGAGGGCTCAGATGTGGGTGTTGAGTTTTGGGGTTTTTTTTTTCTACAGAAGAATATTTTCATTGTAACTTTTTGATTTAGTTTGCTGTTTTCATGTAGCAGGTTGGAATGGACCTCAGGGATCATCTAGTCCAACCTTTCCTGATTATTCATGGGCTGGTTCATGGGGAAAGCTGCCCTAGGACAAGCTCAGAGGTCTCAGATTTGGAGGGTATTAACTCTAGGTCAGACACAGCTCTGTAATGGGAAGGACCAGGAGGTCATTGGAGGCTTTTGCTGATGCTCCCAGGACGCTTTACAAGCCTCAAGAGCCGGCTGGGAAGGAAGTGGAGAAACAGCTCCCTGGGGAGTGCAAAACCTGGGAGAAGGCTGCAGTGATGGAAATAGGATTGAGCCCTCGATTTTGGAAAGCCATAAACCTGCTTCCCTTAACATCCACACCTGCACACCACGGGAACTCCAACCCCAGCCTGAAGCGCGGTTGCCCTCCTGTGACGCGTTCTTGCTCTGCGCTTTGAAGCACAGAATTGTCAGGGCTGGAAGGGACCTTCAAGGTCATCCAGTTCCAACCCCCCTGCCTTGGCCAGGGACACCTCACACTAGCTCAGGTTGCTCAGAGCCTCATCCAGCCTGGCCTTAAACACCTCCAGGGATGAGGCTTCCACCACCTCCCTGGGCAACCCCTGTCAGGCTCTCACCACCCTCATGCTGAAGAACTTCTTCCTAGCATCCAATATGAATCTACCCACTTCTAGTTTTGTTTCATTCCCCCCAGTCCTATCACTACCTGACAGCCTGAGCGCTTCAAGGTAGGAAATGTCATTAAAGCAGAAATCAAAATGCAATTAAAAACTAGGGAAGAAATATGGAGGTGCCTTTAAGGTGGGTTAGAAATTAGAGGTAGAATCCTTTCAACTCACATGATATCAAATCATGACTGTAGCTCTTTGGCCATACCCAGCTTGCACTGTGTCAGTCACCAAATTTTCTCATCTCATCAGCTAAGAAACCAGGTCCCAGCCTGCCTGTTTTGCCCTTTCCTAAACCTCTAAAGCCTGAGTCCTCCTCTCCACCTATTAAGGGAACTATGGGGGGTGCGTGTGTGTCCCAGCATCACTTCCAGTGCCACCAAACCCCCTGTGCCATCAGGGCATGGTTTCCAGGGATGGGCTGCTGCACTGAGGGCATAAAATATTGAACCAAGGGGAAGGAAAAAACATTTCTGATGGAATGCTGAGGAGTTTAGAGTACCGAGCACTGCAGCACCTTCACTTGTAAGGCAGGAGGGCCCTCTCCTGGCTGTGAGGATGGAGTTCCACGCAGCAATTGCTGATTTATCCCAGGATGGCACATTTTGCTGCTTAATTCACTTACTGGTTCTCATTTGATCCTCCAAATCAAGCCCAAATCTTTCCTTCTTATGCCAGCCTCAGGTAAGATCCATTTCTGTGAATCTCCTTTGCCAACCTTTGCATCTAAGATGGTTTCCCTAAAGAAAACTTGGTAGGATGAGAGGACAAAGCCCTGATTTGAAGTCCAGCTGCTTTTCTGGGAGGGGTTTCATCCCACTTGCTGCCTTGGAAAGGAAAACTAATGGAATTGCTTCTGCTGCTGTCAGGTGGGGTTTGAGCTCTTCACCTTTTGCTGGGTGGCACGAATGGGGTTGGGGTTTCCCATCACGTAGTGCAGGCTGGCACTGACATCTAGTGGTAATCCTTTCTGAGCTCGCAGCTGCTTTGTAGAGCGCTCACAGAATTCTTTCTAACTGTTTTCCTCGAGCTGAGTGCGAAGCAAACGGGGGGAATACCTCGGACACCAGCCTGACACTGGAAATAGAGATGCGATCCCCTCTGCAGAGCAAGGAGAGCACAGCGAAGCCTCCTGGAGAGCCCCAGCATAGGGAAACCTTCCTGCTGCAGGGCTGATGCAAACTGAGCCTCATCCTGGCGGCCAAAAGTCACCTGGGAGAAGGGTGCTGGGCGGCAGGAAGACAGGATTTGGCCCCTTGGGAAGGATGTGGGAGGGAAGTGCCTGCTGCTTGGCTTTTCAGAGCTGGGAACACGCGGAAGGGAGCGGGCAGCCGTTCGCAAGCTGTGTGATCAAAAGGATCTTTAAATCACAGTGACTGGGGAGTTAATGGCTTTCACATGCCCAGACAGCCCCATAGAAATGAGATCCACAGCCCCCAGGGGCAGGCAAGCTTGGGGCTTAGCACGTCCTGCAAATGGGGTGAGCAGCAGGAACTCCAAAAAGCTTGAGGGGGGCTTCACCCTCTGCTGGGAGGAGCTGTGGGGAGTGGGGGCAGCCAGGGGAGGTTTTTGCTGTCTCCCAGTCTGCCTTCGAGCTGGTTCACGAGGAGCCTGGTGAGGCTCGTATCGGCTACAAGCAATTCCAGCTACCGTTCGCCGAGCTAATGGAAACCAGCGGTGCCTCCCAGCCAAGAGGCAAGCACATCCTCCCAGATCAAAGGTGCAGCTCCCGGAGCGGAAAGCCGGCAATAAATTGCATCCTGTTGGGTAGATGTGCCCCTGTCGCCTGCAACCTTACCTGTCCTAGTTCAGAGCAGGGACACCTCCTCTCCTCACCGACCCTCCCACCCCAAAGCAAAGCCTAGCGAGTGCCGTACAGGCACTTCCGAGTTTAGGGTTGGAGGAAGAGGATTCAAAGCTCATTTTCGGCTTCTGGTTCTGCCTTTGCAGTTCCCTGGCGATTTTCAAACACCAACTGTGTTTTCCCCTGATGCAGAAGGAGGAAAATCCACCTTGGCCACAAAAGAAGTTGCTCCAGCTACCGATCTCCTTGCCAGGAGAGAAAGGGAACATTGAGTCTACAGCCCTGGCCAAACTACATCATCCCTGGGGTTGCTTTTCTCCCTTTTCATTCTTAGTTCCTCCTCTCCTATGGGTCACAAACCCCACACTTGTAGAAGAAGACCTCAGGGCAGTGCAGGTCTTCAACACCAGGGCTGTGTGTTTACTATATAGGTAGAGATGTGGCTTTTTAAGTGGAGATGGTAAGAGAGGCAGATGTAAGTGCATTGTGGAGTAAAGGGAGAGCAGCCTCTAACCCTGTGCTCAGTGATGGCCAGACTGTGGTTTCCCAGGAATCTCAAGGTGCCAAATGCTGCTTTATCCTTTTTGATGTTTTTAAGACCAAATCAGAATCCTACAACGTGGAGGAGCTGGTCCTTGGGATTGCTTCCACAGGTCCTGGCATGAGCCTGGTCCTGAGTATATATTGTAAAAGGTTTAGGAAATCAGACTATGGAGCAGGACAGGACCCACCACCCCCAAACTGCTGCAGGGACATTCTGGGATATCTCAGTGCAGCACACAAGGTGCTCCAGAAGCCAGGAATCTTGTGAACTGGTGGAGAAGGAGTGCTTAAGAGGAAAGGAGGAGGAATCGTTCAGGAGGAACTTCATTTTCTTCATTACAACTGGTGCTGAGCAAGTTCCCAGCCAGGGGCAGCGTGTTTCTGGCCATCTCCTGATGTTTGTCACCACTGAGGGCATGGCAGCAGCTCCCTGGTGTCACAGCCCTTTGTATTCCTGTAGGATTTTCACCCATTGCAAGGGAACATGGACGGGAAGAAAACCTCCGTTTGGAAGCAGGAGAGTTGGGTTTGAAACGAAGTCGCACAACAGGACTGACCTCTCCCTCCCCTGAAAAGCAGCAGGAGGAGCTGGCTGCATAGTTTTATCCTCACAGGTATTTCCCACACGGCTGGTGTAGCCCATTGCCTTATCCCAGCTGGAGGAAACCCCGTGTGGAGCCAGCTGTTCCTCCAGGGCATGGAAACCTCCTTGTGTGCATCACTGTTGGAACTTTCTTTGGGACCCAAAGTCCTTTCTCTCCCTGGTTAAGTAAAGGACCACAGGACAAAACATCCCCAGGCACCCTCTGCCTCTCATGTTGAAATGAGATGAGGAAGGTTGTGGATGTCCCCTCCCTGGAGGTGTTCAAAGCAAGGTTGGGTGAGGTCTTGAGCAGCCTGGATTAGTGGAAGATGTCTCAGCCCGTGGCAGGGGGTTGGAACTGAATGATCTTTAAGGTCCACTCCAACCCAAACCGTTCTATGAATCTATGAGATGCTCTCCAGCTGGCAAAGACCTGTTGTTTGTCTGTTGGGAGAATGGGAGAAGAATCCTCCCACAGTCAGGAAGCAACTGGGTGCTAAACCCCAGCTCCTGGCTCAGGACCACCTCCCTGAGCCCTGGTGATCAGGATCAGGCCACAGTGGATGGCTGAATGGAGACAGGGCTGAATCATCTGTGGGTTTGGGTTGTAAGGGACATTTCAAGGCCATCTAGTCCAACCTACTGCAGTCAACAAGGACGTCTTCAACTAGAGCAGGTTGCCCAGAGCCCCAGACAACTGATCTGGAATGGCTCCAGGGATGGGGCACCCACCACCCTCCTTGGCAATCTAAGCCAGGGTCTCACCACCCTCTCTGTAAGCAATTTAGGCCAGCTATAAAGAAGAATTTCTCCTCTTTAGGTTAAAACCCATTGCCCCTTGTCTTATCACAGGCTGCTCAAAAGGCTATCCCTATCTTTCACGCCTTTAAATACTGAAAAGCCACACTAAGGTCTCCCTGGGGGCTTCTCTTCTTCAGGCTGAATGGGTTAACCCTGAGAGAACAACAGGCTGGAGTTGACACTTGGAGGCAGGCGAGGCTGTCGGTGCCTGATTGGCCTCAGATCACATCCAAAAGTGGGCTGGTTTTAAATTATTGTATTTTTTTAGTTGTCTTTTTTACCCTTTTTTTTTTTCCTTCTCTTCCACTTTTTTCCTCCTTTTTTTTCTCTCATTTCTCCTTTTTTTCCTCTCATTTTTTCTTTTTTGACTTCTTTTTTTTTTCCTCCTTATTTTTTGCTTTTTCCCTCTTTTTTAATTTTTTTTCTCTCTTTTGTGTTTTTTTTTTTTCCTGTTTGACTTTTTTTTGGTCTTCCGTTTCTTTTTTGCCTTTTCTTTCTCTTTAATTTTGGCCTTTATCACTCTTCCCTTTTTTGCCTTTTTATTTCCCTTTTTTTTTTTTCCCCTCTTAGACTTTTTTTTTCCAACTTTTTTTTTTTTTTTTTCCTTTTTTTTTTTTTCCCCTTTTTGTTTTTTTTTTTCCAATTTTTTTTTTTTTTTTTTTCCCTCTTTCACTTCTCCTCCCCCAGGCTCTGGCTGGCAGGGGAGGGGAGAGTGTGTGGAAGGGGAGGCGGGTGGGGGGGACGGGACCAGCAGAGAGATCAAAAATAACCCTCTTATGTCAAAG
>VWZE01023400.1:10502-26901 GCA_013396675.1 Eubucco bourcierii
TTTCGGCCGCTCCGTCGTGCTCCGCCTCCGCCCCGACGCCGCTTTCTTGGCTCCGCGGCTGCGTTTTCAACGCTTAGGGGGTCGCCGTTCCCCGGCTCGCAGCCTGCCGCGCCGGGGCTGCTTCTATTCGGGAAGCGTCGAGGGGAACCCCGATGGCCCCGCCGTGCTCAGTCGCTGCGAGGGGGGAGGCGGTTACCGAGCCGCTTTTCTCCTCGATGGGGTTTCCTACGAGCTGCAGCCCCTAGGGCAGCCCTCGGGCAGCCCTCCCTGGAGACGCCTGCACCGCCTCCGGCGCCGAGCAGCCCCGCTGGGCACCCCCAGCCCCGCCGCTGCTGCTGGGGCCTCAGCTATCGGCCCCGCGGAGCCGCTCCGCAGAGCCAAACGCTTCGTTTCCCAGGCGCGGTACGTGGAGACGCTGCTGGTGGCTGACGCTTCCATGGTACGCTTCTACGGGGAGTCGGTGGAGGTAAGCGCTGCTGCTGTCCCTGCGCCCCCACTGCCCCTCCAGCCCTGTCCTCGGCGACTCTCCATCTCTTCATCCTGAGGTCCCCTCCGTCCCCTTCGCTCCTTCACCTCTCCGTGTTATCTGCCCACTCCACTCCCTTTGCCCCCTCCACCTTTCTGTCCTCACTGTCTTTTCATCCCTGTCCCTTTTCGTTCTCTTTACCTGTCCTCGGTGACTCTGTCTCTTCATCTTGCAGTTCCCTCTGTCTCCTCTATCCCCTTCACCTCTCCATCCTCTTTGTCCCCTCCATCCTTCTGTCCTCACTGCCCCTTTGGCCCTATGTCCCCTTCACCCGTCTGTTTCTCTGGCCCCACTGCTCCTCCGTCCTTGTCCTCAATGACTTTCCATTACTTCATCCAGCAGGTCCCCTTCACCCCCATCACTCCTTCACTTCCCTGTCCTCTCTGATCTCTCCATCTCCTTCCCTTCACACCTCTGTCTCCTCCATCCCCTTCATCCCTCCATCCTCTCTCCCCTTTCTTCCATCTCCACCCCTGCATAACCTCCTGTCCCCCACACCCCCAGCTCTCTGATTTTCTCAACACCCCCAAGCTGCCCACAGCCAGGGTCCCCCCCTTGCTTGTCCAGATCCCATAGATCTGGGATGCCAGGGACCTCCTTGGTGACCAGACAGAGAGTTTGGGACAGGGTGCTGGACCCTGGCCATGTCTCCACCTTCCCTTGCTGTGTAGGGGCCGTAAAAGGCTGCAGGGTTGATCTGTGGAGTGCAGTCAGTATTTTGAGGACCCTTGGTGTCCCAACCAGTTTGGTGTACCCATAGATGAGGGACAGGAGGGTTAATGCCTTTCTTGCTGTGGGGAAAGAGCTGTCCTGCAAAGCAATGGACTCAGATCCCTTCCCACAAGCAGCTCTGGCCAAAGAGCAAATAAACCAGGGGCTGAGTAATGTGCAGTCCTGCTCCTGAGCCACCTGTTAGCAGCTGAGCAGATGCAGCAACTCCCTTTTCCCCAGCCACCACTATAAGAAATTCTCCCTCTCCTTCAGCATGCTCCAGCTATGGAGTTCCTGCCCACAGTCAGGTTTCATGAGCACCCTGGGAGTGGAGAGTGAGGTCTCTCCACCTCCCACATCTGTCTCCAGGGCTGCTGACCAGCTGGCACCAGGTTATTTTTTATGCTTCTTGCAAAGCCAGCTCCCCACCACCGTGGCTTGGTCTGAAGCTCACCCAGGTCTCTGCACCAAAGCTGCTCATCCTGGTATGGGGCTGCTAGAGGAGCCTGAGCTCAGCAAGGAGCAGTCTGGCAGCTCAGCCCAGGGGCTTTGTCATTTCTGCCCTCTTTACCCTCTCCCTTGGGACTTCATCCAACTTCTCCACTGCATATTCTCCACTGGTTTAATTCCAGCCCTACTCAGGCAAAGTAGTGCCAAATCTTGGAGCTCCAGTGGAGTTCAGCTGCACAGCATCACCCAGGTTTCTCTCCTTGCCTGGTTTTACTTGCATGCCACCAAACCAGGCTGGCAGGAGCAGATAGAGGGTTGAGGAGTGATGGATTCTGCACTTGGAGGCAACTCCATCACAGCTCACGGCAGTCAGAAACCACTTTGCAATGGAGTGATCTGAATATTCAGGCAACAAACACGTAAGAGGGGGTGGAAATGGCTCTCCCCATAGTGTGAATCTGGTTTTTGATTCCCCAGGAGGACAGGGAAAACAGTACAGTGCATCCTCTGGAACCTAGTGGCTTGAAAGCAACACCCAGGGGTCTGCCTCCAGCTAAAATAAAGGGGGGTGGGGGTGGGGTGTGTGTTTTAGGAGGAAACACCCTGATGATGCCTAGCTTAAGCTAGGGAAAAACCAACAACCCTCTGGGCAAATCTGTGGCAGCACTCAGAAGGCTGCTGAGCAGAAACCAAGAGGCTGAAATGCTGGAACCCTGTCCTGGTTTGGCTGGTGCAGCCCTGGGGGTGGGTGATGCTGCCTGCTAGGTCCATGACAGGACCCTCAATTATCAGGGAGTTTCCAGTCTGCTTAGCTCTCATTTCACCATCTCTTTGTCACAGAACCATCAGGGTTGGAAGGGACCTCAAAGATCATCTAGCTCCAACCACCCTGCCATGGGCAGGGACACTTCACACAGGGTCAGGTTGCTCAGAGCCACATCCAACCTGGCCTTAAAAACTTCCAGGGGTGTCTCCAAGAGCAATCTGTTTGCATCACCTCTCAGGGTGTTTCTTGATAGCAAGGAAAGGTTTAAAGATCTAGGTTTGGATGAACAGGGCAATTTGGATGAACAGGCAGATTTCTGCTAGCTCTGGTGTAGCGGTGAAGGAGGGGGAAAAGAAAGCCACCTGCTGTGTTTCTGTGCCTTTTGTTCTCAATCACACGGGAGGGGAAAAAAAAAAAAAAAAGAAGAAGAAGCAGGGAGAAGAGGGAGAAGTTGCTAACTCTGGAGACCCAAACACCCATCTCACTGCTCCCTGAACGTTTTGTGGGCCAAAGAAAACCCACATAAATAAATAAATAAGTGATAGCTTGCTGGGGCTGCTGAGATCTCAGAGAGCTGACTTAGGAGATGCCCAGAGAGTGGACACGTTGAGTTGGAAGGATCCATATTTACATAGTGACTTTTCTTCCCATAACCACACTTTAATTACCAAATAGTTATTAAAGGTCACAAGCATTGTTTGTATTCCCAGTTATTTTCTTGCACAAGCTGCAAGAGCTCAAGAAGAAGTCACCATAAGATGTGCTCAAGCCCTGCAAGCTGTAATCAGTGTCATGCTGAATGCTGTTAATGATTTATTCCTAATCAATCCCAGCCTTACAGCTCAGCTGTTAACCTCATTTAGATAACAAGAGCTTAATTCTGCTTCCATCGATGCTCAAGGAAGTATTGGTGGAGGAATATGATGGAGTGAGAGCAGGAAGGGGAAATGGTGAAGTGAAAGCAGGGGCAGACCTGAAATTTAGGGCTTCAATTACTCTTCTGGCTTGATGCTTGCAGGAGATAGGGTGTCTGGGGTGGTGATGGAGGACTTGGCAGGATGGGGCCTGTACTAATTAGGAAGAATCTAGGATGACAGAATGGTTTGGGTTGGGAGGGGCCTTAGACATCATCTAGTTCCAATCCCCATTCCATTAGATCAGGTTGTTCGAGGCTCCATCCAAGCTGCCCTTGAACACCTCCTGAGAGAGGGCATCCACAACCTCCCTGGGCAACCTGTTCCAGTGTCTCACCACCCTCAC
Source organism: Eubucco bourcierii (assembly GCA_013396675.1). NCBI lineage: Eukaryota > Metazoa > Chordata > Aves > Piciformes > Ramphastidae > Eubucco > Eubucco bourcierii. The sequence goes on from VWZE01023400.1 coordinate 14,216, forward strand.
TGTCATGAATTTCTGCCTAATCTCCAGTCTCAATCCCCCTTCTTGCCCCTCATTCTATCACTATAAGCAGTTGTAAAAAGTCCTTCCCCAGCTTTCTTGTAGCCCACTTCTGGGGCTGGATGGGTGTGAGTATGCAGACTGGACAAGTTACCCTTTTATTTTTTTCCTACAGAGAACTCAAAATGCTTGGGGGGAAAAAAAGGAGGCTGAGTATAACTGACAGAATTAAGTGGGGTGGGGTTGAGTAGGGGAAACTGAGGCAGGAGGCAGTGAATGGGCTGATTCCCTCTGACATGGAGGAGAAAGGGAGGTTGGGCTGAGCACCTGCAGCGCAGGCTGCACTTGCAAGGATGCTCTGCAGGTCTCAAGAGATGTTTGCTGACACACCTCAAGTGGTTACCAAACCCATCCACAGCATTCCCAGCCAGCTGGCAGCAGAACTGGATTCCTGTGGTGGGATTTCTCCAGCCTCTTGGGTGCAGATGAGACAAGTTTCCAAGCTTTCCTCTGCAAACATGATGGCTGTGATCCCCTTCTCTTTCCCTCTTGCTCTTGGGAATGAGGCAACTGCAGTCCTTGACTCCAGGAGCTGGGAATGACTGAGGAGCAGGGCAGAAGCAGATCCATCCGATTAAGCCAGGATTCCTCACCCAGCTTCTGTGTTCATTCCAGGCAGATTTATGAGTTTTTAGGAGCACTGTTGGAATCCCTTCCCTCTAAATCCAGACAAGTGCTGGAGTGGGTGGCACAAAGCGCTGCTGGTGTCCCTCTGCCAGCTCTCCCACACCCTGACTGACCATCGAAGTGACCTTGGAGGTAAAGCCAAAGCCACCTCGCAGTCCCAGGTCCCTTCACATCTAGCTCCTAGGCTCACTTTAGGATATTTTGTGGCTTGAGTTGCTGAGTTTGCTTAATCCCCTCACAAAAGGAGCCTGAGCCCATCCCAAAGGCACCCGGGGTGGGATTAAAGGCGATCTTCCCAAAGGAAAGGGGAACCTGCATTGACGCCACTGTCCAAGAGGAGGAAACTGAGAGGAGACTTCATTGCTCTTTACAGCTGCTGAAAAGAGGTTGCAGTGAGGTGGGGGTTGGGCTCTTCTCTGTAATATCAGGTGATAGAAGGAGAGGAAATGGCCTGAGGTTGTGCAAGGGATTGGAGATTGGGAACAGTTTTTTTTTCCTGCAAGAGTAGTCAGGCACTGAAACAGGCTACCCAGGGAGGTAGTGGAGTCCCCATCCCTGAAGGTGTTCAAGAAATGTGTGGCCATGGCACTCTGGGACATGATTTTGTGGCCCTGGTGGTGTTGGCTTGAAGGTTGGACTGGTTTATCTCAGAGAGCTTTTCCAACCCAAACCGTTCTGCCATTCTCTGATCCAGCGTCGCTGCTGCTTTTCCTCTGGGCTTTATCCCTAGGGTGTGACCCTGAGCATGCATCCGTTTTGCTGCAAAGGGCTTGGAGGAGCAGGCAGCCTCCTGAAGTATTCCCCTGGCCGCTGCACTTGGCTTCCTCGCGGCACCCCATAATGTCCTACAGCTGCCGCGTTCCAGCCTCGCTGCTGGCTCAGGGACCGCTGATTATCCAGGGCTAAAGAATGAAAGGCTCAGCGCAGAGGCAGCCAGCTCCCACCGACACGGCCCGGCAGCAAACGGCGATATTCCAGCCCCGGGATGCTCTCAGCATTGGGGGTTTGCAGTAGGTTCAGCCGTGCCTGCAAAGAGGTGGTGGCAATCCTCTGCCTCAGTTTCCCCTACCCTGGAACAAAAAAAAAAAACCCAACTGATTGTTTTGTGGGGCAGTCCCAAACAGGCAGCAAAAAATGATGATGAGAGAAAGGGGGAGGGAAAAAGAATCGTGTAGCAAACAGAAAAGGGATGAGGTAGTGAGCTGGGAAGGCAGGAGGGCAGCCAGGCAGGCTGCAAAGGTGTCCCCCTTCACCTCCAGCTTGCCCCCCATCTCCCTTGGCTGCTGCTTATGTTTTTGGAAGGGAATTCTTGGCGCAGCTTTCGAAGTGCAGAGGGAGGTTGGCAGGGTGACCACTGGCTGCTGTGGGTATCCCAGGTGGGGGGGGGCCCAGCAGGCAGCCATGGATTTGAGGGGGGTGAGAGAAGCTAGGATATGTTTTTACTAGTTGTTCTGTTTCGTTTTGAAAGCTGGGCAGCCCTCATATCTGACCTTGTGTTTTCTTCCTTCCATCTGCCTGCCCTCCACAAATCACAGCATTCCTGGGTGGTTTGTTTCTTTCTTTTTTTCTTTTTTTTTCCCCCTTCTCTCTGTTTCTGGCTTTTAGGGAGAAAGGAGGAGGAAAAACAAACAAACAAACAAAAAGCTACCCCCCAACAAACAAAGCAACCTACAGCTCCAGGTTGGGTTGAGCATTAATCTCAATGGGGAGCACATTGGAGGGCAATGAGTTTCAGTAGGGTGTTGCGGGGGTGCTTCCCTACCATCTGTCTGCACTGGGTGGGTCTGGTGCTATTAGATCATTGTGTGCATACCACAGTCATAGTTAATGTCTGTGTAAGAGCAGTTTCTCCTCCCCCAGAATAATAATAATAAGTTAAAAATAATTTTTAAAGTCCCAGCTAGTTTGTGGATCTCCTGCAGAATTCGGCTTCTGAGAGGTTCCCACGGAGGAGAATGTCAGCAGACATTTTGCAAGGCTGCATCGGGAGCTGAAATCCAACTTGATCAGGTTAAACCCAACCCTGTCAGCTCCCTTTGCTCTCAGTTATGGTTTTTTTTTTTCCCAAACATGCCCTTTGCTGCTGGTAATCTCATGCTGGGCAGTGCTGGTGGTACCTGCGTGCCTAGCTTGGGGCTTTCCCCAAAGCAGTGGTGCTGTGGCAGGAAGGGATATCAGAGCTGTTGTAACATATAGGTGTTGGATCAAAAGCATCTCTTATCATTCTGAGGAGGGAATGGGTGGGATTTATCATCTAAAGACCAAAGAGAGGGATTGTAGCCAGGGAAAAAAGAGGTAGGAAGTTTTGGGGTGCATCACTAGACTGTGATGTTTATGTCTGGCCATAAAAGCAGCACATGGAGCACAGGAGGGATGCTCTTGCAATCTCTTAGGCTTAGGCTGGTGTCCTCTTCCCCCAGAGCAGGTGATGGGATGATTTTCCAGCTGTATTTACCAACTGGGCAGAAATCCTACCAAGTTCTCCTGGGATGGTGGTTGGAGATGGCAGGGAAGCTGTAGGGCTCTGCAAGGAGGCAGAAACCATTGGGGTCCCCAGACACGACCCCGTGGCTGCCCCACGCTTGATCCCAATCTCACCCTTAGCCTTCCCCTCAGGTTGGGAAGGAAACCTTGGAGAAGTCTACATTCCCTGCTTTGTGGCTCAGGAAGCCAGAACCTGCTCACAAAGGCATGAGGAGGATGGGACAGGAGAGATTCAGCTCGTCCAAAGCCAGAAGTGCTCATTCAGCCTCTTCTGAGCCCTGGGGATCCCATAATTTGCTTTTGGCCCCAGTTCCAAACCCTTGTCCAAGTGAAGGAGGTGCTCTTCCCGGAGCCATCAGGGTCCATCCAAAACCCAACCAGCTCCAGCACAGTCCAGGGATGGGTATAAATAGACAGCAGATGGTGGAACAAGTGAGTGTGACCCTTTAATCTGCACTAAATAGCCATTTGTTAAGTTCCTTTCCCATCTTCGCCTTCCAGATGCAGGGAAAGTGAATGGATGCTTCCTGAGTCCCTCTGTTCCTGCTGCTGAATGAACTTCTGGGCTGGATGGAACCCTGGGAATGTGAGGGTTGGTGTGCTAAGGGATTTGTGGTAGGGACCAAGAGCTCCCAGCTGTGGGATGGAGAGAGATCTGTAATGGGATAGAAAAGGGTAGGGCAGGATTTGCTTGCTTGGGAGAGTTGGATGATCCCATGGAATCATAAAGGTTGGAAAAGACCTCTGAGATCATCAAGTCCAACCATCAACCCAGCACCTCCATGTCCACTAAGCCATGCCCACGTCCTGCAGTGCCATGAGAGCCTTTCACTTGTGTCTTTTCAGGCAGGCTCTGTGGCATGTTTAGGAAGATTCCAGATGGATTTCCCCTGGTTCCCTGGAGCAACCACTTACAGGGCTCTCTCCTGGCTTTCTTGCCTGGGTGGTGACTTCTCTGTGACATTTCTGACATGCTTGGGACTGGGACATGAGTCATGTCTGGCCAGTCTAAATAAACCAGTCTATTCCACGCTCCAATCGCCCTTACTGGGGCCTGCCCTTGGATAATGAGCTGGGGAGGACTTGGGATGCTGAAGGAAAACATCTGTTTACATGGAGCTGCCAGGATGGGATGAAATGTGACAGAGCAGTTGAAAAGAGCCACAAGTGCCCTGGGCAAGCAGCTCTTGGTGCCAGTCCTGCTCGGGAAGGAGGGGGGCTTCTCCCTCAACATCTCCCTCACTTGCCAACAAAAGGGCATCTTATGCACAAACCCCATCAGCATCACGATGCATGAGCACGAAAAGCCAGCTCCACCCAGGAGCCCTGGATTGGTGTTTTTTGGGGGGTTTATTTTTGGGGAAGGGTGGGGAGAAACTGAGCAAGCAGAGAGGTCTTCCTGAGTCCTTCCAGTTTAATTAGCGTGGCTGGAGCGAGAGCGTGGGGTGTAATTTGTCTGGGGAGGAGAGAAGCCACTTTCTCTTTCCCAATACTTTATTGTGTAATAGCTGCATTTTTCTCTCCTGACTGCGGGGCTGTGAGTGAGTGCCAAGCAGAAGAGGAATTTTGATGCTCAGATAAGATGTTTACATCAGCCTAAACATCGCTGGCGCGTTTGACATATTAAGTCATCTCTGGGCGGCCCAATTGCCCCAGCACTGGATGCTGCTGGGTGAAGACTCATCCATCAAAGTGCTTTGTTCCCACTGAGGACAATGTGGGTTCAAACCCTGCCAACCAGCACGGGCAGGGCTCACACAGCAATGCAAGGGTTGGGTTTGCACCAGTGAGGTGGTGTGCGGGAACAGGCTGTGAGAGTCGAGGATGTTTAGCCTGGAGAAGAGGAGGCTCCAGGGAGACTTCAGAGTAGTCTTCCAGTAGCTGAAGGGGGGTACAAGAAAGCTAGGGAAGGATTTTTTTAACGAGGGCTTGCAGTGATAGGATGAGGGAGAATGGATTGAAGCTGGAAAAGGGCAGATTTAGACAGGAGGTTAGGAAGAAAGAGGTTTACAGTGAGGGAAACAGCTTGGCCAGGGAGCCTGTGGATGCCCCCTCCATGGAGGTGTTCCAGGCCAGGTTGGATGAGACCTTGAGCAACCTGGGCTGGTGGGAGGTGTCCCTGCCTATGGCAACGGGGTTGGGGCTGGATGAGCTTTAATTTCCTTTCCAACCCAAAGCATTCTACGAACCCATGAATAAACTGTTCCTGCCCCAGGGCAGCCAGGGCAGGGTTAATGATGTGGGAATATGCAGGAGCACTCGCAGGGACTTGTGAGGTTACCCCAAAGGGTTTCTGGGTGCAAAAGGCTCATGGCAGCTGAAGAAGGTGACGAGGGGTTGGGCATGTCCTGCTTGCCCTTCCCCCTGGCACAAAGTGTAAAGCATCATGCACAGAAAAGGCAGCACTTGTTCAACCCAGGTGACTGCCTGAGCTGGTCTGGATGTGGTTGGCTTTCTACATCAGGTGGATTTCTCCTTTCCTAGCCAAAAACATAAAGGATCCCTGTGGCAAACGTTCCACCCAAGCTTTCCCTGCCCCTCTCTTCCCCTGCAGAACCACGTCCTGACCCTGATGTCCATGGCTGCTCGCATCTACAAGCACCCTAGCCTGAAGAACTCCATCAGCCTGGTGGTGGTGAAGGTGCTGGTGGTGGATGAGGCTGCAGAGGGGCCGGAGGTGTCTGACAATGGTGGCCTCACCCTGCGCAACTTCTGCAGCTGGCAGCAAAGGTTCAACCCCCTGAGTGACAGGCACCCGGAGCACTATGACACTGCCATCCTGCTCACCAGACAGGTCTGAAGGGTCTCTTAGGGGTGCTCTAGGGGAAGGAAAGGGCTTGAGGTGTCCTTGGAGGGAGAGGAGCGATCCCTCCCACCCTGCAAAGGGTGGAGCTTGGGGCAAAGCCACAGGGCAGGTGGCTGCATTTGGGCTGCAGAGCACCATTGGGTTGCTGCCTGGAGATGTTGGAGTTGCTGAGTGTTGGACCTCTTCATCTCACCTTATCCCTCCTTGGTGCTGCTGGCAAACAGGACTTCTGTGGCCACCAGAGCTGCGACACACTGGGAGTGGCAGACATCGGCACCATGTGTGACCGCAACAAGAGCTGCTCAGTGATTGAGGATGAGGGCTTGCAGGCGGCCTACACCCTGGCTCATGAACTGGGTAAGCCACTCCTTTCCTAGCAGCATTTCTGCTTTTCCAGCCCTGCTGTTGGGAGGTGATGTAGCACAGCCCAGCACCAGTAGCACTGCCTGGGTACCGCCGGCCAAGCCTTGGGTGGCACTGAGGAGGTTCTGGCACTGACAGAATCATACAATAGGTTTGGTGGGAAACGACTTCTAAGATCATTGAGTTCAACCTAAGACCACCATGGCCATTAAACCATATCCCCAACTGCCATGGCCACACATTTCTTGGACTACTCCAGGGATGATGACTCCTGCACCTCCCTGGGCAGCCTGTTCCCATGCCGGACCACTCCTGCAGTACAGAAACTGTTCTTAATCTCCAACCTAAACCTCCCCTGATGCAATTTCAGGCCATTTGCTCTCATCCTATCCCCTAGGGAGATCAACTCCCACCTCAGTCCAACCTCCTTTATGAAGTCCCTAAGCTGGTGTAAAAGTGCACTTGCCTGGTGAGATGAGGCAGGACCTGAGGCCAAACAGCTCTCCCCTTTGGTTGCCCACTCCTAGAGATGTGCTGGCTCATCTGAACTGCTGTGCCCTGCATGCAGCAGGTTGCACCTTTGAGGCAGAGCAAGCACCAGTTTTGGTCATTACTTCTGATTTACCAAAGCAAAGAGCTTCTGCAGCTTGGCAGCTTCTAGATGTTCCCATATGCCCACACATCACCTGCAGCAGAGCAGGGGCCAGGAGGCTACAGCTCACAGATGCTCTCTGCCCCCAGGTCATGTACTCAGCATGCCCCACGATGACTCCAAGACCTGTGAGAGGGTCTTTGGGCCCCTTGGGAAGCACCATATGATGGCTCCTCTCTTCATCCACTTGAACAAGACCCAGCCCTGGTCTCCTTGCAGTGCCATGTACCTGACTGAGTTCCTGGATGGAGGGCATGGTAAGAAGCCTCATCCCTCAGGCCAGCCTCTTCCTTAGTTGCTCAGGCTCTTTGCAGTGCCTGGAGGGATGTGTGGGGTGAAGCACTCCTCAAAACAGACCACAGACAGAGGTTTGTGGTGTCCTGCTGGGTGTAACCCATGACACCAAACCTTGATGTATCTCTGCCCTGCCCAGGTGACTGCTTGCTGGATGCTCCAGCTGACCCACTCTCCCTCCCTGCTGAGCTGCCTGGCCAAGAAGCCCTGTACAGCCTGGACCAGCAGTGCCAGCAGATCTTTGGCAAGGACTTCCAGCACTGCCCCAACACCACAGAGGAGGACATCTGTGCCCAGCTCTGGTGCAGGACGGGCAGTGGGGAGCCCCTTTGCCACACCAAGAATGGCAGCTTGCCATGGGCTGATGGCACCCCCTGCAAAACCAGTGGGCTGTGCTGGGATGGACGCTGCCTGCCACAGGATGCCCTGAAACCCCAGGTAATGAGGAGGGGTTGGGGACAGATGGGCTGAGGCTTGACCTTTTGGGATTCCCAGATCTCTGACCACAGCCCTGGCATCTGAAACAGCTTTGGGAATGGCTGATTTGTTTGTTGCATATCAAAGAGTCACAGAATTGTTTTGCTTGGAAAAGACCTCTGAGATCATGGAGTCCAACCATCAACCTATCACCACCATGGCCACTAAACCCTGTCCCAAAGAGCCATGGCCACACATCCTTCAGGGATGATGACTCCCTGGGCAGCCTGTTCCAATGCCTGACCACTCTTGCAGCAAAGAAATTCTTCCTAATCTTCAACCCAAACCTCCCCTGATGCAACCTGAAGCCATTTCCTCTTGTCCTATCACCTGATATTGGGGAGAAGAGACCAACCCCACCACACTCCAAGCTCCCTTCAGGGAGTTGTAGAGGTCTGCCCTCAACCTCCTCTTCTCCAGACTAAACAATCCCAGCTCCCTCAGCTGCTCCTCACAAGACCTGTTCTCTAGATCCTTCTCCTGCTTCATTGCCCTTTGGTTGGGCAAGACCTTTAAGACCATCAAGTCCAACCACTAACCCAGCACTGCAAGGCCACCATGTCCCTCAGCACCACATCTGGATGTCTGTCTTCTTCAGCTGCTCTTTTCATTACTTTTATCAGTGTCAAGGCCAGCTCTTATCTAAAGCTCTGCTGTGCCTTTCACCAGGGCTTGGGCTGGCCTGAGCCAGGCTCTGCCATTAAACCATCACTTAGGAAGTTCCATCAAAACATGAGGAGGAGCTTTGAGGGTGGTAGAGCACAGGAACAGGCTGCTCAGAGAGGTGTTGGAGTCTCCATCTCTGGAGTCTTTCAATACCTGCCTGAATGTGTTCCTGTGCGAGCTTGGCAGGGAGACCAATGACGATCTCCAGAGGTCCCTTCCAGCCCCTACCATTCTGTGACACTGTGAGAGGAGCTGGGGGCATTTTTTAGCTCTGCTCCAGACCTTTGGCCACCCTAGAGGTGAGCAGGCAGGGATGGGCGTGCTCAGGGGTGGATCTAGCAGCTTCTCGTGGTCTCTTGCAGCCGGCGGTGGATGGTGGCTGGGGCCCGTGGAGCCCCTGGGGCTCCTGCTCACGGACCTGTGGAGGTGGTGTGCAGTTCTCCTACCGGCACTGCGACAGCCCCAGGCCCCAGCACGGTGGCAGGTACTGCGAGGGCCAACGTGCCAAGTACCAGTCCTGCCACACCGCTGAGTGCCCACCAGACGGTAAGCACAGCTCTGCAAAGCCACTGCCGCTCAGCAAGGGATGCCAATCACAGATCCATGCTCCCCTCCCACCCTGGTTTCTGCAGGACTCACCATCAGGGATTGTTCCACTCTCCTTTGAATATTCACTATTGGGTTTTGAGAGCCTTTTGCTGGGGGTTGTGATCCCCTGTGCTTGGGTGGGAAGTGCTGTGGCATCCCTGCCATGCTTGCACGCTCCCCACCTGCTGCTGCTATCCTTGGCCTGCTGCATCTCCACTGTAGCATCATTGGATCATTTTGGCTGGAGAGAACCTTTCAGATCATTGAGTCCAACCATTCTCTAACTCTCCCAAGGCTGCTGCTAAACCCTGTCCCTCAGCACCACATCTCTGTGGCTTTGAAACACGTCCAGGGATGGGGACTCAACCACCTCCCTGGGCTGCTGGTTGCAGTGGTAGAAACCTTCCAGGTTTTGTTCTTCTAATGCCCAACCTAAACCTCTCCTGGTGTGACCTGAGGCCATTTTTTTTTTGTCCTATCACTTGTTACTAGAGACAAGAAGCTAAGGTGACCAACGCTGGCCAAGGACAGCCTTGGGAGAGTTAGAGAATGGTTGGACTCAGTGATCTGAAAGGCCTTTTCCAACCAAAATGGTTCTATGATTAACCAAGGTTTGCAGCCTTGCAAATGCCTTGCAGCAGCCTGGTCTCCTCCCCAGGCTGGGGCTCAGTTTCTTGCAGCTTTTTGGGTCATGTTTAGCCTTTCCTTCCAGGGAAGAGCTTTCGGGAGCAGCAGTGTGAGAAGTACAACAGCTACAACTTCACAGATCTGGAAGGGAATCTCCTGGAGTGGGTCCCCAAGTATGCAGGAGTGTCACCCCGAGACCGATGCAAGCTCTTTTGCCAAGCCAGGGGGAGGAGTGAATTTAAAGTCTTTGAGGCCAAAGTAAGGCACCTGATGGTGGTCATTAATATCCTCCCTCATTGCCCCATCTCCCACCAAGCCCACACAGGGAGTCAGGCTCTAATTTCCCCTCTACCTCCCCTCTCCTGTAGGTGATTGACGGCACCCTGTGTGGGCCAGAGACCCTCTCCATCTGTGTCCACGGGCAGTGCATCAAGGCTGGCTGTGATCACATAGTTGGCTCCTCCAAGAAGCTGGACAAGTGTGGGGTGTGTGGTGGCAATGGCTCAACGTGCAGGAAAATCTCTGGCTCGCTCAACCGATCCAAGTAAGGGCAGAAGGGGTCAGCAGAGATGGGCTAAGGGAGGAGAAGCAGCTTCCCCCTTCCTCCTTCCTTCTGTCTTCATTCCAACTGTGCGAGGCTAAGAATATTTTGGTCAGGCATTGGCACAGGCTGCCCAGGTGGGTGGTGGAGACATCATCCCTTGGGGTGTTCAAGACGTGTGGACGTGGCACTTTGGGACGTGGTTTAGTGCACCTCCCTGCACGGGGCACTGGTGAGGCCACATCTTGAGTCCTGGGTTCCTCACTCCAAGAAGGACATTGAGGTGCTAGAGCATGTCCAGAGAAGGGCAACAAAGCTGGTGAAGGGTGTGGAGAACAGAGCTGGGGAGGAGCAGCTGAGGGAACTGGGAGTGTTTAGCCTGGAGAAGAGGAGGCTGAAGGGAGACCTCATTGCTCTCTACAGGTCCCCAAGAGGAGGTTGCAGTGTGGTGGGGATTTGTTTCTTCTCCCTAGTCACAGGTGCCAGGGCAGGTTTAGGTTGGGCATTAGAAGAAATTTCTTCACTGAAAGGGATCTCAGACACTGAAGCAGGCTCCCTGGGAGGTGATTAAATCCCCATTCATGAAGGTGTTTAAAGGAGGCAGAGATGTGGTGCTGAGGAACATGATTTAGCATCAGCCTTGGGAGAGTTAGAGAATGGTTGGACTCAGTGATCTGAAAGGCCTTTTCCAACCAAAATGGTTCAGTGATTGACCAAGGTTTGTAGCCTTGCAGATGCCTTGCAGCATCCTGGTCTCCTCCCCAGGCTGGGGCTCAGGTTCATTCCAGGGCAGCATTTTGCAAGCCAAGTAGTTTATTCCCTGGTAGAGACACAAGGATGGTCTCAGGACATCACTATGAGTAAATCTGCTACCCCGAGGAGTTTACTATGTGCATCTCACCCCGATGCAGTGAGCTGGACACACATTTTGAGGGCTGATGTGGGATATAAGTAGCTGAATAACACTTCCCTGGGCTTAGGGGTGAATTGTAGTCCAGGGACACCAAGGCAACCATTTCCCTCACCCAAGATCTCCGTTGCCTTGCCAAAGGGTTGAATTTCAGGCTTTTGTTGAAAAGATGGGAACAAAAGCCCAACATGTCCAGCTCCATGCAGGGAGGTGACTCATGCAGCCAAATTAGATTTCTTAAGTTATTTCCTTCCAGGGAGCCAGCTGAAATGGGGCTTCCACTCTCCTATGAATTGTTTGTGGTCTACTAAAGAGAGATTAGCATGGGAGCTAGAGCCAAGAAGAGATCCCATTGAGATCAGGGTTAAGGAGTCCACAGCAACTGAGAGCAGGGTTTGACCTGAAGGGTTTTGTTCCAAAACACTCTCAACCTAATTACTGACCACAGCATCAACCACGGGGATGTGTGGGAAATGCTCCTGCTGGCCACATGGCCCGAATCACACCAGGGTGGCATTTTCTTTTCCAGCTCCTGAGTGCTCTGGGTTATAGAGGAACAGCTTCAGAGCTATGATCCCACTCACCAAGTGCTCTCCCCTGCATGGATCTGCTCTGAAGTCCTGTAAAATAACCACGTGCCTTTGCTCCCTGCAGGTATGGCTACAATGACATCGTCACCATCCCTGCCGGGGCAACCAACATCGACATCAAACAGCGCAGTCACCGAGGGGTCCGTCACGATGGGAACTACCTGGCCCTGAGGACCCTCGAGGGCAAGTACCTGCTGAATGGAAACTTCTCCATCCTGGCCATGGAGCAGGACATCCCCGTTAAGGGGACCATCCTGAAATACAGTGGCTCCATGACGACCCTGGAGAGGCTGCAGAGCTTCCAACAGCTCCCAGAGCCCCTGACTGTTCAGCTGCTGACTATCGCCAGCGAGGTCTTCCCACCCAAAGTTAAGTACACCTTCTTCATCCCCAAGGACGTCCCTTTCAGCAAGCCCAAAGGCAAAGAGAAGAAGTCAGCCAACGTCATCCGCCCCATGCTGACCTCCCAGTGGGTCCTGGGCGACTGGTCCGAGTGCTCCAAGAGCTGTGGCTCCGGCTGGCAGCGGCGGACGGTGGATTGCCGGGATGTGGAGGGTCAGAGCTCCTCCGCCTGCGACCGAGCGCTCAAGCCCGAGGACATCAAGCCCTGCGGAGATGTCCCCTGCCCGCTCTGGCGCCTGGGACCCTGGTCCCCCTGCTCCCAAAGCTGCGGCGAGGGCGTGCGGACGCGCAACGCCTCTTGCATCGACTACACCGGGCAAGTCACCGCCCCGGACAAGTGCAGCTTGCCAGGGCCACCCCCAGCCACCTCCTCCTGTGTGCTGCGACAGTGCTGAGCCGTGCCGGGACAGGATGGCCAGGGGGCTGCGGGCGCGTTCACCAGACAAACAACCACTCTCCAGTGCTTCATCCCCACCCCAGTGATGTCTACCTCAGAGGGGGGAATAACAGCAGCAAAACAAGCAGGAATCAAGGAATCCCTTCCCCCTCTCCCTTCCCTCCCCCTCTCCCTTCCCTCCCCCTCTCCCTTCCCTCCCCCTCTC
>VWZE01023400.1:36135-73223 GCA_013396675.1 Eubucco bourcierii
TTGTCCTCCCTCCCCTGGGGTCGCGCTGCCCGTCGTACGCTGTGTATCCGCGGTGTTTACGCGCACCTGAGGGAGCTGCGTTGTCGGTTGGAGCCCGTGGGTGCACTCGGCAGCCTGGGCACACGCAAACGTGTAGTTTCGAGGCAGGAGAAGAGGAGGAGGGGGGAGTTGTGTTGTCTCCTGCATCCCAGCGGGATACCTGCTGCCTCCCTTTTCCACTGCAGGCTGCTGGGAGGAAAAGAGGGATTCCCTGTAGCTGTTAGGCAAGGCTTGCTGGCCCTTTGTTGTTGTGGTTTTGGTGGTGGTTTGGTTGTTATTTCTTTCCCTGCAACACCCCATTCTGCTCATTCTTCCCTGCCCATCTGCCAGGGTCTGCTGTGCCTCTGCTTGCACCCATGTCCACGCCTGATGAGAATGTCGTAGTGCTCATCTGCCAAGAGCTGCTGCATGTTTTTCTGCTCCCCTTCCATATATTCAGGGTTATTTTCCTATATGCAAACGTAAACATTGGCAGATGCTGGAGGGGAGGTGGGTCTAGTCTGCTGCTTGTTTGCCAAGAGCCTATTGTTTCCTTTCATACACATAGGGTGAAGGTACCAGAGCCTTCCAAAAGCTGCTGCACTTCTTTCCACATGCAGGTCTGCTGGGAAATACCTCCGTGCTTGACCACCACAGCCTGTTAAATACACCCCAGGAGGCTTCCTCCTGTCTCAATGGCTGCAAAGTTTGGGTTTTTTTCCACCCGACTATGCATGCAGATACCTTGCACCAAAGCCTGAGGGACATTATTGCTCTAGTTCATCTTCTGCCCGCTGATGAGGATTGAGTCCCTCTCCTCCTACATATCTCTGCACAGATCAGGATTGGGCACTGCCTGCCCACCAAAAGCTGGTGCATGCCACATTGTGCTTATTTGCACACCTCAGGACAGGCTCAGGCAGCGTTTCACTGGTAGTTTTTGAGAGGCAGACAGGCATTGCTCCTACCCCCTTGCAGAGAGAAGGTTTCCATTCTTTGTCCTTTCATGTCTTGCGTGTTCCCACAGACGCCCAGCAGCAGCTGTCTCAGTGCCTGCCCCCAGCCTGTAGTGTTTCCTTGCTGCATGTGCCACAGAGGTCACCTCTTCTTACCCAGTTCTTATCTCTTCCTGCCTGTTACATCTTTTCATGGCTAAGACTTTCAACCTTTTTTCTTCCTGCGTCCTGCTGATGCAGTCAGGTTAAACCTTACCTTTGTTTTCCCTCTGACTTTTGAGTTTGCCTTACTGAGCAGTCCACCAGAGTCAAAAAGCAGTCTGTGTACTTCCTAGGTATGTGCAGGTCCCACATTGGAAACCACAGCTCTGAGCTACATTTAGTTTCTCTTTTCCAGTCACACACATAATTTGGCTAGCCCAAGATCTATTCTAAAGCTTCTAGAAGTCTGCTTTTGATATTTTCCTCACGTGAGGTCCTTGGTTTGCCATCGCCATGTGAGGAATTTCTCAGGATACCCTTGCTGTGTTTACTCTTCCTCTCTCTCTGCTTCTGCCTGATATGAGACTTTTCCTTTCCCCTTTTTAAAAATCTTTATTTTATTAATCCTCTGGCTGTTTAGTGCTCTCAGCTTTTCCTTAGGTGGAGATCACCCAGTTCACCTCCTGAGGTGATTCCTGGTGCCTAGCTGCGCATTTCCATCAGCTTAGCTGACGTGTTGTTTATTGCAGACCCTTTGGGAGGTTGACACCCTTTGGGAATGGCTTTTGGGTCCCAAACTGGCATTCAGGAGATTTTTAGGTTATTTTGAGTGTGTTATGCTTTTTTTTCTGCCATTGAGGCCTCTCGCTGCAGCTTGATGTCTGCATCTAAAGCAGCTCCAAGGTGCCACGCACCTGGAGACCTTGCCTGGGTTTGGGTGCCTCTATTTAAGGAGATGGGGCTGAACAAGTGTTAACCTGCTGGCTTACAGCTCTGCCAGTGTAAATGCCTCCATTGATGTAAAACTGTTTATACCAGAAACCAGTTACAATGCTGCAAGTGTCTCTCCCAGGGGACTACTTCTGTTTAAACAGCTGGGTTTAATCCGAAACTTTAATTGGTGTGAACACTCAAAGCAGCCCCTTTCCAGGGGAAGGGAATTTCCAGCCCTACTTTAGCTTCCCCAGGTGGATGCTACATGGATGCTGACTGGTCAGGAGGGAGGAGTGTGCTGCCTTTCTCACACTGAAGTCTTAGTGCTGGTTTTGTTGACAGGATTAGAGAATTCCTCTCCTTGTGACCAGGAGGTTTGAAGTGCTGGGGGGGGAGTGTCCTTATGTATTTGTTCTGCAGTACGTAAGAGAAGTAGTCAGGGAGTGAAACTGAATCCTTGCCATGTTTGTTGCAACAGGAGGTTAATCATAAACTCTGGCAACTCTTAAAAGGGGTGGTTTCCTTCTGTGGTGTCTGCAGCAAACGTCTGCTGTTAGGAGGGTCTGGTCAGCTGTTTGCAGAGAGGATCAAAAGCAAACAGTTTCCCCCATCCTGTGTGAAGTCAAACAAGCTTCCCAACCTTATTCTTGGTTGTGTCCTGTGACTTGCTCGAAGGAGTCTTTTGGTTTTGGTGTCCTTCTTGTGAATGGTTTGTGCTGCGAGGTGAAGAGCGTTGGTGGGACTCACTAGGAGAGGGTCTTGGGTGCTTCAGGCTTTGTGTTGGTTGCTCCACTTCTGGTATTTTGCTGGCATTGTCTGTTACATCGAGTAACCTACATTTTCAATGGGCTTTGAGAAGGTTTGAGGAGGTTCCTGTGAGAGGATCCAGTGCTAGGTGTAGCTAGGTGCCCCTTCAAGGCATCAGAACCCACTAGCTTCAACGAGAAGGCAAACAGTGACATAGCAGTGATGCTCTTGCACGTGATGAGGAAAGAGATGTCCCTTGACGTAGAAGGGATTGTCTGTTGACATTCTTCTATCTTGCCTGCTTATAAGTAGGTTATCCCTGCTCAAATTATGCAACCGTGCAGACAGCCAGACTTCAGGAATTCCAAATACTTCAACGTGTCAAGTGCTGACTCCTAAATGAAATGCTCCGCTTGCAGAGCGCGTTCGCTCGCAGTCTGTCGCCTGGAAGATGACATCAGTCTTGGAATCGTGTGTGGCTGGAAAGGGGCAGCCACAGAACTGCTTGTTCCTCTGGAAAGAAAAAAAAAAAAAAAGCCTANGGGAGATGTGCCTCTGCCTGCAGCAGCTTTGTGTTTTGCAGTGTTTCTAAGCAGGGGGGCGGAAAAAAGAAACCCCAAGCCAAAAGCATTGATTGGTGTAAGAAGTTGAGACACCTCACTCCTTGTAGCTGCTGCTTTGAAAGGTGCAGTTTACAGCATAGAGATTTAATTAAATAGTTGGGTGCTTATTGCTGAGTAAACACAGGAGTCCATTACCTTTAACTTGCCTCGAAGATCAAATTGATCCTTCTAATGGTTTCACTGGATGGAAACAAATATCTAGTTCTGCTTTGTGCAAGGCACCTAAATGAAATGGTGGTGGTGGCAGGAGATGAACTGCCAACCCCATCAAGTGGCATTTGTGTATCCAGATTGGGAGAGAGGAATGGGAAAGGCTCAGTGTTTCATTTAATTCTCACATTCCATTTAATCAACTTAAGGAAGTGACTCAAACTGTGCATTATTTGTGGCTAGCCTGTCTTTAATATATTCCAGTTTAAAGCCAGGGAATAATTATTTCACATGAACAGGTTTATCAGACCACGTGAAGGATGGGATAATAAGGACTGCAAAATGCCTGTTGGGCTCAGCATGTGGGCTGTGACAGTGGCCAGAAGTAAATCATTAGGGGAAAGAGGAAGAGCAGATGTGGACAGTGAGCACAATGATCATTTCTCCACACATCTACCAGCAGGGAGGGTTTGGAGGTGGCCTGAGCTGGAGGACATGTGCTGACAGATGTATTTGACAGTGCCTGCTGGACCTGTTGCCTAGGGATGTGCCCAGGCCCTTTGAACAGCTTCTTACCTGTAGCTTCTACACCCTGCTGTGCTATGAATCCCACAGTTGGGGCCAAAAGAATTCCTGGATTTGGGATTTCTTTTTTAAACCAAACAAATGGTAATTTCATTGAGTGTCTCTTTGTTTTGTGTAGTATGAGAAAGAATAAAGTCTTTCTTTCCCATCACCACCTCATTTGCAATTTTATTGATCTCTCTGTTCTCAGTTTTCTTGCTTTAGTTTTTTTTTTCCCCCCCTTTCCCAGTCTATTTAGTGCATCTGTCTGCTCAGGCTGTCCTACATCACTTTCTTTATCCTCTTTGAGCTCTGTTATATTGTTTTGAGGTGATTTGACCACTGCCTTTGTTTGCTTTACTCAAGAAGACTGAGTAAAGGCAGATTTTTTTTCAGAGCATCGAGAGACCTTTCTAATAAAGGGACAATTTGTAGCTCATCTGTGTTAACTTTATAAACACTTCCTGCATTTAACATGTGATATTTAAGGTGCAAATGAATGTGGAAGTTATAGTGAAAGCTGTTTCAGTGAAAATACAGAGACTGAAGCAAATCTTGGGTTACAGATCTAGCTACAGATGGTAACTGATATGGCATTTTGCATTTGGGTATTACCAAGAGCATTTGATAACGCTCAATTATTGTACTTGCTGCAGTTAAGCCTGTTAGAAGCATGAAGGTGCCATAATTTCTTTTCAGGAGGGTGGTGGAACACTTCAACAGGTTGCCCAAGAAGGTGGTTGAAGCCCCTTACCTGGAAGTCTTCAGAGTCAGGCTCGACAGGGCTCTGAGCAACCTGCTCTAGTGGAGAATGTCCCTGCTAACTGCAGGGGTTTGGAGTGGGTGAACTTTGGATGTCCCTTCCAACCCAAACCATTCTGTGAATGATGGAGACCCAAGAGCCCTGGAGATCTCTGGTGGGTTTGGGAATAGCTGTTGGCTGTAGGGGTCAAGTTGGTCTCACTTGGGCAGGTATTTACACAGCATTAAAGCTGTGCAGGTCTGGCAGCTCCTGCAGTTTTCTTTCAGCGCCTTGCTTGTAAGTGGATCAATACCCCTGTTATGAAAGAACTACTCCAAGGAGTTTTTGTGCACTGTTAGTAAAGATGCTAAAGGCTTTTTTAAAAACCTCAAAAGTCTCCTTTTTCCCCAACCTGAGCCATGGATCTGGTTCACAGGATCCCAGGATGTTAGGGGTTGGAAGGGACCTCCATAGATCATTGAGTCTGCTGCACATCCAATCCTGGATGTGTTTAAGGGTGATTTGGATGTATCACAGTATCACCAAGGTTGGAAGAGACCTCAAAGCTCATCAAGTCCAACCCATTACCACAGACCTCAAGACCAGACCGTGGCACCAAGTGCCACGTCCAAACCTGCCTTGAACACCTCCAGGGACGCTGACTCCACCACCTCCCTGGGCAGCCCATTCCAGCACTCAATGACTCTCTCAGGCAACAACTTTCTCCTCACCTCCAGCCTAAACTTCCCCTGGCACAGCTTCAGACTGTGTCCTCTTGTTCTGCTGCTGCTTGCCTGAGAGAAGAAAGCAACCTCCTCCTGGCTACAAGCACCCTTCAGGTAGCTGGAGACAGCAAGAAGGTCTCCCCTGAGCCTCCTCTTCTCCAGGCTAAACAGTGTGGTGCTTAGGGCTATGGTTTAAGGTGAATCTTGTTGAGTAGAATCCTAGGCTGGACTTGGTGCTCCTGAGGGGCTTTGCCAACCTGGATGATTCTGTGAGTCCAACCTGCCTGCTAGAGCAGGACCATAGCATCTTGCTCAGGTTGCACAGTTCTGGTTCTGCCAGTCCAGGCTTGGCCATGCAAAAGAAAGTTAAAAAGCTTCTGTAGTTGCTGCTCACCTGATAACATAACTCATGGATAAACAGAAGGATTTTGAATTTTGGGGGCCAAGAAGAACTCCTTTTAAGCATTTATCTGCATCAGTGAGTCATTAGGAAAATAAAGGGTAGACACAGAGCTAAAAGGGTGATGACATAAGCACATTCCTGCTTTGCTTGAGCTTGTTCAGGATTCTTCAGAGCTGCTTCCGTTGGAAAGGTGACTGCTTGTTTATGTGTCTGTGACACCTTGACTGACAGGCCCCAGGCCATGCTGTCTGGATCTGCCTTTTCACCTCTTCCAGTTGTTAATGTGAATTTCATTCAAGTGGGATTAAAATCTGGAATTAATCTGGACTAAGAAAAATGAGAAGGAAAGCTCTGATTTTTTTTTAATTTTTTTTTTTTTTTTTAAATGTAACCATCCTGAATCCTTCCAGCAACATCTGGGTTGGCAGTTAAACTTTGTGGCCAGCTACTGACAACTAACACTTGGCCAAATTTGGCTGTCACAAACCTGGTGATTGTGATGTGCTGTTGCAGGCCTTTGGAAAAGGAGGAGACAGGTTTGTTCACTTCCAAGTGACCAAAAATGAAAACCTGGTCCACAAAGTGGAAGGCACAGCTTGGGGATGGGAGCAGACAGACTTAGCAGTCTGGTTGCTCTTGGGGTGTAACACAGGCAGTTAGAGTCTGGTTTTGTCCTGAAAGAAGTTAAATGTGTGAGGAAACATAGAGAGAGGTGGGGTTTTTTGTTGTTCTTTTTGACTCCTGGATCTACCACCAAGAAAATCTTGAGTTCTACTTGAGTATTTTGGTATGCAGCTACAAAACCATGCTGGTTCTCCTGCTATTCCTTTCATGAAGATGCTCAGAGGGCTGCAGCAGCTCTCTTATGAGGACAGACTCAGAGAGTTGGGACTCTGCAGCCTGGAGAAGAGAAGGCTTCCAGGAGACCTTAGTGTAGCCTTCCAGTATCTGAAGGGGCCTACAGGAAGGCTGGGGAGGGACTTGGCTGACAAGGTCTTGCAATGCCAGGACGAGGGGCAGTGGGTTTGAACTGGCAGAGGGAAGATTGCAACTGGATGTTAGGAGGAAGTTGTTTGCAGTGAGGGTGGTGAGACACTGACACAGGTTGCCCAGGGAGGTTGTGGAGTACAGAATCACCCAATGTGATCTTTAATCACATTGGGTGATTCTGTGCTCCACAACCTCCCTGGAGGTGTTCAAGGCCAGGTTGGATGAGGCCTTGAGTGACCTTTTCTAGTGGGAGGTGTCCCTGCCTATGGCAAGGGGTTGGAACTAGATGATCCTTGAGGTCCCTTCCAACCTTACCATTCTGTGATTCTATAGCACCACCAAAAAGTGCTTGAAGAGGTTTGCTTTGGTTATTCATCTGGGAGGTTGGCTTGAGTAGTGTTTTTTAATGTCTGTTTTTGTTGAGTTTATGCTGATGTGTTTGCAGGGCTGCTGAAAGTGAGGAAGTGCCACAGGTAGCTATGGTAAAACACACCCAAAAAATAGCTCTCAGGAATTTGTTTAAACTAGAAGGTTGATGCCACCTGACAAATAAAAGTACTTTATGGATATTTTTTTGGCAATTTGCAGTGCTTCAGAAGAATTTAATGTTCATCTTGTTGGGTTTTTTTATCTTCTGTGTCGTTATTTGTGCTGCTGTTAAAAACCAAAGAGTCTAAAATTGAAACCTCAGTTTTTATTACATACACAGACTGGGAAACCATAGATTCATAGAATGATTTTGATTGGAATGGACCTTAAAGATCATCCTGTTTCAGACCCCCTACCATAGACAGGGACACTTTCCACTAGCTCAGGTCACTCAAGGCCTCATCCACCCTGGCCTTGAGCACCTCCAGGGAGGGAGCATCCACAGCCTCCCTGGGCAACCTGTGCCAGTGTCTCACCACCCTCACTGTGAAGAATTTCTTCCTGACCTCCAATCTAAATTTCCACTCCTCAAGCTTCAATTTAGTCTGTTTCATCCTATCACTCCCAGCCCTTGCCAGAAGTCCCTCTACAGCTCTCCTGTAGCCTCCTTCAAGTATTGGAAGGCTGCTCTAAAGTCTCCCCAGAACCTTCTCTTTTCCAGGCTGAACAGCCCAAACTCTCTCAGCCTGTCCCCATAGTGGAGGCTCTCCAGCCCTCTGATCATCTTTGTGGCCTGCTCTGGACCCACTCCAAAAGTTCCATGTCCTTCCTAATGCTGGAAGAACCAGAATTGGAGGCAGTGCTGCAGGTGAGATCTCAGCAGAGCAGAGGGGCAGAGTCCCCTCCCTGTGCCACTGCTCTCCCTCGTTTGGATGCAGCCAGCACACAGCTGCCTGCTGGGCTACTATTGACTGTTGCCAGGTCTTGGTGAGTTTTTCATTAGCTGACACCCCTGAGTCCTCCTTTTCAAGACCACTCTGAATCCACTCCTCACCCAACCAGGATTTGGCTTTTCTGCACTGAGAAATCCAGAAACCTGAATTTACAGAGTGTAAAAGTACAGGGAGAACATCAAGGTTACATACAAATGATGCTTAACACTGTCATGGAGGGTTTGGTTAGGTTTGGGTGTGTGCCTCAGGGGATGGAACATATCAATTCAACTCTAATCTGATTGTGTTCTACCTGTTGAGATAAAGAGAGCTCTGAAATTCACCTGTTGCTTTTCTCCTAGGTCAAAATCCCAACAAACAAAGAGGTTTGCTCCTATGTTGATGGCACAAGCATCTCTAGCATGTGTTTTCAGGGCAAACCACTGCTCAGCTGGCTGGCTCACAGCTTGGTCATGTGCTTTTTCAGAGAGCTGGTGGAAAACAGAAATTGCAGGGCAGTGAATCTGTTGAGAAACATCTCAATCCCCTCTGTCTGGTGAGGTTCACACGTTAATTTTTATTGTGAGCATAAATGTAACCCAATGTAATAAGACCTTTTAGCAGTTACTGCTCATATGGTTAAATGTGCCTCACTTTTAAGGGCTGTCAGAAGATTTGCAGTTCTGTGAAGCACTAACCTAAGATTCCAGCAGTGAAAAGTTCAAAGTGCTGGAGGCTGGGGAAAGCAGCCTTTCTCTGGTTTGCTCATTCAACCATGCAAAAGCTATATTGGGCACATGGAGTTTATACTTTGCGCTGCAGCTTCAAAAAGGCAACAAGTTAAATCTGGGTTCTTTGAAGTTAGTGACTGGTAACATTCAGCCCTCTGACGGAGCTGGCTTCAAGTGGTCACAGCAAAACTTGAATAAACTCTGTGGTGAGGAAGGAAAACAAGACTTGAGGGGAAAGGAAACAAAATGCAGGCTGTCAAAATGAGTGGAGTTTCTTGCTTGTTGTTAGGAGGGAGGAGTAGCCAGACTGTTGTACCTGGATGTGCTCCTGAAGTTCTTTCTCAGAATGGTACAGAGTTGCTGCTTCAAATTCTCCCCAGATAGATCTGGAGAATGGTTTGGGCTGGAAGTGACCTTAAAGATCATCCAGTTCCAACCCCCCTGTGACAGCTGTCACCAGCCCAGGTTGCTCAAGGCCTCATCCAACCTCGCCTTGAATACATCCACAACCTTCCTGGGCAACCTGTGCCAGTGTCTCACCACCCTCACTGGAAAGAATTTCTTCCTCATCTCCAGTCCAAATCTCCCCTCTTCCAGTTTAAAACCATCGCCCCTCATCCTGTCACCACAAGCCCTTGGAAAAAAACCCTCTCCGGCTTTCTTGCAGCCCACTCCAACTACTGGATCTTCAGTGTTCAGCTGAAGGAGGTTGCTGGAGCCATTGAAACTCAGTTAGGTAGAAAGGTACTTGAAGGTGTCCAGAGGAGGGCAACAAGGCTGGGGAGAGGCCTGGAGCACAGCCCTATGGAGAGAGGCTGAGGGAGCTGGGATTGGTTAGCCTGGAGAAGAGGAGGCTCAGGGGAGACCTTCTTGCTGTCTCCAGCTACCTGAAGGGTGCTTGTAGCCAGGAGGAGGTTGCTTTCTTCTCTCAGGCAAGCAGCAGCNAAAGGCACAGCATCTTTGGAGACAGTGAGACCTATCTTTTTGTAGGTGACTTCAAGAAACATCTTCTGGCCTTGCATAAATGCAGTCAGTGGCATCAGCTCAATGATTTCCATACAGCATGGTCTACTCTTCTGCCCTGATTATTGTAATCTCTTCTTTTAATTAGATCCTGAGATTAAGAGATTAAGTGCACTTAATGTGTACCCTTTCACTCCTAGCTGCTACATGTTTTTAGCTGAAATGATGTCTGTTACAATCAGATGCTCTGAAAAGATCTAAGCAGAGTTTACTTTATGGACAGAGCTGCACAGGGAAGAAAAATACACCAGAATAAACACACCAGAAAGCCCTCTTGAGAAGCTTGCAGGAGTCTAAAATAGCTACTGACAAGCAGATGGAAAAAAAAAAAAAAGGTATTAAGTGTCTGATTGTTCTCTGGGCCTTACAGTTTGCTGTTCAGTTTCAGAGTGTGGAGATCTCACTCCAGAGTCCCTCTTAACTAATTAACTGCCAGATTATAGCTCCAGGCCATTACTACCTCCCTAGCACAGTGTCAAAGGTTTCAATGGACTTGATGATCTCATAGTTTTCCAACCTGGTTAGTCCTGTTCCATTCTGATTTCACACTGTTGGGTTTTTGCTCTTCCCAGGGCTCCAGCTCTCAGCCAGTGGGTTTTGGTGTGTGGTGCTGACTGTACATCTTCACCTTTTCAGCAGCATTTCTCAAGGCCAGGTTGGATGAGACCTTGAGTAACCTGTACTAGTGGGAGGTGTCCCTGCCTATGGCAGGGGCTTGGAACTTGGTGATTCTTGAGGTCCCTTCCAACCTTACCATTCTATGATTCTATGATTTCTGGAGCCAGTGTCTCTAGGGAAGCACTCCAAGATCATTGCTAAGACAAATCCTCCTGGTACTTTACAAGTAAATTCTTTAACCTGTTACTTCAAGTAGGTAAATTACTTCTTTTCAGCCAGGCTTTTGGGTGCAGTCTGGCTATTCATCTCCTCCTTTTCACTCCTAACTCCATGTGGCATGTTAGTCAAACACTTTAATGAAGTTCTGTTTCCTTTCTAGCATTCTGAAGTCAGTTTGCCACCCTTTAGCTTCAGTAAACACAGGTGCTGTCCCATTTTTTTTTCCCCTGTTTGTTTTCTTATTCTTCTTGCCAGATTGTTTTCATCCAGGCAGGTTTCTACAGTTGTGTACAAACACCTGTAAACATATTCTCCTTTGAGAGACAAAAAAACCTCTCTGGTGGTTTTAAATCAGCTGCACTAAATATTTGAGTAACAAAACTAAGGCCAGGATTTCCAGCAGGTGTGCACCACCAAATGAGACAACCTCTGAGCAGCCCTGCCTCACCTCCTGCTTGTGCTAGAACCTTTACCCCGAGGATGAAAATCTCACTTTGCATGTTTGCAGTCACAGCAGTGCCTTAATGGAAGCGTTTCTAGATCGGGCTCCTGATGAGAGGAGTGGTAAGGTGTTCTACACACCTACGATGGGATCTTTAATCTCCAGGTTTTATCTGGGTGAGGAGTTGTAGCTATGCTTTCATCTTCTTGCTGCATTCATCCAGCACACTTGGTGCCTGCACGCAGAGCTCTTGATGTGTCTGTCAGTGGCTCCCAAGCGGTTTTGCCTACAAGCTGTTGTCAGCTCTCGGCTTCTCGCACCACTCAGGAGGATCTGCTGCTGGCCATGGCCATTTATGATGTTGCACAGAGCAGGTTTTGTTGCCCAGAAGCCAGTGGGATCGTTGAGCAAGGTAAATTTTGCTCAGACTTGAATTCCAGCTCTGTGCCACTTCCACAGTTAATGGTTCGGTGATTTATCTGTGTGTTGGGTGATCTGCTCTAGAACTCTACCTTATGACAGCTCTGAGTTCATCCACAAACCCTCATTTGCCTCTTTGTTTGCCCAGGATCTGAGGGGTGTGCAGGTCCTGCAACAGCAATTAAGAGAGGTTTACAATAGGATTAAATCCTTCTACAAGGTTGAGATCAGTCAGAAGAAAGTCTCATAGGCTGCTTCCTGTAGGCAATGATTCTATGCATATGAGTTGATATGGGGCAAGAATCAATCTAGACCTGTCACCTGTATGAGGAAATGACAACCCAGAGTCTGCTGCAAGGATGTGGCTGCTGGTGAGGTTACTGAATGTGACCTTGACATCTGTGATCTATTACAGAGAGGCAGATGACTTAATTCTGCTAGATACAGGGCTTGGGAGAACTTCTTTCTGAATTCTAGGACACAGTTGAGGGGTTCAAACAGACACAACCTGTAAAGGACATGCTGGAAGATGTGTGGGGCCAAATAAGTAAGTCCTGTGTCTTGTTCTGTTCCACCACTGGGAATTTTTTGAAGCTTTGTGGAGGCATTGATATGGACAGATCCAGTTGCACTCATCTCACAGATGTATAGCTTCACAGAATGGTTTGGGTTGGAAGGGACTTTAATGATTATCTGATTCCACTAGCCTAGGTTGCTCAAGGCCTTATCCAGCCTGGCCTTGATCACCTCCAGGGAGAAGGCATCCATGACCTCCCTGGGCAACCCATTCCAGTGTCTCACCATCCTCCCTATAATTTCTAATATCCAGTCTAATTCTCCCCACTGTACTGTGCCCTAAGCTCCTCTTCAGGCCATGATGCTTCAACCTGCAGCCAGGTTCTCTTTATCTGCCATCTCTTGCCATGCTGTCAGAACATGACTGCTGAGTCTTGACAGCCAACTTCTTCATTTCCATGCAAATGACTTAATCAGGAAAACAAAGCAGGGGAAAAAAAAAAATTCCAGAGACACCTTGTGCTTCTATGCAGGAGCAGCAACTCCTGAAAACCAGTGATGGTTGTAACTAATGATTTACAACTTTCCCTTTGTTATGACCTCATGTTACAAGAACAACAGCTCTGTGATCTGGCTTATGTTGGCTTTAATATTCTAAAATAAAGGTAAGAGAAGTGTTCCCCCTTTTTTTTGCATTACAGTAGATCACAGAATCACATAGAATGGGAAGATTGGAAGGGACCTCAAGGATCAGCCAGTTCCAACCCCTTGCCATAGGCAGGGTCACCTCCCACTAGCACAGGGCACTCAAGGCCTCATCCAACCTGGCCTTGAACACCTTCAGGGAGGAAACAGCCACAGCCTCCCTGGCAACCTATGCCAGTGTCTCACCACCCTCACTGCAAACAACTTCTTCCTGACATCTAGTCTAAATCTGCCCTCTGCCACTTTAAACCCATTGCCCCTAGTCCTGTTTGGTTTTTTTCCAGGTATCCAGCAAAAAAATCTTGCTTTCATGTTCTGAGGCTGTCTTGTAGCACAAGGAAGGCTTGGATCACTCTGCAAGCTGTACACTTTTTACCTGGTGCTTTATAGTTTAGAATCAGTATAATGGAGATGTTTGGAACTAAACATCTGTTTCTGAGCTGTCCTGGGTCTGTGTTGTTCTAACAGCAGGGATTGTGCTGTTAGTGTTTTAATAGGTATGCAAAAACTAGTCTGTAAAACTGTGAATGACGATGACAGGCTCTGGGCTCAGTCATGCCAAAAGCAGAGGAGAAAGCTGAGAAATTTTGTGAGTGTTCTTTAGGAATTTGCAGAGAAATGGAAGCTGTTTTGTTAGCCTCATACCTGGTGCTTATCAAGTTCCTCTCCACTGAGTAAAGCACTTGTTCTGGCATGTGGGGAGCTGGAGTGTGGTGTGTTCAGCAGCAGAATTGATTTCCTAAGTTCATGGAATTGCCAAGATTGTCATTTATTCATTCTTACAGACATGGAGTGGTTGAGTTTGAACTCAAATGTGCCTCCTCTTCAGTCTGATTCATAGAATGGTTTAGGTTGGAAAGCACATAAAGGTCATCCAGTTCCAACCTCCCTGCCATGGGCAGGGACATCTCCCATCAGCCCAGGTTGCTCAAGGCCTCATCCAACGTGGCCTTGAACACTTCCAGGGAGAAGGCATCCACAACCTCCCTGGGCAACCTGTTCCAGTGTCTCACCACTCTCACTGTAATGAATTTCTTCCTAATCTCCAGTTTAAATCTGCTCTCCCCAAACCTAAAGCCATTCTCTTTCTGACCAAAACTTACACTTTGATGCTAATAACAGTTAAAAGTGAAACCCAGAACAGGTGAATCTTTTAATAGCTCTCTATGGGAATACACTTCTGAAAGCTCAGCTATCAAAACCTGTCCCTAAGTTTTGGAAGATGAATTGCAGGGGAGAGAAGTGCCTGGGAGCCACAGCATCTCAAAGAGGAGGGGTATCAACTGCCTCTAAATTCAACACTCAGCTGAAGATCCAGACATGCAAACCACTTTAAGACAGTCTGGATCTTGCTGTCAGTCTGTTGCTGCTGCAAAAATCACAACCTGAACTTCCCCTTGAAATGTCTACGTGAATGTTTTCTAAAGTTATCCTTCCAGAAGTGCTCTGCAGCACTCATCTACCATTTCAGTTCACAATAAAAACCATTTTGTCCAACAAATTGCTGGGTTTGGCCCCCCACTGCTGCTCTCCTTGCTTTCAACAGCTCTGAGAATTAAAATGCATCTACCAGATTTGCGTCATGCAAATCCACTTTTCCATCATCTGAGTCCTTCTTTTGCTGTCCACATTAAAGATTAATCTTTTCACTAGCCATGATGATGTGAGTCAGTGCTGGAACTGCCACCCAGGACTTTGCTGTGCCTTCACACATCATCTTTCATACCCTGACATGTTATATTTAAAGCTCTTGCATTTTTATTATTACTATTAGAGGGTGTAATTTGAGGGAAGCTGAAGAGATCTGTTAGGATCTGCCTGCCACACTTATGCAGCAGCTCCTGCTGGGCTGTACCTAAAATTTAGGAAGATCTTTTGAAAAGTCTTTTTTGCCAGACATTTTTCACAGAGGAAGGGAAGGGTTGGCTGCTGCTGAAACAATTTTGCTACTGCAGGATCCCAGAGTACAAAGAAGCTAACGACTGCTTTTTGTGAGCCAGGCTGATGGCAGATGAAGTCAATGGCCTCAGAAGCTCTGGCATGGGATCTTGTCAAGAGTGGTGTGCCAAAACCCCAGTTTTTTACAAAATAAATGGCCTTATCTTGTCAAACACAGGACTTCAGGAGTGCATAGGAAAAGCACAACACACTCTTTTATTTGCTTTCTCCTGTGAAAGGGAATATTACTGCTAACAATAAAGAGATGGATAGTAGGAGTTTGGGTCTTCATCTTCCTTGGTGAAATTGCTGTGCCATTACAGCTCCCAAGTGGAGTTCTCCAGGGTTACTTAACTTGCTGTCAGTGATGCTTTCTGGGCAGGCAGAGGTCTTCCCAGAGCCCTGTCCAAGGACAGAACCCCTCCAAACTCCTTCAAACAGAAAATGCCTGAAAATTGCTCTTTTCCATGAAGCTGGGAGGAAAGGATCTCAGTAGTTGCAGTGGGAGTGGTTTGGAGAATTAAAGTTTGGTTCCTGAAACAGGTTAGCCCCAGGACTGGAAAACTCTGCTGGTTTTTTTTAAAGAGTTTAGCATCACATCAGCCTCTGTTTATAGACTGCAGCTCAGCATCTATTTCAGGTTTGGCCGTAGCGGGATCCGTGCAGCAGCTCACTTGACACTAGCTCCTTTGTGCACTTGCAGTTTGTAGCCTGCTGTCCTAGAGGAAATGGAAGTGCTGAAACTCTGCCTGTTTTATCTGGATGGCTCATTTCCCTGGGCCACTCACCCACTGCAGCTAAAGGTTACAGGTTTGCATTCCACAGATTCCAGTACACCAAAGGGAGCGTTGCACTTTGACGTAATTTTGAGCACAGAAACCTTGTGTTTGCCTTACCTTTTTCATAAACACCATCAGGCTTGGCAGGGGTGGGCTGGGTTCAGGCTAGGTTTACTGACCTGACTTAAAATACCCTTTTAAACAAAGCTCTGAAGGTGTTGTTGAAATGGGGACAGTTTGGCAGCTGCAGGCAGTGGTTCTGTCAAGCAGTGCAAGTCAAGATTTATAGCTGGAGGTAGGACCTGTTATTAGGCCAGCTGGTGTTAGGGCAAGCAGATGACCCTTTAGATACTCAAATGTTTCAAATCTGAAAGAGGAACAGCAAAGCTGAAGTTATGTACAGGCTTAAGAGCAGGTCTAATTCAATTATGAACTTCATTGTACTAACAAGGTGAGCAGTTGGAGGGACTAAGGAGTCCTGATACCTGCATAGCACAGAGGTAAAGTGATCCAGGTCATAGAATCATTAAGATTGGAAAGATCTTTTAAGATCATTACTCTGCCCCTTTACTCTGCTCTCGTCAGACCCCACCTGGAGTACTGTGTACATTTCTGGAACCCTCAGCACAGGAAGGACATGGAAGTGTTGGAGCGGGTCCAGAGGAGGCCATGAAGATGCTGAGAGGGCTGCAGCAGCTCTGCTGTGAGGACAGGCTGAGAGAGTTGGGGCTCTGCAGCCTGGAGAAGAGAAGGCTTCCAGGAGACCTTAGAGTAGCCTTCCAGGATCTGAAGGAGGCCTACAGGAAGGCTGGGGAGGGACTATTGACAAGGTCTTGTAATGACAGGATGAGGAGGAATGGGTTTGAAGTGGCAGAGGGGAGATTGAAACTGGATGTTAGGAGGAAGTTGTTTGCAGTGAGGGTGGTGAGACACTGGCACAGGTTGCCCAGGGAGGTTGTGGCTGCTCCCTCCCTGGAGGTATTCAGGACCAGGTTGGAGGAGGCCTTGAGTGAGCTGTGCTAGTGGGAGGTGTCCCTGCCTATGGCAGGGCGTTGGAACTGGCTGATCCTTGAGGTCCCTTCCAACCTTACCATTCTATGATCATAGAATTGACATGGCTGGAGGGGACCTCAAGGATCATCTGCTTCCATCCCCCCTCATGCTAGATCAGGTTCCTCAGAGCTTCATCCAACCTGGCCTTCAAGACCTCCAGGGATAGGGCTTTTATCATCAAGTCCAACCATAACCTAACTAACTACCCTGACCACTAAGCTGTGTCCTGAAGCACCACATCTATAGCTTTTTTAACACCTCCAGGGATGGTGACTCAAACTTCTCTCATCCTGTCACTACAAGTCCTTGTGAAAACTCTCCCAAGCTCTCTTGTAGCCCACTGTACGTACTGGACAACTGAAGAGCTCCTCCAACTCCAACCCACTTATCACTTACTTTGTGTGCACCTTGATCTCCCCACCCCAAACACTGCCAAGGGACCACATCTGTTCAGTTGCAGTTTATGGTTCTTTAATCACTCAGGAACATATGCCCTGTACCTGACAGGCAAATAACTGCTGGCCTGGGCTATCTGCTAATCAGCAAAGCATGGCACCATGTCCTTTAGAAGTGATGGTGATCCAAAGACCTTAGAGTGGAGGTGAGGTTGTAATTTTGCAGCCCTTTACCCTCTTTTCCTCCCTGTGACTTAGTGCCAGCTATAAAAGTGCCCTATGCCACTTAGCAAAGAGAACTGAACCATTTTATAACCTGGCTGAGCTTTAGCATGCTCCTCTTTTCATGTGGAAAATATTCTCATATTGTTTAAATTACCTTCTAAAAATATTTGATGTTTTTACAACCTCATTAACTGGAAAGCACTGATGTTGTTCCCTCTCCTCCTCAGCCCACCCCTGCTGATTCTTCTGAAAAGAACAGACGTGTGCAGAAATCCTTGGTGGTGTGTGTAGGAGCCACTTGTTGGAATGGTGGTGTCAGTGCAACGAGAGGGGAAGGTCCTCTGCCAGAAGCAACTCGAGAGCAACATCTCACGTTCATGGCAGGCAGGCTGCTGCTGTAATAAATTGAAACCAATTTATTGCGCATCGCTGGCTTCCGCTATTTGATTTTAAATTCTGTAACCAGATCAAGGTCAAGGAAGCAAAAGATGAAAGGGGAAGGGGAAAGGAAGCCAGGAGAGGGGAGAGGCAGGCAGGAAGGGGGAAGCAGGACAAGGAATGGTTCAGAGCAGGGTTTGAAGGTGGTGAGCAGAGCCCTTGCACTTGGGGACTGACAGGATGAGTTTTGCTTATTCAGATGAATAGAGAAGAAAAATGGATTAGTCACAAAATAGTAGAGGTTGGAGGGGACTTCTAGAGGTCATTGAGTCCAACACTCCCTGCCAAGGCAGGATCACCTAAGGCAGGTCACACAGGAACACATCCAGGAGGGTTTTGAAAGTATCCAGAGAAGGAGACTCGACAACTCCTCTGGGCAGTCTGCTCCAGGGCTCCAGCACCCTCATGACAAAGAAGCTTCTCCTCATGTTGAGCTGGAATCTCCTGTGTTCTAACTTGCATCTGCTGTTCCTTGT
The DNA here is from genome assembly GCA_013396675.1 of Eubucco bourcierii. Lineage (NCBI taxonomy): Eukaryota > Metazoa > Chordata > Aves > Piciformes > Ramphastidae > Eubucco > Eubucco bourcierii. Next base: position 54,248 of record VWZE01023400.1, read on the forward strand.
GCTGTCACAGGACACCACCAAACAGAACCTGGCACCTTCTTGGCATCCACCCCTCAGATATTTATAGCCATCCACAAGATCCCCTCTCAGCCTACTGTCCTCTGGACTAAACAGCCTCAAGTGCCAGTCTTTCTTAGAATCATAGAATGGTAATGTTGGAAGGGACCTCAAGGATCAGCCAGTTCCAACCCCCTGACATAGGCAGGGACACCTCCCACTAGCACAGGGCACTCAAGGCCTCATTCAACCTGGCCTTGAACACCTCCAGGGAGGGAGCAGCCACAACCTCCCTGGGCAACCTGTGCCAGTGTCTCACCACCCTCACTGCAAACAACTTCTTCCTAACATCCAGTTTCAATCTGCCCTCTGCCAGTTTAAACCCATTGCCCCTTGTCCTGGCATTGCAAGACCTTGTTAATAGTCCCTCCCCAACCTTCCTATAGGCCCCCTTCAAATACTGGAAGGCTACTCTAAGATCTCCTGAAGCCTTCTCTTCTCCAGGCTGAAGAGCCCCAACTCTCTCAGCCTGTCCTCACAGCAGAGCTGCTGCAGCCCTCTCAGTATCCTCGTGGCCTCCTCTGCACTGGCTCCAACACTTCCATGTCCTTCCTGTGCTGAGGGTTCCAGAACTGCACACAGGACTCCAGGTGGGGTCTGAGGAGAACAGAGTAAAGGGGGAGAGAATCCCCTCCCTTGCCCTGCTGGCCACGCTGCTTTTGATGCAGCCCAGGACTCATTTGGCTCTCTGAGCTACACTCACACTGCAGGCTCATGTTAAGCTTTTCATCACCCCACACTCCCAGGTCCTTTTCCTCAGGACTGCACTCAGCCATTCACCACCCAGCCTGGTTGTGCTTGGGACTGTACATAGATTGTTTGACTTCTTCATAGGAGAGATGTTCAGGTCCCTCAATCCTTCTCCAGTCTTTGGAGCATGTAAGAATTGGAAGTGTTGCTGGCCTGCCTTGTTCTCCTTGTTTATAGTCATGCATTGGTACTGTTTCTGAACACCAGACCCACCACTTGCAAATGCATAATTCCTTTTGTAGCCAGTTGCTGAACAGAAGTGCTCTGGACTTGTGACATGCCAAGGATCTGCTGCTTCGACTGGGAACTCAGCAGGAAGGGTATCCCAAGGCCATTTTAGAATATGCTGTTACAAGCTTTTAGTTTAGATTTTTGGTCTGAGATCAATTAAATATGCTTTTCATTAGGTTGATGCTGGAGAACAAACAGTCTGGATCTTCAGATGTCTCTTGAGGTCGATGTGTTTTTCTTTCACTGAAGGGAGTGTTTTGCTTCTGCTTAACTTCTTCCTCTGCTGTAGTGTGAAATTTCATTTTAGATCCAAATGACCCTTATAGTTTCACTCAGACTTCAGATATATATATATTGTTAAGTGTTAGTTTAATCTCTTCCCTCAGATATTTCCCCTCTGTCTGAAAGGGGTTTGTGGTATCAGAAGTGACATACTTGGAAACAAGAAGCCAAGTGTAAAACGTCTGTAGAACCAGGTGGACTCTGACAGCCATTTAAACAGTGCTGAGACTGGTGAGGTTTCACAGACTCACAGAATGCCAGGTTGGAAGGGACCTAAAGGATCATTTGCTTCAACCTTTCTAGGTGATAGTGGAGTTGAAATGAACTGGCCCAAGCCACATCTTAAAGCTGTCCAATGGAGGGGACTCCACTGCTTCCCTTGGGAGATGATTCCAATGTCTGACTGCTCCCATGGGGAAAAATTGTTTACTGAAGTCCAGTGGGAATCTCCCCAGCAGTAACTTGTCCTCATCATCCCTTTGTACTGTCCGTGGGGCTCCTTGTCAAAAGGTAGTCTCCATGCTCCTGCTACCATGCTTTCTGTACTGGTCTGTGATGATAAGGCCTCCCCTAAGCTGTCTCTTCTCCAGGCTGAAGCAGCTCCCTCAGCCTTTCTGCATATAGCAGGTGGAGAGTTGTTCCAAACCTGCAGTGCTCTTTGTGTCTGGAAGCTCCACATGAGTGAACTGCATATGTGCTGTGTTTTTGTGGACCTGTAAGGGAGGGGGAGGATGTGAAGAAGCTGACTCCAGGACATAACCAAAGCCAATGATGACTCTGCCCTGGTGAGACCTCATCTTGAGTACTGCCTTCAGATTTGGGCTCCCCAGTTGAAGAGGGACAGGGATCTGCTGGAGAAGGTCCATCAGAGGGATACAAGGATGCTGAGGGGACTGGAGCACTGCCTGATGAGGCTGAGGGACCTGGGGCTGCTTAGTCTTGAGAAGACTGAGAGAGGATTTAATAAATGTTTCTAAATATCTGAGGGCAGGGAGTCAGGAGGAGGGGACAGGCTCTGCTCACTGCTGCTTGGGATAGGACAAGAAGCAGTGGATTGAAGCTGCAGCACAGGAGGTTCCAGCTTAACATGAGGGGGAACTTCTTTCCTGTAAGGGTCCCAGAGCCCTGGCACAGGCTTCCCAGAGAGGTTGTGGAGTCTCCTTCTCTGGAGCCTTCCAAGGCCTTTCTGGATGTGTTCCTGTGTGTCCTGAGCTAGATTGTCTGGTCCTGCTGTGGCAGGGGGTGGATGATGTCTTTGTGTCCCTTCCAACCCCTAACATCCTGTGATGTTGTTGGTGTTAAACCATCAGCTTTACTGAGAGTAGATGATGTTCATTGTGTGAATCCTGTGGATCATAGAAGCTTGAGGTGGGGAAGGTCAAACATGGTCCCTTGAGATTCTTTTACAGTGAAATAATTCAGAGATGATTGTAGTGAGCCCTGCTTCCTCAGGACCATACAGCAAACCCATCCATCTGCTCCACACGTGGGAGACAGCCAACCTCCAAGAAGACAGTTTTGTTTTCAGGAGAAAAAAGTTACCTTCCTTATCACATCCATAACATCAATTTGCCTGTCTTTGATAGGAATTTAGACTTTTCCTTTGAGGTTTATAATCCATTGTGTTTTTGAAGGGATTTCCAACAACTTCTCATCCTAGTCCAAAGCTGTTTTATTAAAAACAGCTTTAGGCAAGCAGTACCTGCAAAACTATTGGCAACTGGTGGTTTATGTTCACTACCTTGAACTACTCTGTCCTCTGCAAATTCCTGCTGTAGTTTCTCCAAGGCTTTTCTGCTATTAAATACCTTCTCTGGGAGATTTACTTGTTCCCTGCACATGTGTAAGTGAACCCAAACTAATGTCTTTTCCATTTAGAAGAGACATTCAGCAAAATCTGTGAGCTTTAAAAACTGGGAGTAACACTTTCCTGACCCCAGAAAATAAAAATCCAGGTGATGGTTTCAAAACTGCTTTCTTTGGAGCACTGCAGACTTTTGGGTTGCTCTGAAGTGTGTTAGGAGTTGGGTTGGAGTGAGCAGTAGTAGAAATGTGGAAGACATTGGTGATAGGTGGTAGGGAATTTGATCTGTGTAACCAACACTACAAGCAGGTCATTGCACTTCTCTAGAGTTAGTGCCTTGCACAGGCTTGCTCCTAGAAAATCCTGGCCCTTGAGAAGGCTTCCAGGAGACCTGATAGTAACCTTCCAGTATCTGAAGGGGACCTACAGGAAGGCTGGGGAGGGATTATTGACAAGGTCTTGCAATGACAGGACAAGGGGCAATGAGTTGAAACTGAAAGAGGAGAGATTTAGACTGGATGTTAGGAGGAAATTCTTTACAGTGAGGGTGGTGAGACACTGGCACAGGTTGCTCACGGAGGTTGTGGAGCACAGAATCACCCAATGTGATCAAAGATCACATTGGGTGATTCTGTGCTCCACAACCTCCCTGGAAGTGTTCAAGGCCAGGTTGGAGGAGGCCTTGAGTGACCTTTTCTAGTGGGAGGTGTCCCTGCCTATAGCAGAGGGTTAGATGATCTTTGAGGTCCCTTCCAACCTTACCATTCTGAGTCTATGAACTCAGCTGGATTTTCCTCATACAGAGAATGCAGTCATGAAGCCGCTCGAGTTTTGCTTTCAGGGATGCAAATGACAGTGTTGTTCTTTCTTCCAGGCTCCCTGTGATCTCTCATATGTGGGAAGAACACTAGTAGAAAGGTGAAAAGATGGGTGTTAAAACCTTCACTCATAACTCCCCTGCCCACAGTCAGGAGATGCTGGGGAAGCTGAACATGCTCCGCAACGACGGACACTTCTGCGACATCACCATCCGCGTCCAGGACAAGATCTTCAGGGCACACAAGGTGGTTTTGGCAGCTTGCAGCGACTTCTTCCGTTCCAAACTCGTTGGCCAAGCAGAAGATGAGAGCAAGAGCGTGTTAGACCTCCACCACGTGACGGTGACAGGGTTCATCCCTCTGCTGGAGTACGCTTACACGGCCACGCTGTCCATCAACACCGAGAACATCATCGACGTCTTGGCCGCCGCCAGCTACATGCAGATGTTCAGCGTGGCCAGCACCTGCTCGGAGTTCATGAAATCCAGCATTTTATGGAACACTCCCAACAGCCAGCAGGAGAAGGTGCTGGAGGCTGGGCAGGAGAACAGTGCCAACTGTAATTTCACCTCTCGGGACGGCAGCCTTTCTCCGGTCTCCTCCGAGTGCAGCGTGGTGGAAAGAACCATCCCTGTCTGCCGGGAGTCGCGGCGGAAGCGCAAAAGCTACATCGTCATGTCCCCCGAGAGCCCCCTCAAGTGTAACACACAGACCAGTTCCCCACAAGTGCTGAATCCTTCAGCTTCTTACCCAGAGTCCAGAAATCAACCTGTGGACTCCTCCTTAGCTTTTCCCTGGACTTTCCCTTTTGGAATTGATCGAAGACTTCAGTCGGAGAAGGTGAAGCAGGCGGAGAACTCTAGGACTTTGGAAATGCCTGGGCCCTCGGAGGCCAACAGAAGGATTGCAGACTACGTCACCTGCGAGAGCACAAAAGCCAACTCTCCCCTCGTCATCGAAGAGGATGTGCGTGTCAAAGTGGAGAGGCTGAGCGACGAGGAGGTGCACGAGGAGGTGTCCCAGCCCGTTAGCGCCTCCCAGAGCTCGCTGAGCGACCAGCAGACGGTCCCGGGGAGTGAGCAAGTGCAGGAGGATCTCCTGATCAGTCCACAGTCTTCCTCTATAGGTATGATCATGGTTGGGGTTTGGTACCTCTGCAAAGAGGCTTGTGTGCACTTGGGGTTGTAGTGCAGGAGATGTGCTTGGTAGATTTTTGTGCTTTGCTTTTGTGAAACAGTCTTTGTTTACCCTCTCCTGTGAAAGGTTAAGTGCAGACCTTCAGTTTGGGGAGAGAAATTAGAGCTCTTCAGGTAATTAAGAGAGATTGGTTAACCTCCTTATTTAGTAGTGTCCCTGGCATAAGGGGGACATGGAACTGCTGGAGCAGATCCAGAGGGTGCCACAAAAATGATCAGCAGGCTGGAGAAACTCCCCTATGGGGACAGGCAGGGAGTATTTCCTGATATGGGATGAACTTTGGTGATTTGGGAGGTTGCAGAGTTGCTTGATTTTTCCAAACTTAGTTTGTAAGCTTGGAATAAGATAAACCTGGATTCTGTAGTGGCATTTTGAAACTGCTGGAGGTGCAAGTTCCCTCCCATCACTGGCACCTTAGCATAGAGTCATGTTGAGACAATCTTTCACTTCACTAAGGTTTGTTCTTTACAGGGACAGCTTTTTTTTTTCTGAGACAGGTTCTCAGTCTGCCACTTTACTCTGGTGAGACCTCACCTGGAGCACTGTGTTGAGTGGAGCACTCAACACAGAAAGGACATGGACCTGATGGCCTGGGTCCAGAGGACACCGTGGAGGTGATCAGAGGGCTGGAGAAACTCCCCTGAGGGGACAGGCAGGGAGAATTGGGGTCTGTGCAGCCTGGAGTAGAGAAGGCTCCAGGGAGACCTTAGAGCAGCCTTCCAGAATGTGAAAAGAGCTGCAGGAGAGCTAGGGAGGAAGACTTGTGACAAGGGCTTGTAGTGACAGGATGAGGGACAGTGGCTTTGAGCTGGAAGAGAGGAGATTGAGGCTGGAGATTAGGATGAAATTTTCTAGAGTGAGGGTGGGAAGACACTGAAACAGGTTGCCCAGGGAGGTTGTGGATTCCTCTCCCTGGAGGTGTTCAAGACCAGGTTGGATGAGGCCTTGAGCAACCTGGGCTGGTGGGAGGTGTCCCTGCCCATGGCAGAGAAGCTGGAACTAGATGATTTTTAAGGTCCCTTCCCACCCAAATCATTCTAAGAATCTGTGAACTCCCTTCTACCTCTACTTTCTTGCCTGGGAAAACTAGTTCTGTCTTTATTAGAGGCAGAAGGCATGATCAGAGCTGAGCACCAACCCCAGATCTGAAAGCCACAGAGGGCTGGAATGGTGCTTTGCATCAGACATGAAACCTTGTGTAATTATGGCAGAGAGCCTTTGTAACATTGCCCAAATGAGTGGTGGAACTCTGCTCATCTCTGTGTCCCAGACAAAAACAAAACCACACAGTCATCTCACTGAGAATCTTTCCATGTCTGTGGCATTTGGTTCTCAAGTTGCTTCTTCAAGTGCTGCCAGTTGTTGAGAGAAACCTTTTTCTTTTCCATGAAAGACAATTTGAAGCCAGTTTTGGGTTCTTCTAGCAGGCTCTTGTTTGTTAAGAGGTAATACTTAAAGGTTACTGCAACAGTCTTCTTTGCTCAGGATGCCTTGAATGGCTTCTAGTCAGTCAGAAAATAGAAGTTTTATGGTATTTCTAGTTTAATTACCAATTTTTTCCCTAAGTCAGCTATTTTTGTTTCAGCTGAGTGGCTTGACCTGCACTCAGCAGAGTTTATTTACTGAAAGATATTTAATAAAACCTGTTTTGTTTGAGGATGGTAAGAGTGGCAAATGTGCCAGTGTCCTTCATACAGATGCTGTATGCTTCAGTTAATCAAATAAATTGCAATAAAATAAATACTTGGAGCCCAGCAACCTGCATTATTTGTTTGGTTTGGTCAGGCTGATGCTGAGCCTTTGAGTAAAAAACTGCCTGAATGGCTAAGCCCAAAGAGTGAATAAGAGTGGAGGTAACTTCAGATAGCAACCAGTCACAAGTGGTGTTCCCCAGGTCTCAGTGCTGGGACCAGTTCTCTTTGACACCTTTATCAGTGAAGGGTGAAGGGATTGAGACACACTCAGTAAGTTTGCAGATGACACCAACTAGGGACCTGGACAGGATGGATCTATGGGCCAAGGCCAATTGTATGAGGTTCAACAGGGACAAGTGCCAAATCCTGGAGCTGAATCACAGCAACCCCACGAACCCCTCCAGGCTTGGGGCAGAGTGGCTGGAGACTGCCCAGCAGAGAAAGACCTGGCAGGTGTTGGTCAGCAGGCAGCTGAAGGTGAGCCAGTGTGTGCCCAGGTGGCCAAGGCCACCAACATGCTGACTTGGATCAGCAATAGTGTGAGCAGCAGGACCAGGGCAGTGTCCTCCTCTGCTGGGCACTGGTGAGGCCACACCTTGAGTACTGGGTTCTGTTTTGGGACTCTCATTACAAGGATGTTGAGGGATTGGAACATATCCAGAGAAGAGCAACAAAGCTGGTGAAGGGTCTGGAGAACAGGGCTGGGGAGGAGAACCTGAGCAACTTAGTTCAGTCTTTTCTTTAGTCTGCAGAAAAGGAGACTGAGGTGAGACCTTCTGGCTCTCTGCAGCTCCCTGAAAGGAGGTTGTAGCCAGGTGGGATTTGGTGTCTTCTCCCAAGGAACAAGTGGACAAGAGGAAATGGCCTCAACTTGCACCAAGGGATGTTTAGGGTGGACATTAGAAGAAACTTCTTCACTGAAAGGGTTCTCAAACCCTGAAGTAGACTGATGAGGGAGGTGGTTGAATCTGCATCCCTAGAGGCAATTAAAAACCACAAAGATGTGGTGCTGAGGGCCATGGTTTAAGACCAGACTTGATAGAGTTGATAATGGTTGAACTCAATGATCTTGGAGGTCTTTTCCGACTAAATTGAGTCTCTGCTTCTCTGATCTCTTCTGTATCATCAGCCTTGTTCAAGCAGTCAGGTAATACAAAAAAGAAATGGAAATATTTTGCATCTATCCCATCCTGCAAGACTTGATGATGTGGGGTTTGTTCAAAGCTCTCATGTTGATATTTTAGGTGGTATGAAGATGTTTTCTTGACTGAAAAGGAGGCTGTTTCCCTTCTCTGAGAAGCAGACTTAAAATGGAAATATCTTCAAACATAGTTTACTAAAAAGAATGCTTAGTTTAAAACCTCCAAGGCACAATTTGTTTGCTGGGCAGCCTCCAGGAGAAGTGGCCCTTGTTCAGCAACAGGTTTGGTTTGACTCAAGTTTGATCTCCTCATTGTAGCAGGAGCTTCAGGAAGGTCTCACCATGACCGTGTGATAAGAGATGCAGATTATTGCATCGTCAGAATTGCACCATCACAGACAAAGTAGAAGTAGATGTAATGATTAAGGGGAATTAAAAATAGCATGGCAAGTGAAAGGAGGAAGTTTTACCTGCTATAAATACCATCCCTGAGCAGCTTAAAAGAGCAAACTGGGTCCCTGCCCATGGCAGGGGGTTGGAATTAGATGATCTTTAAGGTCTCTTCCAACCTAAGCCATTCTATGAACCTGTGAAGACTTGGAAGAAAAATGTGCTAGGTCTGAGTCTTCAAAGTACCAATCTCTTCTTTGTGCTTGAATTCCTGTTGAGTTGACTTTGCACAGACTTGAGTTTGGGTTATTCAGCCTGAAGAGGAGAAGGCTTTGAGGAAACCTTATTGTGGCCTTCCAGTATCTGAAGGGGCCTACAAGAAAGCTGGGGAGGGACTTTTTAGGCTGTCAGGCTTCAGCAACCAAACCTGTTGCTGAACAAGGACCACTTCTCCTGGAGGCTGCCCAGGAAACAAATTGTGCCTTAGAGTTTTTAAACTATGCATTCTTTTGGTAAACTATGTTTGAATAGTGATAGGAGTGGGGGGAATGGAGCAAAGCTGGAAATGGGGAGATTGAGACTGGATGTTAGGAAGAGGTTCTTCAGCATGAGGGTGGTGAGAACCTGAAAGGGGTTACCCAGAGAGGTGGTGGAAACCTCATCCCTGGAGGTGTTTAAGGCCAGGCTGGATGAGACTGTGGCCAGCCTGAGCTAGTGTGAAGTGTCCCTGGGCATGACAGTGGAGTTGGAGCTGGCTGATCTTTGTGGTCACTTCCAACCCTGACAACTCTGTGAACTTTAACTAGCAACTAGCCTCAGAGTCTTTTTGATTCATGCTTTGCTACAAAGAGAAACAGTGCTCTTGGTTTTTATAGCACAGCTCACATCTACCTAATATATGACAAGGCACTCTCTGTAGCTAGAAAGCACTTTTTACCTCCCAAAGATGGATTTCCTTATGTAGTCACAGAAGAACAGTAAGTGGAGACAGCAAAGATATGTTAAAGCACAGCTTTCTCTTCCCTGAGCGTGTTTTCCTCCTATAATTGCATATATTTATCTCAGTGTTTTATAGTGCCTTTGTAAAAGCATTCCTCCCTCTCCTTCTGATACTGCAAAAGCTCTTATTCACTCTTTGGGCAATTTCAAGAATTGTTCATTTGCAATTTATTATATTTGGAAGCTCTTTATATTTCAGGAAGGGACATGAAGCAGGGCCTTGATAAATAAGTCATTAGGGTTACAACAATAGCTGTGTCTGAGAGGAGATTTTCATAACTCGTTAACACTGCTGCCATTTGAGGGGTGAAGGCATAAAATTCAACCTGAGAGCAACTAGACCTATTTTTCAGTCAACTTACAGTGGAGTATTTCCTGATATGGGATGAACTTTGGTGATTTGGGAGGTTGCAGAGTTGCTTGATTTTTCCAAACTTAAGTTTGTAAGCTTGGAATAAAAGAAACCTGGATTCTGTAGTGGCATTTTGAAACTGCTGGAGGTGCAAGTTCCCTCCCATCACTGGCACCTTAGCATAGAGTCATGTTGAGACAATCTTTCACTTCACTAAGGTTTGTTCTTTACAGGGACAGCTTTTTTTTTTCTGAGACAGGTTCTCATTCTGCCACTTTACTCTGGTGAGACCTCACCTGGAGCACTGTGTTGAGTGGAGCACTCAACACAGAAAGGACATGGACCTGATGGCCTGGGTCCAGAGGACACCATGGTGGTTATCAGAGGGCTGGAGAAGCTCCCCTGAGGGGACAGGCAGGGAGAATTGGGGTCTGTGCAGCCTGGAGTAGAGAAGGCTCCAGGGAGACCTTAGAGCAGCCTTCCAGAATGTGAAAAGAGCTGCAGGAGAGCTAGGGAGGAAGACTTGTGACAAGGGATTGTAGTGACAGGATGAGGGACAGTGGCTTTGAGCTGGAAGAGAGGAGATTGAGACTGGACGTTGGGAAGGAATTCCTGACTGCTGGAACAGGTTGCCCAGGGAGGTTGTGCATGACCCCTCCTTGGAGGTGTTCTAGACCAGGATGGATGTGGCCATGAGTGAACTGGTCTAGTGGGAGGTGTCCCTGCCCATGCCAGTGGAGTTGGAACTGAATGGTCTTTAAGGTCCTTTCCAACCCACACTATTGTATGAATTTGGACAGAGCTCAGTCATCATTTTTTGTCATCTCCAACAGACATCACCAGCAGAGGAGGACAAGGGAGTGTGAGGTGATCCAGTCTGCCCTCTGCCCTCAGCAGAAAGAGGGGACAAAAAGTGGTTTATCTAAATGTTCACACATAACCAAACCAGAGGAGTTTTTCACCAAGGAGAAAGGTTGGCAGGAAATGTGCACCAGTTCTGTTTTGATACTGCACTGCCCAATTCCTTCCCTCTTGTGGTGACCTGGCCAAAATTCCCTCACTTAATACACCTGAACAAGGACTGAACACCCAACTGCAAGCAGTGATTAAGGAAACTCATCTGAGCAGCAGCCACTTGAGGTGATGGAGGTTGTAGCTCTGGTTTAGTGCTGCATTTGCTTTAAAATCTGTCTCCAAGCCCCACTCAGGCTGCTTTTGTTTAAATACTGATGTGCTGAACAAAGCTCTGCTGTGGTTTTCTGTGTCTCTTTCGTGTTGCATTTCTGATTTCTCAGAGGGCTCTTTCTGTCTCAGCATCTTATCAATAAATGAAGAGATTATCAACAGATATATATATATATATGTATATATGTGGAACATTTGGAACACAGAAGCAACGTAGTGTAGCAGGATTTAAGCCTTTATTGCTGGAAAAGTGTTGAAAATTGATGAACTACTCCCTTTTAGGCAGAGGTAATATTTACTGTGTTACTACTGGATGCCTTTTTGAAGCTCTACCTGTATTTAACATAGCCTCTTTCCATTTTCTAGGTGTGCCAATTCACCCTTTCTTGAGTTGTTGTCCATTTAGCAGATAAATCTGTGCAGAGGAGAAACTGTCTTGGAACACTTCTGCGTTCTCCAAACGACTTCCCCAGGACAATTGCAGTATCTTAGCAGCCAGGAAGCAGCAACTCTCAGAGATTTGGGGGAAGCAAGCTTTATGTGTATTTACCTGCCCCCCTCAACCCTTGATGAACATTTATGTACATTAAATTGCCCCTTTTCTTTCTTTGCCTAGGCTCTATAGATGAGGGAGTTACAGAGGGATTGCCCACACTCCAGAGTACCTCTGGCACTAACGCTCACGCAGATGATGATGATCGGTATGTACCACTGCAGCAACTGCTGTGCTCTCATTAACCCACCCAGCCTTAATGCCTGAATCTTTAGCTCTTTGTACATCTCCTTCTCTGCCTTGATCAAAGTACAATCAGTGCCTGAAGGTTCAGGTGCTCCAGAAGAATGTAGGTGATGAAAAGTCAGAATTTGCTTACTTGTTGCTTTTCGGTTTCCTGTCGATTTCCAGGCAGCACTGGTGAAGAAATCTCCTCCTGGTTTTGCTGTTTCTTCATCACTGCTCATTAATAAATAAATAATAATTATAAAACCTTTGCTCTGAAGCAAGTGTGGTGGTTGCATGCATGCTAAAGTTGACCTAAAGCCACCCAAAAAATTCTTTAGAGTGAGGGTGGGGAGGCACTGGAACAGGTTGCCCAGGGAAGTTGTGGATGTCCCCCCCCACTGGAGGTGTTCAAGACCAGGTTGGATGAGGCCTTGAGCAACCTGGGCACCTGGGAGATGTCCCTGCCCATGGCAGGGGGATTGGAACTGGATGATCTTTAAGGTTCCTTCCAACCCAAACTATTTTATGAATCTCTGAAAAGCATCAGAGTGAAAACAAGTGCCTGGTCTTGGCTTCCCCAGACACTGCTGTTGCCATAAACTACCCAGCAAAGCATCAGAGTGAAAACAAGTGCCTGGTCTTGGCTTCCCCAGACACTGCTGTTGCCATAAACTACCCAGCAACCTTAAATCTTTCCTCCCAAACTTTCTGTGTGTAGCTTCTTACCAACATGCTGTGTGTCACTTACTGTAAATATTTAGCAGCCTTTTGCTGCACTGAGATGAGTGATTTATTAAGAGAATCCCTTATAAGGATGGCTGGAGGGAGAAGGCTGAGCTAAAATGAGCCTGTTTAGTCAAAGACACATTACAGTTCTGTGAGAGTGAAGTAATCTACCTGCAAATGGCACAGGAGGGTACACAGAGCTGCTTTGACTTTGATTTCTTTGCTTTTGTGATGTCTGTAAGTATTGACAAGGTCACTTTTGCACAGCTTTTTGTTAGACAAGTTGGGTCCAAGGAGAAGTGGGAACCTTTGGGAGCTGCTCCAGAAACTGTGTCAAGTGAAAATCCCTATGGAGATAACTATGGAGAGCTGCACTCTTGATAGCTCACAAAATCTTCCCTGCCAGTTCCATCTCAAACCTGCCCTGTTGTAGGATTAAATCTGAAGGGAAAATAACCACCTAGATAAGATTTTTTGGGGTTTTTTTTTGGCATGACACCAGAATATTTTCCTCTTTCTGCTAACAAACCTCAGTATAAAAATAATAACCCAGCACTTCAGGTGTGAATTGACAGTAGGAGCACTTTAGGCTGAATCCAAGGTTTCAAAGCTATAGTTCTAAAATTAAGGAGCATTCATATTTTCAACAGTGAATTATGATGTCAGAAATGCAGAGCTTCAGCACCAGCTGAAGCAGGGAAGCTTCAAAATAGACAGAATCCTTTAAACACACTGAAAATTCCCACCAAAAGATCATCTGCATGTACAGAAGGAAAGAATTTGCCTTAGTTTATGCACAGGTTGGAAGATAATTAGTCTCAGAGTAACAGAATTTGCACATTTGTTTATATAGCAGTAAGGGAGCTGACAGTTAGGGGAATTTATGATGATTTTAGACTCCAGGACTAACAATTTCTACCAAGTGATTCAACTGAAAGTGCCAAGACTGCTTGAATCACTTCAGTGTGTAAAATGCTGCTTGCAAGATCTAGGAAGTTTTCTTTGACACACTGATCTGTATGTGCCTGTCAGGATGGGACAGTTCTGACTTCCTGTGACAGCCCTGGAGTTTTAAATCCTCCTTTCAAGCACAGGATGGGCACATCAGCAAATTAAATATGGCTTCTCACTCACTGTGGGAATACAGTTTTGGGTGCTAATACAGAATTACTAATCAAATGAAACATGAGACACTACAACAAGTTGCCTGGGAAGGTCGTGGATGCTCCCTCCTTGGAGGTGTTCAAGGTCCTGAGCAAGCTGGGTCTAGTGGAAGGTGTCCTTGCCCATGACAGGAGGTTGGAACTGGATGATCTTTAAGGTCCTTTCCAACCCAAACTATTCTGTGAATCTATAAATCATTCATTTGTCCTTCTTTATAATTAGTGTTTCATAACCAGCAAGTCATGTGTGTTTTCTGTCAGCTTAAGAGGCCTGCAGGAATCTGTTTAGTGTTCAAACTACTGCTTCAGAGCAAAGTCTCATCTCTCCTCTGCTGTTTCACACTTGGGTTGGAACACACTTTTCTGGCCTAGATCTGTAACTCAACCATGGCTCAGTTCATGACTGCACTCAAAAAAAAAAAAAAAAAGGAGTTGTAAAGGCTCTGTTATAAAAGATGTCTCTGATCCCCTTTTCTGAAGCAGTAGTTATTTACAAACAGAGAACAAATCTGAGCAGTTTGGCATCCCCATATGTCAGCTTGGTTCTACACAGTTAACTATGAACATAATCATGGTGAAAAGAAAGGAAAATTGCAAGGAGAATGTTTCAGTGCTCCAGTGAAGACATTTTAAACCTCTCTCTTTATCTGGCTGTTACAGAAATTCTCTGAGATGTTAGACAAATCTCAACTGTTAAACTCCACATTTAGCCCAAACTGCAAATCGTGGCAAGCAGAGTGTACATGAGGAAAAAAAGAAGCAGGGCAGAGAAAATAGAATTGTGCTTCAAATGGGATTTCCTCCCTGTGCTAGGGGCCACAGTTATGTCACCAGTAGGTTTTTCAGCTTGCTTGTGCTGTAAGGATGGAGAATAACTCTACTAGCAGCTGGAGAAATCCTGATTTCCTTTTCATCTGCTTTAAGCAGCTTTTCACATCATGAAGATTTTATGTGGAGTTGAAACAAGCTCAATTTCTTCTAGGAAGGTTGTCCCCATCACACTTCTTTCTGATTCAAGTTGCAGAGAAGCTTTCACTAGGACAGGCCTTGAGGATGAGCTAGCATGAGAGAACTGGAAACAAAAGCAGAGCTGTGGCTCCACATTTCGCCTCTAGTTTCAGTGTCTCCCTAGAAAGTTCTAGGAGCACAATGCACATTTGCCTCTTCCTTCTAGACTAGATGTTAGGAGGAAGTTCTTTACAGTGAGGGTAAACCCACTGGAACAGGTTGCCCAGGGAGGTTGTGGCTGCTCCCTCCCTGGAGGTGTTCAAGGCCAAGTTGGACGAGGCCTTGAGTAACCTGTACTAGTGGGAGGTGTCCCTGCCTATGGCAGGGGATTGGAACTGGCTGATCCTTGAGGTCCCTTCCAACTTTACCATTCTATGATTCATGAAGGAATGAGGGAGTACAGACTTAAGAAGGATGTTACCAGAAGTTTCTTAGAAATAGACATGAAAACAGCAGGTGAGAACCAAATCAGAGCTCAATAAAACTTAAAGGGAATGGATTGAAGCTTGAGGAGGGCAGATTTAGACTGGAGATTAGAAATAATTTTTTTTCCAGTGGGGGTGGTGAGACACTGGAACAGGTTGCCCAGGAAGCTTGTGGATGTCCCCTCCCTGGAGGTGTTCAAGGCCAGGCTGGATGAGGCCTTGAGCAACCTTGGCTAGTGGGAGGTGTCTCTGTGTCTGGCATGAGGGTTGGAAGTGGATGATCTTTTAAGTTCCTTTCTAACCCAACTCGTTCTATAAATCTATGAAGTAGTCTGTAAAGCAAGTTAAATGTTGCATAACCCAAAAGTCCTCCTTCCTTGAGCACACCACATGTGTGTGTCTTCATGTTCATTTACATTTATTTATGTGCTAACAGCCCCAGCTGTTAGTCTCTGTCAATGGAGTTTTCATTGGTGAAAGTGGAAAGTGTTATGGTCAGACCAAGTCCAGAGACAACATCCATGTTTCCACATCCAGCTGGATCAAAATCTGTTCTTTCTCTAATGATCTGCTCAGAAAGAGGGACAGGAGTGTCAGTGACTGGCAGAAATTTGGTTAGACAAATCAGAACCTGTGTGTAGCAGCACCTTTATTTATTTCAAGTGCATTTGGTGAACCAACCCAAGGCTGTTTTAGACCTGCTGGGCCCAGGATATGAGCTGGTGACTTCCCTCTTGCAAATACTCCCTTTAGCAATGATCAACAAGTCTGGCAGCATCTGTCTTTTCCACAGCTCTCTGTGACCCTGCTGTGTATAAAAAGATGTGAAGGACAATAACATTTCTTCCTTAGAGCAAGCATTACTGCAGTTCCATGTGAGACCAGAAATCATTCTGTGGTTTAGAGGCAGATTGATGCTAAACTCCTGCAGGACACTATTTTATCTTGTGTCTGTTGAGGGTATGATACCTGCTGCTTCCTCTCCAGATATACATCTTACAACTGGAACTTTGGCCAGCAAGACCCTCAGAATTCGGGTACCCAGTGCTCACAGTTGTACATCCATTCATTTTCAGAGCAGATCAAGACAGTTAAGGTATCAGAATTAAGGAGAGTGCAAGGTCCTGCACCTGGGTAGGCACAATCCCAAGCACAAATACAGGCTGGGTGGGAAATGGCTGAGAGCAGCCCTGAGGAAAAGGACCTTGGAGTCTGGGTTGATGAAAAGCTCAACATGAGGCTGCAGTGTGAGTGCAGCCCAGACAGCCAACAGAGTCCTGGGCTGCATCAAGAGAAGCGTGGCCAGCAGGGCAAGGGAGGGGATTCTGCCCCTTTGCTCTGCTCTCCTCAGACCCCACCTGGAGTCCTGTGTGCAGTTCTGGAGCCCTCAGTACAAGAAGGACATGGAAGTGTTGGAGCAGGTCCAGAGGAGGCCATGAGGATGCTGAGAGGGCTGCAGCAGCTCTCCTATGAGGACAGGCTGAGAGAGTTGGGGCTCTGCAACCTGGAGAAGAGAAGGCTTCCAGGAGACCTTAGAGTACCCTTCCAGTATCTGAAGGGGCCTACAGGAAGGCTGGGGAGGGACTATTGACAAGGGCTTGCAACGACAGGACAAGGGCAATGGGTTTGAACTGGCAGAGGAGAGATTTAGACTGGATGTCAGGAGGAAGTTCTTTACAGTGAGGGTGGTGAGACACTGGCACAGGTTGCCCAGGGAGGTTGTGGCTGCTCCCTCCCTGGAGGTGTTCAAGGCCAGGTTGGATGAGACCTTGAGTGAGCTATGCTAGTGGGAGGTGTCCCTGCCTATGGCAGGGGATTGGAACTGGCTGATCCTTGAGGTCCCTTCCAACCTTCCCATTCTATGTGATGCATCCATTCTATGTGAGATTCTCCTAGTTCTTGACCCACTGTGCTGTGGGTGTATAGGAAAACATGTGCAAAACATTTCTTTCAAGTGAATGTGTGTGAAGCCCACAAATTCAGCCTAACCTTGAAACCAACAATCTAGGCTGAAGGTAGAAGCAGACCTGCAGCAGGTTTTGTTCAGTTGAGGAGACTTCCTGATTGTGTGCAACAGGAGACATCATTGTGCTTTATTTCCCAGACGTGGCAGTTTAGCAGAATTCAAATTGCATTGTCCTGGCTGTGAAGTATTCAGGGTCAGAGCAGTTCCCTGCTGCCAGTGAGGTCTGATCTGCCATCAGGCTGTGAGCAAGCTGAAATGTCTTATTTCAACCAAAAATCCAGCCCTTAATGCTCAGGGAAGGGAAACCCCAGGTGAGTCCAAACTCCTGCTGTTGTTATGTTTGTACCAGCAGTTTTGTTTTTCTTTCACTGTGCCCTTTAGTGAAGTGAGTTCCTTGCCAGAGGACTTGGATTATAACACTGTAGTCCCCTTAAAAGAGTTTGCAGCTAGAGGCTATGGAGGAGCAATTAGTCACTTGAAAATAAATCACTTTGGAAGCTAAATTGTTCCTTTATTATAGGCTTTGTGCTGCTTTTAAACACAGCTGTTCTCATCGAGCTGACTGAATCAGACAAGGAGCAAATATTGAGTAATTAGATTAATACTTTAAACATGGAAATATGTAATTGTAGATCCTGATGTTTGTTCATGGAACCTGGGTTGAAATGAAACTGAATCAGCTTTAACTTCGTTTCTAAATATTACTGAAACTGTAAAATGCTCCTTTCCTGTTTGCTCAGTTCTTCAAATCCTTCCTCAAGGGTCTGTTTGCTGGTTGTAAATCATTGCTAGGCTTGAGAAAATGCCTGTGCCCTGCACAATACAGTTTGGTTTGCAGCTGCTGTGCTCAAGCCTGGAACAGCATGCCCAGGGAGGTGGTTGAATCTTTATCCATGCAGGTGTTCAAAAGAGGCATAGATATGGTGCTGAGGGACATGGTTTAGCACCAGCCTTGGCAGAGGATCAGAATCAGAAATGTTTCAATTGGGAAGGACCTTTAAGATCATCAAGTCCAACCATTCTCTATCTCTGCTAAACTGTGCCACTCAGCACCACATCTCTGCCTCCCTGAAACACCTCCAGAGTAGGGGATTCAGTCACCTCCCTGGGGAGCCTGCTGCAGTGGCTAAGAACCCTTTCAGGCAAGTTTCTTCCAATCTCCAAAGCTAGGGAATGGTTTGGCATCATGCTCTTAAAAATCTTTTCCAACCAAAATGGTTCTAGGGTTCTATGACTTGCCCACAGAACCAGAAGAATGGATTGCTCAGGGAGGTGGTTGAGGCCCCATCCAGGGAGGTGGTTGAGACCAGGCTGGATGAGGCTCTAGCCAGCCTGATCTAGGGTAGGGTGTCCCTGCCCATGGCAGGGGAGTTGAAACTAGATGATTCTTGTGATCCCCTCCAACCCTGACTGATTCTATGAAGTCCCTGGAGACATTCAAGATCAGACTCGATGTAGCCCTGGGCAGCCTGATGTAGTTGGAGGCAGCCCTGCTGACTGCAGGAGGGCTGGACAACATGACCTTTGAGGGTCTACAACTGTTATTCTCTGGTTCTGAGCAAAGTCAATGACCAGAAACCTCCAAATACAGGTCAGAGGCAGTGCTCCGGAGACAGGGCAGAAATAGAGATCGTGGGGCACGATTCTTGGATAAGGAATTGGCTGGATGGTGGCACCCAGAGAGTGGTGATCAAGGGCACAATGTCCACCTGGAAACCAGTGACAAGTGGTGTCCCTCAGGGGTCAGTGCTGGGACCAGTGCTGTTTAACATCTTTGTCAGTGCCATGGACAGAGGAATCAGTGCACCCTCAGCAACTGTGCAGCTGACACCAAGCTGTGTGGCACAGTCGACTTGCTAGAGGGCAGGGATCCATCCAGAGGGACCTGGACAGGCTGCAGAGGTGGGCCCAGGCCAATCTCATGAGATTCAACAAGGCCAAGTGTAAGGTCCTGCACCTGGGTAGGCACAATCCCAAGCACAAATACAGGCTGGGTGGTGAATGGCTGGAGAGCAGCCCTGAGGAAAAGGACCTTGGAGTCTGGGTTGATGAAAAGCTCAACATGAG
>VWZE01023400.1:103014-110545 GCA_013396675.1 Eubucco bourcierii
ACACAGGAGTCTTCCACAAGACTTTTGAGGCTATCAGGTAGTGACAGGACCAGGGGGAATGGAGCAAAGCTGGAGGTGAGGAGATTCAGACTGGACCTGAGGAGGAAGATCTTCAGCACGAGAGTGGTGAGAGCCTGGAAGGGGTTGCCCAGGGAGGTGGTTGAGGCCCATCCCTGGAGGTGTTTAAGGCCAGGCTGGATGAGGCTGTGGCCAGCCTGATCTAGTGGGAGGTGTCCTTGCCCATGGAACTAGATGATGCTTGTGGTCCCTTCCAACCCTGACTGCTTCTGTGCTTCTATGATTCTATTCTAAGTCTGACCTTCTCCTCATGATCCGCTCCAAGACCTAAGCAGCATTGCCTTGGACATGTGTTGAGGTCTTCCTGGCAAGGCAAAGACTCCGTCAGCTGGGGCCAGGGTTTGGAAACCCTTTGCAAATGCCTTTGCAAATGCACACAAGCATCTGATTTTCTCCCCTTTCTCCTGTTGTGCCCACAGCCCACGTCCTGCAGAACTTGATCTCCCTGGGAATTAGTGGTGGGATCATTGCTGGAATGCTGTCTGTTTGCATGCTCAAATGAGCTCTGGAGTTGCCTTGGGATTTAGGCTGCAGCTACTCAGAGAGTCCTCTTGAGGACCAAACTGACTGATCAACACAAGTCCATGGATTTGTGGGATGGATTGGGTTGGAAGGGACTTTGAAGATTGTCTAGGTTCAACCCCACTGCCATAGGCAGGGACATGTAACACTAGAACAGGTTGCTTAAGGTTTCATCCAAGCTGGCCTTAAACATCCACAACCTCCCTGGGCAACCTGTTCCAGTGTCCCAACACCCTCCCTGGAAAGAATTTCTTCCTCATCTCCAGTCTAAATCTGCCCTCCTCCAGCTTCAATCCATTTCACCTCATGCTGTCACTCCAAGCTGTTGTCAAAAGTCTCTCCTCAACTCTCCTGCAGTCCCCTTCAGGTACTGGAAGGCAACTCTAAGGTCTCTCTGCAGCCTTCTCTTCTCCAGGCTGCAGAGTCCCAACTCTCACAGCCTGGGATATGAGCTTACAACCCATAAACTGAGGAACACAGTAAAATCCATGCAGAAAACCTCAATCTCTTCCAATAAGGATGCTCTGTGTGTTTTGTGGGTCTAGGATCAGCCTGATCCAACTCAGCATTCCAGCCAAAGCCAGTTTTGGAAGCATTGCTACAAAGCAGCACCATAAAACTTGTTGGGTTTCACTTTTTATTCCTGTAGCTTTGCAGAGCCTGACAAGTGCCTCCCAAGAGCCTGCTGTGTGGACTCACAAATTTCCTGCCCAAGGGGAGGGAGTTTGCTGCATGAGACAGACCAGGAAAGCAGGCATCTGTCTTGGGGAGGCTGGCAGGCTCTGGATGAAGCTGGGATGAATGCTGACGTAGAGTTGTGGTGAGGGTAGCTTGAGCAGAGATCTTCCAGGCTGGTGCCTGTCTGGGTTCTATCCATGCCTGTATCTGTGCAGCTCCCTGAATGCTGCAGCAGGATGAGTGCCCTGGAACTGGAGCCTGTGCTTGCCTGTGAGCAGAACGAGTCTGGTCAGGTCAGCTCAGACAATTATCCAGCTGCTCTCTTCCTACAACATCTCTCTTAATCCTTTTTTTGGGCATTTTTTTGGCTTTAAGTCTGTTTTCCTCCGCTATGCTGAACATCCATCTCTCCTGGCATTCTCTTCAGTGGGCCCAGCAGCCTTCAGACCAAGCTGGCATCTCTTACTCTGCTCTCCTCAGACCCCACCTGGAGTCCTGTGTGCAGTTCTGGAGCCCTCAGCACAGGAAGGACATGGAAGTGTTGGAGCCAGTCCAGAGGAGGCCACGAAGATGCTCAGAGGGCTGCAGCAGCTCTGCTGTGAGGACAGGCTGAGAGAGTTGGGGCTCTGCAGCCTGGAGAAGAGAAGGCTTCCAGGAGACCTTAGAGTAGCCTTCCAGGATCTGAAGGGGGCTCCAGGAAGGCTGGGGAGGGACTATTGACAAGGGCTTGGAATGCCAGGACAAGGGGAATGGGTTTGAAGTGTCAGAGGGGAGGTTGAAAGTGGATGTTAGGAGGAAGTTGTTTGCAGTGAGGGTGGTGAGAGACTGGCACAGGTTGCCCAGGGAGGTTGTGGCTGCTCCCTGCCTGGAGGTGTTCAAGGCCAGGTTGGAGGAGGCCTTGAGTGAGCTGTGCTAGTGGGAGGTGTCCCTGCCTATGGCACAGGAGGATTGGAACAGGATAAGCTTTGAGGTCCCTTCCAACCTTACCATTCTATTCTATGATCTCCTTGTCATCCCTAACAACAACCTTCTCCTCCCAGCTCTCTTGGCTGCTGGCTGAGCTCAGGCATGTTCTCTGTGCTGGGTTTTACTGGGCAGCACTGGGCCTGATCCCAACCCTAATCTAAGCCTGCCTAGAGCTGCTTTTCCCAGCTCCTGCACCACTGAGGTGTTCACAGTGGTCTTGTCAAGGCTGTCCTTGATGCTTTGAGCTGTTTGCAGTCCTCACAGCATTGAGCAAGGCTTTGGTCAATCTGGTCTGGTGGGAGGTGCCTCTGCCCATGGGAGGGGGAGTTGGAACTGGATATTTGGGGTCAATTCAACCCAAACCATTCCATGACTCTATGGCTCTATGACTCTATGATTCCATTACTATGATTCTACTACTGTATGACTCTATCCAAACCCCCCTACTCACTGCAGAGGGGTTGGACTAGATGACCTTTGGAGGTCTCTTCCAAGCCAAAGCTTTCTAGGTACCTTCCACCCCAAGCCATTCCATGATACTATGATTCCATGATTCTATGACTCTATGATTCTGACTCTATGATTCCATGACTCTGTGATTCCATGACTATGATTCTATTACTCCATTACTCCATGACTCTATTCCAGCCCCATCTACTCACTACAGAGGAGCTGGACTAAATAACCTTTGGAGGTCCCTTCCAACCCAACCCAACCCATTCTAAGTCCTTTCCAACCCAAACCCTTCTATGATTCTGTGACTTTATGACCCTATGATTCCATCACTCTATGACTTTATCACACACCCCCCAACTCACTGCAGAAGGGTTGGATTAAATGACCTTTGGAGGTCCCCTCCAACCCAAACCCTTCTATGATTCTGTGACTTTATGACTCTATGATTCCATCACTCTATGACTTTATCACACTCCCCCCAACTCACTGCAGAAGGGTTGGATTAAATGACCTTTGGAGGTCCCCTCCAACCCAAACCCTTCTATGATTCTATGACTTTATGACTCTATGATTCCATGACTCTATGACTTTATCACACCTCTCCCTGCTCACTGCAGAAGGGTTGGATTAAATGACCTTTGGAGGTCCCTTCCAACCCAAACCCTTCTATGATTCTGTGACTTAGGACTCCCTGACTCTATGTGGTCCATGCTTGTGCTTTGGTGCTCATGGTGGTGTTGGGTTGGTGGTTGCACTTGTTGATCCTAGAGGTCTTCTCCACTCTCAGTGTTTCTAGGATAACCCTTACCTTCCTTCCTAGAAGCACACAGGAGCTCTCATGGCTGCTGTCATGTGGCTTTAGCCCATTCCTTCAGGCTGTTTTCTCTGCTCTTGGAGGTGTTTTGCTCCTGCCTATCCCCTCCAGAGGTGAAGTGCTTCAGCAGGGAGGTCAGCCTGTAGTTTTGCACACTCCCAGGCTGCTCTGCACACGAGAGGGTTTGTTCTGTGGTAACAGCAGTGAGCAGGCTAAACCACAAGCACATCAGACTAGGGTTGGTTGAGTTGGTTGGGTTTGTTTTTTTTTTCCCTCTCCTTGCTTTTAATAACAGTTTACTATTCTGTAAGTGCATGTAAAGCACATTGCCCTATTCCCCCAGCCAAGGAGCTTGACAGCTTGTCAGCAAGAACTACCATAGGTCTGGAGTGACTGATTTATACAAGTAGAAGCACACGTGCCAAGTCCTGGCAGCAGCTTGCTCCTTCTCCTCTCTCTCTCTTTTTTTTTTTAATAACAACTTGGCAACCTTCTCTCTTCTCCTTCATCCAAACTTTTGCCTTTTATAGTCTTTGAATAAAGACTTTTATTAATTTTTTTTCTTTCCCCTGTAATGTATGTAGCAGTTTCCCTTCCCTTCTCCTTCTCCTTATCTGAATTGGCCATGGGACAGAAGATTTTGGCTTCCCAACAGGCAGATCTTGACTGAGTGAGCTCAATCACAAACCTGATTTCACATGGACTTGTGTTTCTGTGAAGTCAGGGCTTCATACCAGCTTCTTACCTCTGCTCTGGTAGCCCTGTGCTCTAGAATCATAGAATTGTTTGGGTTGCAAAAGAGGCCAAGCATCAACCCAACACCACCATGGCCACCATGACCACTAGACCCAAAGTGCCATGGCCACAGGTTTCTTGAACACCTCTGTGGATAGAGACTCCACCACCTCCCTGGGCAGCTTGTTCCAAGGCCTGGCCATAGGATGAAAGGCAATGGATTGAATCTTGAGAAGGGAAATTTAGACTGGAGAAGTTTAGAAGGAAGAAGTTCTAGACAGTGAGGGTGAGAAGACACTGGCACAGGTTGCCCAGGGAGGTTGTGGATGGTTCTTCCTGGGGGTGTTCAAGGCCATGTTGGATGAGGCCTTGAGCAGCCTGGGCTGATGGGAGGTGTCCCTGCCTATGGCAGGAGGTTGGAACTGGATGATCTTGAAGGTCCCTTCCAACCCAAACCTATGACTCTATGTGTGGTACATGCTCATGCTTTAGTGGTTGTGGTGGTGTTGGGTTGATGGCTGCACCTGTTGATCTTAGAGATCTTTTCCACCCTGAATGATTCCATGACAGAGCTTTCCTTCCTCCATAGAAGCACTCAGGAGCTCACATGGCTGCTCTCAAGCTGCTCTCAAGCTACTGACATTGATTCTCAGGTTCTCCGTTTGCCTGCCCATCCAGGTGGGAATCCTTACACATAGAACCAAGTGTAAACCACTCTGTCTGCCTAATAGGGACTCCAAGCTGGATCCAGACTGAATTATGTGGGAGTGTTTCTTGCCTTGCTGTGTCTCAGGTACAGCTCCTGCACAGCTGTGCAGCCAGGAGGTCTCTCAGCCAGCAGCACTGAAGGCACAGACAGTCCCTCACACGTAAGCCTATAGATTTATGGCTTGTTGTGCGAGTGGAAAACAGCTGCTGCAGGCTAATCAAATACAGCAGAAGATTTAATGCAAAATAGTGAAAACCACTGTCTGCTAGGAGGGTGAAATCCTCACAAACATGCTGGTCTGAGGGCCCTGGGCCAGCAACCAGAAGATTTGCACCTGGCCACCAAAAACATCAGCGGCAGCTCTGGAGGAGGCTGCTTCACCCTCTAGCAGGAGCTAGAATTTACCTCGGGCTCAGCCCCACAACTAATCTCCAGCAGTCTGGGGATGGGATTTGTGCAGGAGTATGCAAGCAGAGCTGGGCTGGTAGGAAAGAAAAGCAGCCCAGCCTGAGCAGGAGGTTGGCAGAGCAGGGTGAGGGTCTTGCTTCTGGCTGCCTTCTGTGGGCAAATGGAAAGCTTCTTTCTCCAGGGCTGTC
This sequence comes from Eubucco bourcierii, assembly GCA_013396675.1. Classification (NCBI taxonomy): domain Eukaryota; kingdom Metazoa; phylum Chordata; class Aves; order Piciformes; family Ramphastidae; genus Eubucco; species Eubucco bourcierii. The sequence goes on from VWZE01023400.1 coordinate 108,569, forward strand.
AGTTCAGCACCTTCCACCAGTTCTGCTAAAAGCTGGAAGGCTTGGAAATAATTAACTGCAAAGGAAAGAATTTCAGCTCAGGTTTCTGCTGCCTGACGACACAGGCAATTTATGATGCCACAAGAAGCTCGGGTTGGGATTATTTCTGTGTAACTCCCAACGCTGCTGCTTGGCAGCTAAGTGACTGTGTTGGAAGAGGCTGAGCTAGATTAATGCCTCATGGATTTCAGCTATAAACTTCCACCAGTCCGAGGGCTTGGCTTAGCTGAGTACAGATTAGAGCAGCAGCTGCAGCACTTGCAATGTCCTCATCTCCTTTTGCCGGTGCTGGTAGGTTGGGCTTGTCAGCACAGCTCTCCCCTTTCTCACCAGGCAGGTATGATCTCATCCAGCTCCAAAGGTGAGACCACAAAGGGCTGGGCTGTGAGCACAGCACCAGGTTGGTCTTGAGAATGTCCTTCCCCTGAAAGCTTGGCAGCCTCTAGTGGTCTGTGCTGCTGCTGGCTCGCTGGAAGGTGAAATGAGCAGCTCCTGCCCCCTTGAGTGGCAAGCAGAGAGGTGGCACACCTGGGCAGGGCGCTGGGATGTCACAGCTAAGGGCACAGGACTGCTGTGTTTTCACAGGGCCATGCCATCACACAACCTTACAGGTTGGAAGAGACCTCCAGATGTCATCCAGCCCAACCCCCCTGCCGGGGCAGCATCACCCAGGGCAATCTGCACAGGAATGCATCCAGGTAGGTCTGAAAGGTCTCCAGAGAAGGAGACTCCACAACCTCTCTGGGCAGCCTGCTCCAGGGCTCTGTCACCCTCACCTGTTGAGGTCAAACCTTCTGTGTTCCAGTTCATAGCAATTGCTCCTTGGTTTATTGCTGCTGACCACCAAAAAGAGATTGGCTCCATCCACTTGACATCCAGCCCTCAGATATTTGTACACACTGACCAGATCTCCTCCCTGCCTTCTCTTTCTCCAGACTAAACAACCCCAGGTTTCTCAGGCTCTCTTCACAGGGGAGATGCTCAAGTCCCCCCACTCATCCTCGTGACTCTCCTCTGGACTCTCTCCAGTAGATCTCTTCTTCTCTCTGACTTGGGGAGCCCCAAACTGGACACTATATTCCAGGTGTGGTCTCACCAGGGCAGAGCAGAGGGGAAGAGGAACCTCCCTAGACCTACTGGCCACAGTCTTCTTGATGCAGATGGGTTTTGCTTGTGGTTCTTTTGTAGGTGGCAGCATCTTACCCCCAGTTATTGCTGGAGATCTCCCCTACCCACACTTGGTGAGCACCTCCCTGTGTGTGAGATCATCACAGATTCACAGCCACATCCAGGCTGGCACAGCCCCTCAGGAGCACCAAGCCCAACCTAGAACCCTACTCTGCAAGATTCACCTTAAACCATAGCCCCAAGCACCACATCCAAACCACCCTGAAACACAGCCAGGCTGGGGGACTCCACCACCTCCCTGGGCAGCTCATTCCAGTCCCTGACCACTCTCTGCAGGAAAAAACTTTTCCTAATGTCCAGTCTAAACCTCCCCAGCCTCAGCTTGAGGCCATTCCCCCTTGTTCTNATTGCAGTGCCCAAAACTAAACACAGCACTCAAGGTGTGGCCTCAGCAGAGCCAAGTCCCAGGGCACAATCCCCTCCCCGCTCCTGACCAGTGCCCTTCACTCTGCTGACTGCAGTGAGCCCCCAGCTGCACCTCCACATGCTGGTGAGCCCCCAGCTCTCTGACTCATGCCTGATGGCTCCCACTGCCAAGGAGCCCACATTCCCTCCAGCCCTGGGCAGGCAGCCCTGGATGGCAGAGAGTACACACTGCAACCAGCTTTCCAGGGCTGTGAGGAGCATCTGCTCCTTCCAGATGTTCAGTCTGCTGGTTGGTTGCTAGGTTTGAGGACAGGAACCCCCTTTGGTGATGTGAGGCACTCACTGGTCTCAGATGCCCAGAAGAGTTTGTGGCCTTGGGGGGGG
>VWZE01023400.1:110579-187775 GCA_013396675.1 Eubucco bourcierii
GGGGGGGGGTTAAGAGCTGACTCTGTGTGACACCAGCAAGGGGCAGAGCAAGGTGTCATGCCTTTTGGGAAGCACCTGGAAGGCCCTTTGAGCTCTGGCTAACCTCCATTGTTGCTGCAGGAGGAGAGAGGAAGAATAGAAAGAGGCAGGAGAGTAGAGCTGGGCATTAGAACTGAAGTTTTTCCCCTGCTCAGACAAGCTTGGCAGAATCCATCGTGGCAAATGGAGCTCCAGGCTTAAACTTGGCTCAGATCTTAGACCCAGCAGAGCCTCCTCAGATCTGCAACAGCTTTGTGAGGAGATGAATGCATCTCACTGAAGCAGAGCTGAGTGCAGCTGTTGGGTTCAGCTGTGGAATAGGGCAGGGGTAGCACTGCCCAAATTCCAGGCCTTTGTACCCACTGCCATTTAATAGCTTTGATTTCTTACAGGCTGATTTTCTTCTCCCACTCTAGATCATGCAAGACTCTGGGAACCAGAGAGGCATTACAAGCTTTGACCTGTTAATTTAGGTAAGCTGAGGCACAAAGCTCCAAAGTAACACTCCCAGAGCTGCCAGCAAAGGCTGAGCAGAGCTGAGTCTTGGAGTTCAAGTGCACTGAATTCCACCTTAAACCTTTAATCCCCTCCCAGCACACTGCACTTTAGCACCACGTGGGCCACTTGCAGAAAGCCATTTTGGTCTCTCTGTGTCATATCCCAGCTCAGAGTTGGGTGGTTTGAGCTGCAGGGTTCCCACCTGAGGTTCCTTTCTGATGGAGACATTTCTAAGGGCAGGGATACCTGAAGCAGGCATGACCTGAGGGATAGAGGCAGTGTGGCTTAGGGTTTCTCTGTGAAAGGAAGCCAGGAAGGGACTTTTTACAAGGGTTTATGAAAAGATAGGAGGAGGGAGAATGGATTAAAGCTTGAGGAAGGCAGTTTTAGACTGGAGGTTCACAGGATGTTAGGAGCTGGAAAGGACCTCTGGAGATGTTTGGGTCCAACTCCGCTGCCAGAATTAGGAAGAAATTCTTTCCAGTGAGGGTGGTGAGACACTGGCACAGGTTGCCCAGGGATGTCCCCTCCCTGGAAGTGTTCAAGGCCAGGTTGGATGAGGTCTTTGAGCAACCTGAGCTGGTGGGAGATGTCCCTGCCCATGGCAGGGGTTTGGAACTGGATGATCTTGGTGGTCCCTTCCCACCCAAACCATTCTATGATGCTGTGAATCTATGACTTCATCCAAGTGCAGACTAGAGCAAGGCAGGAGTAGAAACCTGACCTTACCTAGGGCAGTGCCACAGAGCTGTCCCTTCAGCATACCCCTCCCACTGAGGGAAAACACTTTGCAGCCCCTAAGCTTTCCCACTCCCCCCTTTCCCCTGCACCAGCAGCAAAGCCCTGTTGAAAAAGAGTCCTCTTCAATTCAAGATTTGAAATGTTTTGTTCCTGACAGTGAGTCAATGACTTTTCCAGTCCCTCCCCCACAATAAACAAGTGCAGGCTGAGTGTGGTCCAGAGGAAAATGTGAGTTACACATGTCCTGGCCACATGCTTCTCCTGTACCAATGATAACCATATGGTGGCTTTCAGACCCCAGCTCTCCAAGGAGCAGAGGTGTTAGAGAATCAGTGCAAGTAGAGCACCCAGCCTTGCCTCTAAGCTGCTTGCAAGTGCCCAGCAAACACCTTCACAGCCTGGGTCTGTTGTAGTAGCTCATTTTGTGGTTCAGCTTCACCTGAGGATGGGCTAAAGAGCTTGGTTGAGATATCCCTGGACTACAGGAGCCCCCATGCAACAAATTCTTGTCACTGAGCCTACAGCTCCCATTGCACTTCCCTGCCCCAGCACTTTGCCAGGAAGGGACATTTTACAAGGGCTGAGAGTGATGGGACAAGAGGGAATGGATTGAAGCTTGAGGAGGGCAGATTTAGACTGGAGGTTCACAGGAACGCAGCATGTTAGGAGCTGGAAAGGACCTCTGGAGATATTTGGGTCCAAGCCCCCTGCCAGAATTGGGAGGAAGTTCTTTCCAGTGAGGGTGGTGGAAATGAGGTCCAGTGAGGGTGGTGAGACACTGGCACAGGTTGCCCAGGGAGGTTGTGGCTGCTCCCTCCCTGGAGATGTTCAAGGCCAGGTTGGATGAGTGTATTGAGCAGCTTGGGCCCATGGCAGGAGTTTGGAACTGCTGCCCATCTTCTGTGGCAGCACAGGGACTGCAATTTCTGTTCTGGGAAAGGCAATCAGATGGGCTGAGGAGGCACAGAGATGGGCTTTGGGCTCCTTTGGAGATTTAGGGGCAAGCCAAGTGCACTAATTGATTCACTAATCTAGGATGCAAATGCCACCTACCATCCTTAGCTGGAACAGCCTATCAATTGCTTGTCAAATTTGAGGAGTACAGAGAAGCAAACCTGTCTCACAACCAGTGCCATACCACCTTGCTGTTGATGATACTGCTTGCACACCATGCATGCAGAGCTCTCAGCTACTCCCAAGTTAGTATCAGGTGATAGAACAAGAGGAAATGGCCTGAAATTGTACCAGAGGAGGTTTAGGTTGGAGATTAGGAAGAATTTCTTTGTTGCCAGAGTGGTCAGGGATTGGCACAGGCTGCCCAGGGAGGCAGTGGAGTCCCCATCCCTGGAGGGGTTCAAGAAACCTATGGCCATGGCACTTGGGGACATGGTTTAGTGGCCATGGTGGGGTTGGGTTGCTGGTTGGACTGCATGGTCTTGGAGGTCTTTTATAACCAAAACAATTGTATGATTCTATGACTCTACCATCACCATTTCCTGCAGAGTAATAGGAAATCTGAAGCCTCAGCATCCCAGGAGATGTGATTCCTCTCACAACCCAAATACCTTGGAAGACTGAGTCATGGGTGATGGCAGGACATGCAGGAGGAAACTGGTTTAGAATCCTTTCACTTTGAGCCTGCTGGTGTAGTTTCCCTTTCTCCAAGCTGGCCCTGCCCTTTGCTCCCACAGTGTGGGAGAACTGCCCATGGATACTTTCCCACTCCTCTCTGAAAGCAGCTGGGCCCTGCAAGCACTCCATGTCTAACTTCTGCTGCCTTCCTTCTGAGCTCCGAGGGGAGCACACAGGAGGAGGTTCATTGATTACTTTCAGGCTAAAGCCTCAGCTAGGTAACCTTTATTAAAGCAAAGCTACCTCCCCAGCAAATACAAGCTTCACTCAGGCAGCAGTTTGCAGGCACTTGGCAGAGGTCTGCCTGCATTTCAGAATCCTTGTCCTTTCTCTAGATGAAAGCCCTGCAGAAGGATTTGTTTTTCAGACAGAAGGCAAGCCAAGTTGGTGATTTCATCCCAAGGCAGGCTGTGTCAAGCTGGTCCTATTCAAACACGCAGGAAATCAACCCTGGAGCTGGTTCAGAAAGGAGGATGGAGAGTGGGGGTAGAGAGGGGGGCCCTGAGGAGGATGAGATCTTGGATTCTGAAGCAGGGAAGATGCCTGCTGTCAGTGCAGTGCTGCAGGGACCTCTCCTTCACCCTTTGAAGGATTAACTGGCAGGGGTTCAAGCAGCATTTCTTCATTTCCAGCTCTTCCAAGAAGCTGTCCCATCTCTGTCCTCATGGAGGGCCAGGCACAGCAGCGCTCTGATAAGAGGTCAGGTGGCTACCACAGGCAAAGGCAGGTTTTTCCCAGAGCCCCTTCCCCTCAGTAGATGCTTTTCTCTGCAGAAAGCAGCACTGCCTAACTGAAACAGCTGCTGTCTAGGTGCTAACGCAGCCTGCTGGGGAGAGAAACGGAGCGAGCTTGCTCTGAACGTGGGAATGGGGAGAGGGGAAAGGAGAAGAGGCTCTTGTGAGGTCATCCTTTACAAGCTGGGACACTGATCTCCACTTAAACATTTGTGGAGCAGCTACTTAGGATTGTTTGGGTTAGAAAAGACCTCCACAATCATCCAGTGCAATCATCAAGCCAACACCCCCATGGCCACTAAACCATGTTCCAAAGCACCACGGCCACAGGTTTCTTGCACACCTCCAGGGCTGACGACTCCACCACCTCCCTGGGCAGTCTGTGCCCACACCAGCAGGGGAGAGGGTGGCAGAACTCACAGTGTTTGTTGTTGGGGCTGCTGCAGGCTCTCTGGGACCATTGGACAATCCCTTCCCAAGCAGCAAGCGGGGGACACAAAAACTGCACCGTTCGATCTGCCACATTTCTGCAGCTGCCAACCTGCCTCTTGGGCACTGAAACAGCATCACTCCAGCATCCTCCAGCATTCTGCAGCATTTCAAATGCAGCTAATCACAGGGGAAATTAGGGAGGGAATCCTGCTTGGGGTGTCTGTCTGAGTGTGTATAATCCTTCATCTCTAAATATCTGCAGGGCCTTCTGAGCAGGGGGCAGGCAGAGTCTGCTGTCATGGCTGGAAAAAGCTCAGACCTTCCCTTTTGCACTCTGCAGAAAAACTTCAAGGGCTCCAGTCATTCCTTTCTAGAAATTGCTTTCATAGATCCAGATTTTAGTGGTTTGGGGTTTGGGTTTGTTTGGGGTTTTTGTTGGTTTCTTTTTGTTTTGTTGTTTTGGTTTTTTTTGTCATCAAGCACTTTGTGATGTGAATAACACCAACAAAATGTTTGCAGCTTGGCCTGGTGAACAGGGAAAATGCAGACAGCAAAAGCCAAGGCAGTTTCTTACTGTCTATGCTCATTAGGTGCTTTTTAACTTTAGTGGATGGTGCTGGAATCTGCCCACGCAGGCTGGAGGCTGAGGAAATATTATTTGAACACATCTGCTGCAAGAGATCCTGTCAGACTTGGGGAGCATCTTGTGGTAATTAGGGGAATTCATTTCCTTACTCAGCCCAGGTTGGTTTGTTGGGGTTTTTTTTCCTGACCGTTTTGTGTTGTTTGTGGGCTCCTTTCAAATGCTGCCTCCTGCCTTTTTTGCTTTCAGCCACCCAAGGGCTCCCAGGCAATTATCAAAGCCCCTGTGTTCATGTAGCACCTTCTAACCCTGTTGCAAAGCACCTGGCAAAGCTGGAGGAGGAAGCTCTTCAGCAGTCAAAGAGGTGAAACTTGCAGATGCAGGCTCAAAACACAACACAGAGCTGCAGACCATAATTGCCTTTCCCCTTTTCTTATCCCTGCTGTCTCTTCTCCCTCCTCATTTCCCAACCCACTTGCATGCATCTGCTCTCCAGACAGAAAGCCCCTGCAAGACCCCAGTGCTGGGATGAAAGCAGAGCAGTTGCCTGCTGCTTTTGACTCTTCAGTCCAAAAGGCTGCCCTGATGGTGCTGTGTGAGTGATCTGCACTCAGTCCTAAAGCAAAGGGTCACAGCAGAGCAGACAGATGATGGCCCAGGCCAGAAGTGTCATCTTCTTTCTGCTGCCCTTGCCAAAGGCAGTGTGGTTCTTGTCTTCCCTGCTCAAAACTCAATCCCCCAGCACCTTTTATCTCCTCTTGAGAAGAGCTGCTTTACAATATCTTTTAAAGAAGAGGACAGCTTTAAGCCCCTGTCCTTTCTTCTCTGAAAGGAGCCTTCAATCTGGTTTAATTAAAAGCTCACTCTGCAGAGCTCATTTGATGTCAGGCTTTGAAATTCTCTGCACTTGGTTTCCATTCTCCCTCTTTTGTGTGTTTAAATCAGCACATTTCCAAATAAGGTTTGTGTGCACACAGCAGATCCCTGTGCTCACTCCTTGAACCTCGGTGCTTTCTGCAGCGGTGACAGGGTTATGTTAACCTCTCTGCTTCACTAGGCACATTTGTTCCCTCCAAATCAACACAGCAGCTGGAGACACTGACATCTGAAGCAGCCCTGGCTCTCCTCATGGCACAGAGCTGCGTGGATTGCACAGAGAAAGCCTTGCAAGGAACACGAGCCAAAAAAGCAGGTGCTCAAGGCTGATAAACCCTCAGCTAGGAACAGAAAGGCTCTTGGGCTGCTCTCTCCTTGGCTGCTTTTCCCATCTGGGTAGACTGGCTCCCAGATCATCTGGGAGTGACCCCGTGGGGGGCAATTTCATTTGGCACAGAGGAAGCTGCTTGGGCAGCTGGCAGCCCGTTGGGGTGTGCATGGCTGTGGTGGGTTCATTTCAGGGCAGGCTTGGTTTGGGGCCAGGTGCAGCTCAACACAAATCTGTCAGTTAGGCTAAACTCGAACACCTGGCTGGGCTTAAACACTGCTCTTGAGGGGAGGAGAGTCAGCAAACCTTGCCTTCTGCTTGCTGACCTTCTCTAGCCCTTCCAGGGCAGCTGGCAGCTGGAGGGGACTAAATGGGAGGTGAATGTGGCTGAAACTCCTCAGATCCAGGAAACTGAGCTGTGCTGCTTTCAGGTTCCTGTGGTTGGCAACTTGCAGGCTGAGCCCAGGTCAAGGTGAAGAGTGCAGCACAATGCTGAGGTACAGATGCTCTTTGAAATGGGGGGGGGAGGGTAAAGCTGTGCAGTGTCTGCATGTCTGTGTAACCATGCTTTGGGGAGTAGAGAGCTGGGCAATGCTGCTGGGAGAGGGGCCAAGGGTAAGTGTGGTTTGGGTTGGAAACAAAGCTCTCACCTTGAGAAGGCAAAAGTCATCAAGAGGAAGCCTGAACTGAGGCCAAGGGCTGAGAAATTTGCTGAAAACAATGCAAAGTTTCCCTCCGCTCCTCAGTTCCCTGCTCCACCTTCCAGTTTCAATCAGCTGCTAGAACCCTTCCTCGAGTGGGCAAGAGTCCAGAAACTCTTTTCTCTCTCTGAAGCAGAGGCAGATAACAACAAATGTCTACCTTGAGGTGCTGAAGCTTTTAATGGAGCAGCTGTTTGGTTGCTAGAAGAGCACACTGAGAGGACACCACCATCAGAAGGTGGCCAAAGTGCTGGGAACATGGCCTGAAACTGCTAGGGGAGGGTTAGGTTGGGTATCAGGGACAATTTCTTTGCTGCAAGAGTGGTCAGGGATTGGCACAGGCTGCCCAGGAAGGTGATGGAGTCCTCATCCCTGGAGGTGGTCAAGAAACCTGTGGCCATTTGGGGCATGGTGTAATGGCTGTGGTGGTGTTGAGTTGCTGGTTGGACTGGATGATCTTGGAGGCCTTTTCCACTTGAAACAATTCTATGAGTCTAAGATGGAGCCAATATGAAAGCAGTGAAAGGCGAGGGGAAAGAATTTACTTGTGTGAGCTATTTAAGATGCTTAGTTCAGTGCCTTGTGCCTGCACCTGAGTTGCTGCTGAGATCTGAATAGTTTTAATTTTACTCCTAATTTTATGCACTCTGCACAGATCATAAAGCTCAGTGATGTGCTTGCCCAGTGGAGGTGAAAGCTCTTACCTGATGTGTAGGGTGAATAACAATGAGAATTAAGTTGAACATTTCAGAATGGTTCCTGCTTGTTCTGGGTGGGTGAAGCTGTGCCACAAAACAGTGACTTGCCCTGAGCTTTGGCTGCTTCTTAGCACCCACATTGGTGATTTTCATCTGGTTTGTTCCCATTGGGTTTCCTCAAAGGCTCTGGGGGGGCTGCCTGGCATCTACCCCTATTAGTTGTGAAATGGGTGATGGAACACTGGAGCAGGCTGCCCAGAGAGGCTGTGGAGTCTCCTTCTCAAGAGGCTTTCCAGCCCTGTCTGGATGTGCTCCTGTACAACCTGCTCTAGATTCTCTGCTCCTGCTCTGGCAGGGTTGTTGGACTTGATGATCTGTGGAGGTCCCTTCCAACCCCTGACATCCTGTGATCCTGTGAAGACTGTGACCCAGAAGTAAGGAATTCAGTAGCTTCCTATGAGTGTGCCAAGAGGAGATGTGGCTGTGGGGGGCTTGGAATTAAGAGGAAATCTGTGTTAGGTTGTTGGGTGTAGTTCTGTTGTTGGCACAGCTGGTGGAGAGCCCCTGCAGGACAGGGGCAGGGGAGGCAGTGGCCGTGGGACCTGTGTCTTCAGGAGTCATTTTTGTTGTCTGCTACTAAGAAATGAGTGGTTGCCATGGTTACCTGCCTTTCCTTCCTGCCCTTGCCAAATGTCTTCATAGGAGCCTGGGGCTTGGAGCAGGATTCAGTGTTTCTCTCCAGTGAAGAGCACACTCTGATCCAAGCACCATGGATTTCCAACGTGCCTGTGTTGGCACACTGTGGCTTTCATGTCTGCTGGTGTGTCTCAGGAGCCTTTGGTGCTCCCTCCCATCTTCTTCCTCACCCTTCAGAACAGGGAAGAAGTGAAATAAAAATTCACCAGACCACAGCATCTCCAGTTACAGAGTGACCTGAACCATGAAGTGATTCACCATTGGCCCAGGGAGGTGGTGGAGTTACCATCCCTGGAAGTGTTTAAAAACAGACTGGATGTGGCACTTAGTGCCATGGTTTATTGATTGGATGGTGTTGAGTAATAGATTGGCCTTGATCACCTCAAAACTCTTTTCCAACCTGGTTAATTCTGTGTTGAAAGTAAAAAATCCTTTTTAGCTTCAATCTGATTATTCTTTTTTTTCCCCACCCTCTTTTCAATCCTTCAGTCCCAGTAGAGGAAGCTTGAGTTAGAGATGAGCAGCTTAACAAGGGCTATGTTTGGTTTGGTTTGGTTTGATTTGGTTGGCAGGGCTTTGGAGAGGCGAGCGAGCCCCGCACGGGCGTTGGCAGGGCTTTGGAGAGGCGAGCGAGCCCCGCACGGGCGTTGGCAGGGCTTTGGAGAGGCGAGCGAGCCCCGCACGGGCGTTGGCAGGGCTTTGGAGAGGCGAGCGAGCCCCGCACGGGGGTTGGCAGGGCTTTGGAGAGCCGAGCGAGCCCCGCACGGGGGTTGGCAGGGCTTTGGAGAGGCGAGCGAGCCCCACACAGGGGTTATGAGAGTCCTGGTGGAGTCCAGACTCCCAGCAAAGCCCTGCTGTAGGGATTCTCCGAGGCAGAAGGGGGAGTGCAGAGTCTCCAAAGGAGCACGAGGTCATTTCCCTTTCAGCAGAGGACATTTCAGAGATACTTTACCAATTAATCAATACCTAAAGCTGCAGCCCACTGCAAGGCTTGGCACTGTGCTTCCCCTTTGGCACAAACGGGAACCTGCCCGTGCTAATGAGTTGAATCCCTGGGCTGCACTTAAGGTCTCTCTCTCATGGTGAGTGATGTCTTGCTCCTCCCTGGCCCTTTGGAGATGAGCTCAATGAGATTTGCCATTTCTGGAAGACCTCCTTCCCGTGACAGTGACAAGCGTACAAGGAATCCACTTTTGCTTTCTTTCTTCCTTTCTTTTCATACTTCTAAATTAGCAATTGTTACCAAAAAATCTGGGAATGAGGGGCAAGGGAATCTCTCTGCGCTCAGAGCCAAGCCTTACGACATGGCTTTGGCTTCAGGCACCAAGGCTGCTGCTAAGCCCCTTCGTAGCCCTTGCTGGAACATCTGCTCCGGCTCATGGTGGAAGGTCAGTCTGAACAGGCAGGCAACAGTCTGGTCATGAGTGCCTGGACTGTGGGAGCTGAGCAGCTGCTGAGCACAGAGCTGGGAGTTGACATCGCTTGAGGTGCTCCTGGGCAGGGAGCTCAGCTTGTGCGGCCACTCTGGGAGGTGCTTCCTCCATTCCTCCTACCTCCCGGGTGCCTTGAGTGCCTGGAAGCAGAGTGCTGGGCTTGCAGGCTGCCTGGGCTTACCCAGCCCTCCAAACAATGCCCTGCTGAGGGGTCCTGGGCAGGGTGTGTGCCTTACAAGGGCTTGTTGTGATAGGATGGGAGGGAATGGATTGAAGCTGGCAGAGGGGAGACTGAGAGTGGAGATGAGGAAGGAATTCTTTACAGGGAGGATGGTGAGACACTGGAATGGGTTGCAGAGGAAGGTCATGAATGTCTCCTCCCTGGAGGTGTTCAAGGACAAGTTGGATGAGTCCTTGAGCAACCTGGGCTGGTGGGAGGTGTCCCTGCCCCTGGCTGGGAGGTTGGATTTGGAAAGTCCCTTCCAACCCAAAGCATTCTATGGATCCACGGTCTGAGAAGCTCTTGTGGTTAGAGCACCACTTCCCTGTACCTGTAGCTAGTGGTGCTGTCCAGCAGCCATTCCTCTGCCCTGCTTACCTGTCTAAACCCAGCTCTGAGTCTCTCATCTCAGAGAGAGGGATGATGGGCACTGAGTTAATGCAGTGCGGGGTTTTGCACATCCTAACTTCATGCTCCAGGACCCACTCAGCTCTCACTTCTCACAACTTCTGTCTGGAAGCTGCTTTGGACTAGTGGGCTGTAAGCAGCTCTGGGTTGTCCACTTAAGTTCACCTGAGCCCCTCTGGAGCTGGAGGAGGAGCTGCCTGCTACATCTGCTTTCAGGGTGCTTAGCGTCACAGGAGCGTGAGGCATTACTCATTTCATTAGCATTAATAGGGCAATTATTATCTTAATAAAATGACTGATTATGACATTGGAGCTGGGTTTGAGGTTTAAACAGCTGCAGCAGCCTGCCTGAATTGTCTGTTTGTTAATCCTCAGTGAGAGTGCTCTGCTGCCCTGAGTGCTGTTTGTTTAACATGCAATAAGTGTCTTAGTGGATCTCTGTCCGAGTCACATGTGGAAACCTTAATTTGAAGCATTACAGAAGAGAGGGAGACTGCTCAATTCATAAAATCCTGTTTGAGAGCTCCAAATCCCAGCCAGTGCCAAAGCAAACTGTATCCTGTATGCTCCATGCCAGATGTCTCATGTGGGGTATACTCAAAGTCCAAAGAAAATAGGATCTGAAGGGAACAGTTTGGCCATTGACTCTCCAACCCAGCCTATATAAAGGGGTTTGGTTTCCATTCAGGAAACAAAAAAATAAACCTCTTCTAGATGGATCCTGTTCCAAGGCTGTTTGCTGAGCAATTCTTCCCAGCAGCAGTGATTCTCCCTAACACCTACGCCTGTGAGCAGAAACTCCATGTGCTGGGGAGCTTTGGAAGATATCCTAAACCTCTCTGTAAGCTGAGAGAGAAGAGACACTGAATTGATTAGAGATGTTTCTGGGTGTGAACCCAGCAGTGCCCAGCCTGGCTGTTCTGATGGCCTTCTGGGTCAGAAAAGCATCAACTCCCCTATGGGAACAGGCTGAGAGAGTTGGGGTTGTTCAGCCTGCAGAAGAGAAGGCTCCAGGGAGACCTTGGAGCAGCCTTCCAGTACCTGAAGGGGCTACAGGAGAACTGGGGAGGGACTTCTGAAAAGGGCTGGTAGTGACTGAGAGGCAGTGGCTTTGAGCTGGAAGAGGGGAGCTTGAGACTGGAAATGAGGAAGAAATTCTTTGCAGGTTGCCCAGAGAGGTTGTGGCTGCCCTGTCCCTGGAGGTGTTCATGGCCAGATTGGGTGAAACCTTAAGCAACCTGGGCTGGTGGGAGGTGTCCCTGTGGGTGGGCTGGAACTGGAGGATCTTTAAATTTCCTTCCAACTCAGACCATTCTATGATGATGAAGCCTTAGCCAACCTGAGTTTCTCTTTCTCATGTCTCCTCTGGCTTTAGGTGACTTGCTGCCATGGCTCACCATGCTCTGGGCAGGCTACTCTTCCTTCAGGAGACTGAGCTGGTGCCCCTGAGAGCCTGTCTGCACCCTAAACTTGGCCTGTGCCTTTCTGGGTGCCTCTGGATGGTATTTTGCAAGCAGATTCATGTTCCTTTTGCCTGTGTTCAGAGACATCTGGATGTGAACCAGGGCTGAAATGGCAACCCTGTAGCAGCAGTGAACCCTTTGGGTGGGATCCTTTAGTGCTGATTTGGCACTGGGTGAATGCAGCCCCAGGACTCCCAGCTGGCTCAGCCAGCAACACAGCACATGCACAGACATGGCACAGCCTGGATCTGAGCTTCTCTGAGGCTGGAGCTGAATTGCCACAAGTGTACAAACCCTGGTGCCAGCCTTCTGTATCAGGACCAGCTCAGCTTTTCTTCTTGTCTGCTCCTGAATGTTTCCTGCTGGGTGAGGGAGGGATGGGCAGCCCTGGCAGGCTTCACAGTGTGAGCTGTGTTGGCTTTGGGTGAAATGGAGTCATCAGAGGGACCAGCAGCTACTGCCAGCCCTGTGCTGTTTCCTCAGGTGAGGAGACGTCATCTCTGGGGAGCTTGTTTGCTGGGGTGAAGCCTTCTGAGAGCCTGCATGAGATCATCTGCTGTAATGGCAGCATCTTGTGTGTCCTCTCACTACAGAGGTGGTTCTGAAGGATTGTCTTGTCTGGGAAGCAAGCAGGCTGAGAGGATCACCTGAGGCTATCTATCGAGGCAGCAGCAGGCTGCTGTAAAATTTCTCTCCTCCAAGAGTTCAGATCCTGCATGGACAAGATGATCTTCTCCCTCATCCATGGCTCCTGCTCTCTCCAACTCATGCTTTTCTTCAGCCTTCTGCAAGGTATGGTTGAAACAACTTCCCAGCCTGCTGAGCTCTCCTTGCTGCCCTGCCCATGTCCTTGTCCTAGAAGCCAGCAAGCCCAGCAGCAAACTGCAGGACACAGTGCTCTGGGCCTATAACAGCTCAGCTTGGGCTGGGAGTCTTGCTGGACACATCCTGACTGCTGTGTGGAGCCAGAGATTTTGCCACTCTTGGCTAGCAATCACCTTTCCTTGCTTGTCATCTCTCCAGGGCAGCAAGCCAAGCAGGCCCATAGGCATGATCAAAACATGGGATAAGTGTTCCACGTGGCTTCATCTATAGGAACAAGCACATGGGGGAGGGAATGAGCTCATCTTCTCCATGCTCTTGGCCACAGCAGAGCTGTTCCTATACCCCTGCATGCTGCAGTGGGGTGATAAGCTGGTTGCAGGGAGAACACTCTGTCCTTTCCCTGGAAGGAGAGATTCATCTGTGCCTCTCTCTTGGGAGCAGTCCTTGGTAGGCAAATGAAATTTTCCTTTTCCTCCCATCCCATGACTGCTAGGGAATATCCAGGGCCTTGCATTGTCCAGAATGGTTCCACTACCCAGAGGATTTGTGGGGGTTTTTCACTATCTGAAGGCTTCCTCTTTCCTTCTTTGCACTTTTTTAGCTGCTTTCTCCCAGGCTGGTACCTCCAGTCCTCAACAATTCCTCTTGTTTTTCAGTTATTGCAGCTTGCTTACAGGAATTCAAAGCAGAGGACATCCCTGCTTCTGCCCCAGCCTTAGTGACCATGATGATGGTGATGCTGTTGAATATGCAGCCCCTGTGGGAGGAGGACAGAAGTGAACTCTGCTTTCAAAGGTATCTTAATTTCATAGAATCAAAGAATGGTTTGGGTTGGAAGGGACCTTAAAGATCATCCAGTTCCAACCTCCTGCCATGAGCAGAAACACTTCCTCCTATAGCAGGCTGCTCCAGTACTCTTCCAACCTGGCTTTGAACAATTCCAGGCATGGAGCCNTGATCTAAATTCAGCTTCTTCCACTTTGAAGCCATCACCCTTCGTCCTGTCACTACACACCTTTATAAGCAGTTCCCCTCCAGCACTTCTGTAGCCTCCTTCAAATACTGGAAAGCAGCTCAAAGGTCTCCCTGAACCCTAACCCTAACCCTGTCCTGTCACTACAGACCTTTATAAGCAGCACAGGTTGCTCAAGGTTTCATCCAACTTGGCCTTGAACACCTCCAGGGAGGGGACATCCCAACCTCCCTGGGCAACCTGGTGAGACAGGACCTTCAGCAACCTGCCCTAACCTGAAGTGTCCCTGCCCTGCACTAGGTGGTCTTTAAGGTCCCTTCCAACCCAAACCATTCTACAATGTCAGGTTGGATCAAGAGGTGTTAAAGGCCCCTGGTGAAAGACAAGATGATAACCTCCCACCTCAAAGGTGCCTTGGATTTCTGGCATGGAGATCTGGGTGGAAGGGTGGAGGAGAACTACTTTTGCAGGAGGTCTTGTTTTTGAGAGAGGAAGGTTGTCATTCCTGGTGGGCAATGTCTTGAGTTTTGACTTGTCAGAGCTGAGAACAGACAGGGGGGAAAAAAACATCTCCTGTGTGCTTCAGAGTGCTGTGCCCAGGGCTATTGTGCATGGGTGTTTAAACAGTGCTTAAGCAGCCCTAAGCCTGTTTATTTACTGAGGCTGTAAATTACCTTGGCACAGGAATTCATCACTGCAAATACCTTGTTTGAACAGGCAGCCTGGCTCTCTGCTGGAAGGACATCACTAATAGACCTCCTACCTGCTCTGCCAAGCCTCTGTCAAATCCAAGTGTCCTTGCACGGGCAATTGCTGCCTTCCAGAGGTCCAGGCAGGCTGGGAGGGTTGATTGTTTGTGGGTTTATCTGCTGGTGTCCAGGGGAATGTGGCAGCCAGTGCAGGTCTTTGATGGATGGACTGTGTGTTCCAGCTATCTGGTGCTTGCTGGGATTTGCTAGGAGACTAATGATCTGTCTAGGCCAGCCTCTTGCAGGCCTCAGCAGCAGTTGTCTCCAAAAGCAAGCAGGAGAGGCTGAGATTAACCAAGGAATGAGCTTTTCCTAGCCTTTGCTTTATTTTTTTCCCCCTCTTTTTTTTCCTGAGGGAAGTCTGCTTCTGAAGCCTGTGGTTCTCAAAGAACAACAAAACCAGCAGTGTCCTGCTCAGTGTTACTTGGCTATTAGTTTTTTTCTGTGGCCTCAGGCTTACTATCTGGAAGAATCTGTCTGAAAACAGAAGTGCAGAATTGTTTTGGTTGGAAAAGACCTCCAAGATCATCAAGTTCAACCACCAACCTAACATCACCATGGCCACTGAACCACGTCCCACACCTTTCTTGAACACCTCCAGGGATGGGGACTCCACCACCTCCCTGGGGCACATAGATGGTAGGAAGAAGTTCTTTGAAGTGAGACTGGGGAGACACTGAACTGCCCAGGGAGGTTGTGGCTGCTCCATCCCTGGAGGTATTCAGGACCAGGTTGGATAAGGCCTCGAGCAACCTGTTCTAGTGGGAGGTGTCCCTGCCTATGGCACAGGAGGGTTGGAATTGGATAAGCTTTGAGGTCCCTTCCAACCTTACCATTCTATGGTTCTATGATCTCCTTGTCACCCCTAACAACAACCTTCTCCTCCCAACTCTTTTGGCTGCTCCTGAGCTCAGGCATGTTCTCTGTGCTGGGTTTTACTGGGCAGCACTGGGCCTGATCCCAACCCTAATCTAAGCCTGCCTAGAGCTGCTTTTCCCAGCTCCTGCACCACTGAGGTGTTCACAGTGGTCTTGTCAGGGGTGTCCAGGAGGATTGGAACTGGATGAGCTTTGCAGTCCCTTCCAACCTAAACAGTTCTGTGATTCTATTCAGCATCCCACTTCCACCAAGAAGTGGAATTCTTTGTCAGGTAGCTTCTGTTTGAGCTCAGAGGTTTGACCAGTGAAGATCAAAAGCCACCACCAAGGTGGTCCTTGGTAACTCATGGTCTTGTGCTGTCCTGGCTGTGTTTTGCTTCCTGTGGGTGCTGATGCTGCTTCTCTCCTTGGAAACTGCTCCTCACCTCTGAGTGAGGAGGAAGCTGAGTGTGGTCCTTAGGAGCCCAGGCTCCAGAAGCTGTTGTGTGAGCTGTGTGGATTGGGTTGAGTCACCCTGGAAGGTTTGGTAGCAAGCACAAATCCCCCAGCTTACCTGCTCCGCAAGCCATCGCCTCTGCAAATTCCTGGAACCACAGAGAGTGGCCATGGGAAAGAGCTGAACTCATCCAACTTCTCCATCTCTCCTCCCATGGGGGAAGGCTTGTTCCCTACACTGGATTTTCCTGTGCTGGGTCCAGTTTTCAGTGACTCAAGCAGCAGGTTTTTTGTTGTTCCCCTTGGGTGCTTGGCAGATGTGTCGCCGTGAGAGATGTTTTCCTAACCCTCCACCTGATTCTCTTCCCCTCCTTCATTCCAACCTGGTGCTGGAAGAGTGACCAGCACAAGCTGCAGTGGTTGATGCTCCTTCTGGAGTCCTGCTTAATAACCCTTTCTGGGTCACTTGGATGCAGGTCATTCTTCCTCTTCACTCTGCCCTGCTGAGACCCCACCTGGAATACTGCCTCCAGTTCTGGTGCCCCCAGCACAAGAAGTAGCGAGGGGCCCAAAAGTGAACCCAGGAGTGGAGGTGCAGATGTGGCAGTGTGAGGTCTTTGTTATTCGTGCAATGGGAAGCTGTAAGGTTGTTGGCCAAGAGCTGAGTTGTAGTTTAGCTGTTAGGAGCAGTGGGGGTCTTCAAGCCTCATCTTCACCCTGTTTTGGCCAGGCAGAGGGAAGGATGCTGAACTCACAGCTCTGCCAGGGAGAGGGAGCTTGGGGAGTAGATTTGTGCTCCCCTCACAGCCTCGTGCTGCACGGATCCTGCTAAATTCTGTGTGCAAGGGGAGGAATTCTGCAGCAGGAGAGGTTCCTCTGCTCTGAATTCTGCAGCAGGAGAGGTTCCTCTGCTCTGAATTCTGCAGCAGGAGAGGTTCCTCTGCTCCAAGAAGCACTGTGGCCGTGGTGAGGGGCAAGGGGGGCAAAGCCAAAGATGGTGACTAATGGTGACGTGAAGAACCACCTTCCACACAGCCTGATTCACCCCATCCTTGCAGGGATCCAGCCTTTCCTCCAGGAATGTTTGATAAGGCAGCCTGCACTGCTGAGATCACCCTTCTGGCAAGGGCCTGCTGTGGTGTGAGCCCCAGGCATCTGCTTACTGCAGTCTCCAAGGCAACCCTCCATGCTCTTCTCCTCTGGAAGCTCTGCCTACCCGTAAGGAAGCTGTCATCCTCCTTACTGTAAGTGCAGCAGATGTTGGAGCCTTTCACCTGTGCCAAAGAACTCTAGGGCAGGGCACTGCTGTCCTGAAGAGCTGCCTTGGGGGTAGTGCTTCCTGCTGAAGGACACTCTCTGTCCACTCGTGGTGTCACAAAAGGTCTCTTTCTCCTGCTAGTTGCCCTCCCTGCCTGCTCTCTGAGGTCGTTGCTGTCTGTAACCAGCTGTGTTTGCACAAGGTCTGGGCTGCCTTGAGGACTGCTGGAGATCTCAGCTGAGACAAGCCATGTGCTGCAGACAGGATGTGTTCCAGAGGGATCCCAAGGTGGATTTGTCTTGCTCCTGTACCACTCTAATGCTCCTGGTAAGGAAACATCAGAGCTGCAGCTCAGGCTATCCTTGCATAGTGGCATCACAGAATGTCAGGAGCTGGAAGGGACCTCCATAGCTCAACCAGTCTAAGCCCCCTGCCAGAGCAGCATCTCCTATAACATATCACACAGGAACACATCCAGGCAGATTTTAATATCTCCAGAGAGGAAGATTCCACAACCCCCCTGGGCAGCCTGTTTCAGGGCTCTGTCACCCTCACAGGGAAAAAATTCCTCCTCCTGTTTACATGAAGCTTCCTATGCCTCCATTTCCACCCAGCCCCTCATCCTGTCCTTGAGCTTCTCTGGAGCAGAAGCTGCTGGCTGTGCTGCTCTGGAGCAGCAACCACACTCCCTGTTAGGAACTTGGAGGGTGGTAGACTCTGGAGCAGGCTGCCCAGAGATGTGGAGGGGTCTCCGTATCTGAAGTATTTCAGAACTCACCTGGACATTATAAACCTGTGCAACCTTCTCTAGGTGAAGCTGCCTTGGCAGGAGGTTTGGACTCAATCTCCAGAGGTACCTTCAACCCCTACCATTCTGTGAGACTGGGGTTGCTGTGCTGGATAAGGAGGAGCTGAGGCCTCCCCTAAACCTTGCCATGGCCAGCTGGAGTGAGCAAGCAGCTGGCACAATGGATGTAGAGGATGTGATCCAATGAGGGGGGGCTTGGTCTTTGTGAGCTACTAGAAGGGCCAGCCAAGAGTGACTAAAGGAGCTGAGGACCTGTGGTGTGTGTTGATGCCTGGGGCCAGCCTAGCTGATGGACAGGAGGCAGGGCAGTGGAGATCAGCCAAGCAGAATGAGCCCTGGCACAGGATCTGGGAGGGTGGCAGGAGCTGTGCCATTGTCATCAAGTGAATCACAGCCCTGGGGTGCAGCTGCTGTGCCCATCAGTGGTGGTGGGAGGCACAAAGAGAATGTTTCTGGCCAGCTTGAGGCCCTGCAGGGTATCTCTGTGCTGGCATCATCTCTCTGAGCAGGACTGTGTCTTGTCTGGAGAAAACTGAAAGCATGGTGGAAGACAGCCCTGGAGATCAACCAACCCACCCCAGGGGCATCCACAGCATCTTGCCCAGGATCACAATGCCCAGGTAGGTTTGGAAACTCTCCAGAGAAAGAGACTCCACAGCCTCTCTGGGCAGCCTGCTCCAGGGCTCCAGCACCCTCACAGCAAAGAATTTTCTCTTCCTGTTCAGGTGGAACCTCCTGGGCTCCAGTTTGTGCCCACTGTCCTGCCACTGGGCACTACCAGCAGGACCCTGGCCCCATCTTCTTTAACTCTTGCTGAGCACTGAGCAGATCCCCTCTGGGGCTACTCTTTTCCAGGCTCAGCAGCCCCAGGGCTCCCAATCTTTCCTTGTCAGAGAGATGCTCCAGACCTCTCATCATCTTTTAGTTGAAAAAGAGTAGGAGAAAGTGCTTCATGTTCAAATCCTTTATGAACCCAAGAGGCCATTTTAAGCACCCAAGATTGCTGTAGGTGTGGAACTGCCTGGAGTAACAGGTGGCATCCAAACAGTAGGGATGTGGAGCAAGATGGGTGGAGGAGACCACTGACCTGGTCCTCATGCTGTGCACGTCCATGGGAGCAGCTGAGCTGCCCCATCCAGGCTGGATGAGAAGGTTTCCAAGGAATGGTGTGGGATGTTTTTCTTTGATTCATCAGCTGGCATGTTTTCCTGCTGCTTTGCCTCCTGCAAGTCATCCATTCCCATCTGGGACCAGCCTCTGAGTTCACTTCCAGAGGATGCAGCCTTTCCTTCCCCCTTCTACCCCCTACCCCTCCCAAAGTTATCCCAATAGCTCTCAGCAGCACAAAATCCTCTCAGCCCCCTGTTCCCTGACCCTGTTGTTTGTGTTGGCTTCCTGGGGTGAGAGGTTGCCCCCAACTATTGCTTTGGGCTTCCCAATCTCTTTACTTTTCTCACAGTTTCTAAGACAACCAGTGCCAGGAGACACAAATGCCAACCCCTCTTGTGTTTTGAGTGCCTGGGGACAAGGCTGACTCTGCTCCCCCTCTGAGCTGCTGCTGCTGGAGCACACAACCCCCTTGTGTTGCCACTTCTCACTCCCAGCAGCTCCCATCCCCAGTCCCACTGCGTTTCACCACTGCCTGCTCGCAGGACAAGCTGGGGCTGGGTTTGCATTGCCCCAGTCCTAGGAGATCAGGAGTGTCCCAGCTCAAAGTGGAGCCCAGCACCGGGCTATGACAGCTGATTTCTTGTAACCTGAAGCAAGTGGAGGAGTTTCCTGACATCTCTCAGTGCTCAGGCAGAGGGGGAATGGGTGGGGAACTGCTGGTGGGCTGGAGAGGGTGGATAAAATCGATGCACTGCTGGCCAGCAGCAGCCTCTCAGCCTTGGAGCTCTAACCTGAGGGATGGGACTTTCCAGACTGATTCAGAGCTGCTTCCCCCCACCCCAATTGCCTCATTTAGACATCTTGCAGGCATGGCCAGCTGCAAGCTGCCTGGCTCGCTTCTCCAGCCTCTGCTTCCTACGCTTGTTTCCCTTCCCTGCCCACTCTTTCTTTCCTTCTCCTTTGGCTCCTTCTCCTCTGGCTTTCAGAAGAGGGGTCTGGGGTTTGCAGCCTGGAGACTTGCCCCATCCCTGCTTCCCTGGACCTTCTTCTTGGTGAGCTTCTTGTGCCTTGACCGAGAGGGACATCTAGTGGGGCTGGAGCTCAGGGACTTGGTTTCTTTGGTGGATTTTTGTTTGTTTGGGTGTCGATTGGTTTGGTTTGGTTTCCTCTTTCTTTCATGTATTTCTATTTATTTTCAGTCTTTACAGGTTTCTGTAGGAGCAGGAGCTGACATTTCTGAGCAGTCCTGCTCCAGTGATTGCCTCGTGGTGAGGTGGACCCTTCAGTTCATGGATGGTTTCTCTTGCCTGTTTTCTCTCACTCTTGCCTGGTTTCTCTTGGTTTCTCTCCCTCTCTGAAGCTGTCCTTCTTCAAGGAGGAGAAGCTTTCTGTCATCTTGTCTCCTGCCAAGGTGTGGATGGGACCTTGGCTGCCCAGCTGCCCATTTCCTGGGTGCTGAAGGAACATTTGCCTTCAGAGGGGAGCACTGGGTGTTACCAGCCATGCCCTGGTGCGTTACCAGCCGTGCCCCTGTTTCTCTTCCAAGAGCAGGAGCAACTGTGCAGGGCAGTAACTGGGCTGCAGGCTGTGCTTTGTGGAACCCTGAGCACCTTCCTTGTAGCTGTTGGACACTGAGGATGGCTTGGGAAGCCTTCAGCACAGTGATCTCCAGATTACCAGAGTGTTCTGCTGCTGCTTTGCTTTTCTGCTGGCTCCTGCATATAAGCCACCAGGCTTTAGCCACCTTTAATCTTAGTTTGCATTAGCTGGGGGTGGGGGAGAGGAGCATCACCATGTTGGTACCTGACAGTGCTCAAGGGGTGGTGGGCTCCAATGCTGGTCTAGGAGGTCCAAAGCAGCTGTCACAATGTTCTGGAGCAGTGAGTCCTTGCCAAGCTTTGGGATAGGGAGGGCACTGTGATGCTGGTTCCCTTTGCAGCACACCTGGAAGCTGGAAAATCCAGAGGCAGGCGCTGGGACTGTTGCAGACAGGACAAGGTGAGGAGAAAATGGGAGAGGTGTCCTGTGTGGTTGGCTCCTGGAAGACCTGAGACTCCCAGAAGATGTTTTGGACTTCACTAGGGGTGAATGCTTCCCTAGCAGTGCTGTGCTGGGCAGGGTGTAAAGGTCTGGGAGTTGCCCAGGGAGGACCTGGTGTTGCCAAATCTGCCATGAGATTGAGAGGCTGATGTGGCAGTGGGCAGGACTGAGGGCTGCAGGCTGGGAGGTGTGGTTGGATCCAAGAGGCCAGGCCAGGAGTGTGGGACTTCAATATCCATGAATTGGGACTGTAGTGCTTCAGGCACCCCAAGCACTTCCTGGATAGCAACTCCAAGCCCTCAAGTTTAGGGAACTCTTTTGTGGTGTGGATGTCNGCTTTGATAGCTGAATGGTGGAGGAGATGCTGTGCTTGGACCTCAGCTCTGGTCAGCATGGATGGAGCCAGCTCTGGTGAGTCCCATTCAATGTCCACCCCCTCCCTGCTTCCTGCAGGAGTTCAGGGATGAACTCACCTCTGTGGCTAGCTCCTAGCCCATGCAATGTATTCAATGTTTTGCTGCTCACAGGTGCAAGCTGTCTTGCTCTGCCCTGAAGAACAGATTTGGAGCCCCACACACTGCAGCCAGACAGCCCCCAGCACTGAAGGGCTCTGAAGTGCTCTACCAGGTCATCCTCAAAAATTACTTTGGAGAAACTGTACCAGAATCAGAGTTCTCTGCCCAACCTGATACAGAGAGCTGCAAGGACACCCTGGCACCCAGCCTGGCCCTGGCAGCTGCTTCAGGTCCACCCAAAGGGCCAGTGTTGTGTCAGAGATCAGGGGTCAGTCAGTGGCTACTGTAAACAGCTTTTTGTGCTGCTGCAGCTCCAAAATGTTCAGCTGCTTCTCTCTAGAGAGGCCTGAGCCACAGATCCTCCTGCAAACCCTCCCAGGCTAGCCTCTGATGCACCCTGGACAATTCATCAGCTTTCACCATCTCAGAGGTGAGGAAACTGCAAAGCAATTAAAGCATTCCTGTAGAAGCAGGAACAGAGCAGCTACATCACACATTCAAGCAGTATCTTGTTTGGATCTTGGGAGTTACTTGGGCTTTTAGTCTGTTTGTGTTTTTTTTTTTTCTTCCCCTAGGACCTGTTTGCCTGCCCATGGAGGGAAGCAGCACATGGGGGCATAGAAAGTGGAACATACTCCTGCCTGCCTGATACCAGGATGAGGGGCTGAGTCTGCTGGGCTGTGGAGTGACACCTGCAGGTTTCTAGTGGGGGAAGGAGCTTCTGGAGCTGCTTAGCATGATGCTTTGCTTTATTTCTGCCTCTGCCTGGGCTCTGACAGTGCTGGAGTCTGGATGGTTGCTCACACTGGAGCTGCCACACAGGGGTACAGGACTGAAGCGTTGGATGTGGAGAGGCTCAGCTCCTTGTTTCACATCAGATGTGTGCTGCAGGTTTCCCAGCTCCTGAAGAACCACAGAAGCAAGAGTACTAGAAAATATTCCAGTTTATTGAGCATCTCCACTTCACAGAGTTTTACAAAACAATGGTATTTACAGGCAAGGAGGGCACTTACTCAGTGCCACTGGAGTGTGCTCTTCTAGGGCAAGGACCAGAGAGGAGAAATCAAATCAGCACATTCACAACTCACATTGTTGCCTTTGTCGTTACAAAAGGTAAGGAGGGTCCAAGTAGTGCCTGGCCCAGCTAAAGTTGTGTTGTCGTTGCAGGGGACAACCTCCAGGAAGGCTCTCAGTGCATCCCCTGTGCCTGCAGCACAATGCCAAGCAGCTGGAGGCCAGCAGAAGATGTCACCAAACCACAGCATGGAGCTAAGGCACATGGTGGTGATGCCAAGCCCCGGCAGCACTTCCCAGGGCTGAGCCAGGCTCCTCTTTTTCAGCCATGCTGCCAGGGGACCACAGCAAGGGACATGACCAAGGGAGAGCTCTCCAAGGGGATTCCCCTCAAAGCCTGGTAAGAACTCCTGCTCCATCACTGAACAGCAGAGAAAGTGGCACGGACGGCTGGAAACAAACACTTCAGCTGGGGTCTAAGCTGAGAACCTGGGTTGGCACCTGGCCCAATAAGTTTTGCCTCTTTTTAATCGAATCTCTTTTATTTAATTGAATCTCTTTTATTAGGTTTCTATGTACCTTGAAGGATTGACCATTCAAGATGTAGATGGTGTTCCCACAAAAGAGAAACCTGCCACACTCCAAGCATTGATTACTTGAGGGCCAAACTCAACCCCTTCAGCGCACCCACAGAGTCCCAGGCGCTTGCGGCGAGGTAGAGGGAGGGTTGAAGTTCACAGTAGAGGCTGTGCACTGCTAGGAGACCATGAGCACACCTTGTGTCTCCATCCTGCTGCTGCACAAGAGGTGTCCATGTCCACCAGCACGGCCCTAGAGGCCTGTCTGCTGTCTGATCCAGTCCCGCAGGCTGGTGAGGCGGGTGTAGACTCCAGGCTTGTTCCTCTGCGCGCAGCCATCGCCCCAGCTCACCACGCCAGCCAGGAAGATCCTGCTGCTGGGCTCCACGCTGACCAGGGGCCCCCCGGAGTCTCCCTGTGCAGGAACAGACAGAACTGTGAGTACCAGGCTCAGGAAGGGACAAATAGCAATTAGGCTTTGAGATTTAGTCTATTACTGCATCAAGAGAAGCGTGGCCAGCAGGGCAAGGGAGGTGATTCTGCCACTTTACTCTGCTCTCGTCAGACCCCACCTGGAGTACTGTGTGCAGTTCTGGAACCCTCAGCACAGGAAGGACAGGGAAGTGTTGGAGCGGGTCCAGAGGAGGGCCACAAAGATGATCAGAGGGCTGGAGCAGCTCTCCTATGAGGACAGGCTGAGGGAGTTGGGGCTCTTCAGCCTGGAGAAGAGAAGGCTTCGAGGGGACCTGATAGTAGCCTTCCAGTATCTGAAGGGGGCTACAGGAAGGCTGGGGAAGGATTATTTACAAGGTCCTGCAATGACAGGACAAGGGGCAATGGGTTTAAACTGGCAGAGGGGAGATTTAGACTGGATGTTAGGAGGAAGTTCTTTACAGTGAGGGTGGTGAGGCACTGGAACAGGTTGCCCAGGGAGGTTGTGGCTGCTCCCTCCCTGGAGGTGTTCAAGGCCAGATTGGATGAGGCCTTGAGTGAGCTGTGCTAGTGGGAGGTGTCCCTGCCTCTGGCAGGGGGTTGGAACTAGATGATCCTTGAGGTCCCTTCCAACCTTACCATTCTATGATTCTATGATACTGACCATACATATGCCAAACAGTCACAGTAATTAAGGCAGTTTGCTACCCATGATAACTTGGTTGGTCCCTGAATCAAGGGAAAACTGCAGCTAGATCTAACCCTCATCTTTTAGCAAAGCAAGAAAAGTCAGTGTCCAAATAAAGAGTTAAACAGGTCTCCTGTCTTGCTAGCAAAGGCTGTAAGCAACAAGCTGACTGGAGTGTGGGTGCAGTGTTGGTGAGATGGGTTGGAGCCCAAGCCCTGCCCTGGGCTGCAGTGCCCGAGCCCGGGGCCGAGCCCTGCCCTGGGCTGCAGTGCCCAAGGCCATTCCCCTCTGTCTGTTGTCCCAGCGAAGGAGGCTCTCAGTGGGGTTGTGGGAGGTGGAAGGAGTGCACAGCTCCTGTTTTCCCCTCTGCAGCCCCTCCTCAGTGCTGTGCCCCCTACCTGGCAGGCGTCGATGCCGCCGGTCAGGATGCCCACACACATCATGCGTGGGGTCAGCTGGTCCGTCAGCAGCTGGTTGCACACGGTCTGGTTGATCAGTCTGATCTCAGCTTTCTGCAGGATGGAGGCTCCGCTGCCTGCGAGGACAGAGGGAGGGGCAGTGTCAGTCAAAGTTCATGCTGGCTTTAAGCAGCTTTTTCCTTCCCTTCCCTGCTTTGTTGGGACTCCACAGAACCAGCTGCCAGGTTTCAACAACCTACTTTTTCCTGACTATTTTTTTTTCCCCCTAATACTATTTTTCCAACAGGACTGAAATCTTCAGATGCTCCCAAGGGACTCTCCTTTGATTCCGGGCCAGAGGCAACATAATACATTTAACCCTGTCCACCCAGTCTCCCTTTTCCCTAAAGCAACACACAAAACTACATCAGTGTGGCCACAGATTGAGAGAATCAGAGTGGTTTGGGTGGGAAGAGCCCTTTAAAAGTCATCTAATTCCAACCTTACAGTCAGTAGGGACATCTGCAACTAGAGCAGATTCCTCAGAGCCCCAGACAACCTGACCTGTGATGGGTTCCAGGGAAGAGGCACCCACACCGCCTCTGGGAAACCTGTTCCAGTATCCCACCACACTGACAGCAAAGAATTTCTTCCTTATGTCCCATCTAACTCTCCCCTGTCAGCTCCAAGCCATTGCCCCTTGGAGAAAGTCCCTCCTAAGCTTCCTTGCAGGTCCCAAATCCCCAGAGGGCACACTGACAAGCGCTCACCTCCTTCCTGGGTTGCTCCCCAGCCGGTCACCCACATGTCCTTGCCAACAGGGAAGCTGTGGGTAGCATCAGGCAGGCAGATGGGCTGGACAACAGAGGAGAAGGTGACAGGGCTCTGCAGCTCCATCACGGCCACGTCGTAGTCGTAGGTGTAGTCGTTGAAGTAGGGGTGGGAGATGATGCGCTTGATCCTGCGCGTCTGCACGTTGGCACTCTGGAGGTTGCCTTGGTCGGTCAGGCCTAGGTAGGCTGTCCACAGGCTGGGCTCTGAGTACCTGCAGGAGTCACCAAACACAGGGTAGGGTGAGGCTTCATCTCAAGGATAGTGTAGCTCTCATTCTTCAGAGAATCACAGAGCTTTAGAGGGTGGAAGGGATCTCCAGAGATCATCCAGCCCAACCTCCCTGCCAAGGCAGCAGCACCCAGGGTAGTTTGCACAGGAATGCATCCAGGCAGGTTTTGAAAGTCCCCAGAGAAGAAGACTCCACAACCTCTCTGGGCAGCCTGTTCCCTTGAGGAGTGCTTGTGAAAGGTGAGGTTTCCTACTCAAAATGCTGAAGATGGAAGTGCAGTCAGGGCGGGGCAGGGGGGTCCCACCTACTTGGTGCGCTGCAGCTCCTGGAAGCAGTGTGCTGCTGACACCAGCCATCTGTCTGAGATCAGTGAGGCCCCACAGATGTGGCCCTGGCCCTGGACGTGGAGGCTGACCTGCCATGGCCACTCTCCCATGTCAGAGTCCTGCCCGCCCACGATCCGTGACTTCCTGGTGAAGGAGCGCGTCCCGCAGTCTGGGAAGGAGACACAGCACTGGGTTACTCCTCCTCCTTCTTGTTCACCACCTCCCCTTGGCTCCTCTGGGTTATCTCCTACAGCACAAGTGCCCCATGACCCACATCAGGCATGGCTGATGCCATAAGAGATGTGGTATAGCACCAGGCTTGACAGTCCTAGATAACGATTGGACTCGGTGATCTCAAAGGCTCTCCAACCAAAACGGTTCCACTATTCCTGAGCAGTTCAGCCTCACCACAAACTTCTTGTCTCATTTCAGCTCAAACTATGGCACAGAAAAGCCCTTGGGGTTCTTTCTGCCATGCTGAGGTGTTTCTCTAAGAGAAGCAGCCCAGAAACCTGTGTCCCCTCTTCCCCAGGGCACTCACTGCAGTTCTCCTCGTCAGAGTTGTCCTCGCAGTCCTGCTCGCCATCGCACTCCGGGTTCTGTTTGCTGATGCAGAGCTCATTGCGGCACTTGTAGGTGTGCTCCTTGCAGGGGACTGATGTCTGCACCACTGCAGGTAGGACCAAGAGGGAGAATGGTTAGCCTCAGTGCTGGGCAGCTTGTGGCTTTCAAGAACCCTTCATCTCTTCTACCCATCCCCAGAACGCTGACACTCTGTGAAAAAGTGCCCAGCCAGGACCACCCAGGCAGGAGGGAGCCCCTAAGAGGACGCACTTGAGGGGAGGTCCCTTCCCCAGCCCATCTCACCGTTGCTGCAGCTGCCCTCATCGCTCCCATCCCCACAGTTGTCCTTGCCATCACACTTCTGCACCTCGGGGATGCACTTTCCGTTGTCACACTTGAAGCTGTCAGCTGCACAGCCTGGGAAAAGAGCAGCTCCTAAGAGACCAACCCCACCGCAGCTTCACCACACAGCTATGTCCATCCCCCTCTCCCCTCCCCAGAACAGAAAAACCTCTGCAGTGATAACATCAAACCACTGTCCAGTATCTGAAGGGGGCTACAGGAAGGCTGGGGAGGGACTATTGACAAGGTCTTGAAATGCCAGGACAAGGGGCAATGGGTTTGAAGTGGCAGAGGGGAGATTTAGACTGGATGTTAGGAGGAAGTTGTTTGCAGTGAGGGTGGTGAGACACTGGCACAGGTTGCCCAGGGAGGTTGTGGCTGCTTCCTCCCTGGAGGTGTTCAAGGCCAGGTTGGATGAGGCCTTGAGTGACCTGTGCTAGTGGGAGGTGTCCCTGCCTATGGCAGGGGGTTGGAACTTGATGATCTTTGAGGTCACTTGCATCCTTACCATTCTATGATCATTGCTCCTTCCTCCTCTGCTTTGGTCAGCCCTTTCATAGACTTGGGTTGGAAGGGACCTTAAAGACCATCTAGCTTCAACCCCCTAACCATGGTCAGCGTCACCTCTCACTAGAACAGTTTGCTCAAGGCCTTTCTTCCTCAAAAGCCCACATTTCCCACACCTGCCCCTCTTCCAAGCTCTCACTCAGGGCTCCTATGCAGGTTCAAGGAAGCTGGGATTTGGGGTTTCCTGCCTTGTTTCCCAGCTCCATCATCCCTCTTGCCTTGCTGAAGCCCTCTGCCCTTCCTGCCCAGGGGTTACTCACTGCACTGCAGCTCGTCGCTGTTGTCGCCGCAGTCATTGACGTTGTCACAGACCCAGAACTTGGGCTTGCACCATCCATTCTTGCACCTGAACTGCTGCTCGGTACAGGCTGAAAAGGGAGAGGGACAAATCAGGGCAGAGACCTTCAGAGGTCCCTGGGGAGTCATCAGTGACCCATCCACCATCACACCTGGGTGGCTGTCCCAGGGGATAAGCACTTCACATAGGAACAAGCCCAGCAGGGAACACCATCAATAGATGACACACTTAGGCTACAGCACAGTATTTACACCAATTTTAGGGGCACACAGCACAGAATTTACACCCTGTGGGAGCACACAGCTCACTGGAGAGCTTCAGTCTCCTGGGCAATAGAAGCTGATGCTGAAGTTAAAATAGCAGGACAGCCAGAGGTGACAGCTAGAGCAAAGTGGTGGTTACAACCAGTGGGAAAGCACCTGAGAGATCTAGATCATGGTGCTGGCAGCCAGGCCAGTTGCACACCCTTCCTCAGAACACAGCTTCCTAGCTGGGCTGGGAATGAGATCCCAAAACTTGAGATCCTGTCACCTCTAATTTCAGAGCCCAGATGGTAACACCTATGGGAGAGCTCTGCCAATGCAAGAGGAAACCTTGCAGCACAAGAAGACAACTCCGCCACCTCACACAGGTTTTCCAGCTATGCTCTGCAACACCTGCCCAGTTCACTAGCAGAATACATCCCTTTGGATCACCCAGCTCAGCCAAACCCAACAACAACCTTGAGGATTACACACAAAACCACATTTCCAGATGGGAGGTACTGGAAAGGGACAGAGATTCCCCTGGGAGAAGGCTAAATCAGCAGGAACCCACAGCTCCTGCACCGGGACAGGATCCCAAATCAATCCCCACATTGAGGGCTTCTCACTCTGGCCTGGAGAAAAGAGGTGAGCAGGGAGACCTCAGCCTCAAGCACTGATGTGTGTCACCCTGGATGAGCCTGGAGGACACCCTCCCATGCCAGGCCTTCCCATGAGAAGCCAACAAGAGCCAAAGGCTGACTTACTGCAGGACCTCTCGTCGCTGCCGTCGACGCAGTCCAGCCAACCGTCGCAGCGCATGCTCCGGTCGATGCAGCGGCCAGTGTTGCAGGTGAACTTGCCAGGGCAGGCTGAGGGGAGAGGAAAGGGTTAAACAGCAGCTGAGAACTTCCAGTCCTCCCCTCTGTGTCCCTTCCCCAGAGCACACCAAGTTCCCAGTGCCCGCTTACAGCATCCAGCAGTTAAAAGAACACACCTCTCCAGCAGAGCAGAGCATCAGTGCAAGGGGAGGGGGGCAAGGGGAGGGGGCTCTGTGCTGGTTTGAGGCTAAACTGGAATATGGAAAAGCAAACAGTAGTGATGTCTCCTTCACTCACAGGCTTGCTGAGGTGTATGTAACCAGAACACAAATATAGATAAGACACACACAGAGTCTCTCAGTCTCTGGGACCCAGTGTGTCTTCTGCTCTCTACTGCTACCCTAACTCAGCACTCTGCTTCGGCCCCCTGGCCGATCCTCCAAACTCCAAACCAGACCCTGGGGTAAGGCAGAGGGGTGGGAAGAAGGTGGAAAGGTGGTTGGGAGCCTGTGCTGGTTCGAGGCTAATTGGAATATTTTAATGGAGAAACTTACACTATAGGCTGTGAAAGGAAAACACCGTGATGNCCCTTGGCCGATCCTCCTAATTTACCTTGCACGTAAGGCAAACCTTGGGGTAAGGTACAGGGGTGGGGAGAAGGTGGAAGGGTGGTTGGGAGCCCCTCCTGGGGTCTCTGATTTCTGGGAGGGGAGTTGTGTTGCTGTATTACCTTTCACTTGTATATTTCTGTAAATATTGTGTATATAGTGTAAATATCTGCTGTACATTGTGCAAAGCTGTAAATAGAGCTTCATCATTTAACTTCCAGCCGACTGAGTGCTAGTCTGGGTCATTTTACAAAGTGTGGGGGGGTGGGGAACTCCCAAACCTTCACAGAGCCCCTCCTGGGGACTCTGATGTCTGGGAGGGGAATTGTGTTTCTGTATTACCTTTAACTTGTATGTTTCTGTAACTATTCCTGTCTATTGTGTCTATCTCTGCTAATATTGTGCTAAGCTGTAAATAGAGCTTCAGTCCTTAACTTCCAGCCAGCTGAGTCTAGTCTGGGGGATTTTATACAGTGGGGTGGGGCAGGGAACTCCCAAATCACCACAAGCCCCAAGTGGGGAGAGCAGGAGGGAGTCCCAAGCGGGGACTGTCAGAGGGAAGGGAGAGGTGCTCCTATCCCCCTGGAAAAGCCTGCTTCCCGTGGCAGTGTGGGGCCAGAGCAGGACCAGCCTCCAGCCCCAGGCAGCTGAGGTTCAACTCACGGTCACTGGAGTCGTAGGACAGGTAGTCAGCAGAGAAACCAGTGTCTGTGTAGGACTTGTCTGAGTGGAACTGCACCTCTATCTTGTTGGTGGTGCTGGCCACCACGAACTGGGAACGCTCCCCACAGTACCTGCAGGGAGAGAGGGCAAAGGTGAGCCAAGTGTTGTAGGTCAGCACTGAGCAAACCTCCTTCCAACTCTGAGCTCCCCTCAGCACATCACACACCCAGAAAGCTGAGGGGACAGAATAGAGAGAACAGGTCTGCTGCAGCACGAGGTCTGCTGGACCTCAAGATCTGCACACAGGACCTCCTGCTGCTGGTTGAAGGTTTGGACCAACTGCAAACACTGAGCTGTGACCTTGGAACCGACTGGGAGCAAGCTCATCCAGATGCCTGCCTGCCTCAGTGAGGTCTGATCTCAGACTCACCACATCTCTGGAGCCTCTAAAGCCAGAGGATCCCAACCCACGGCTGACACAAGCCCTACAGCAGGAACTAGCCTGGGTCACAGATGTTAAGGTGTTGACTTTGACACTGTTCTGTCTGAGGAAGGGTTAACTCCCTTGCCCAAAATGCTGCCAGACAGCACTGCTCCCTTCTCCTGTGCAGTGCCAAGCTGGCTTTTGGGCTGAGCTCACCTCGGGTTGCACAACAGCAAACAGTAACTGTACCAGTAAACCCATCACAGAACACAACCTGACTGCCCTCCCAGTGGAGATCTGCTCACCCAAGCAGAACCATGCCAGATGTTTCTGCCTTCCTGCACAGGAGGCACGTGAGGTGACGTTCCACAACATCTGGAGGGGGTTCAGCTGCACCACACAACAAACACGGCAGGACTAAGGCTCAGAAACGAGCACCCTGCTGCCTGCTCACCACAGGGCATCAAGCTGGGAGAGCAGGCCAGAGCCAAGCACCAGCCCACTTGTTCCCACAGCAAGTGTAAGGTCAGCACAAGATGCCCAGGCTGTGTGTCAAAGAAGAGCTGACACCTACCTGGTGCTGTTGATCTGCACGTAGTCCTTGGTGCAGGAGGTGACTGGGATGCCAGGCTCCAGCACAAAGAACATGTTGAAACGCACCTTCACGTTCTTCTTGGAGGGAACCTGCAAGGCAAAGCAGTCAGTGGCTTCTGGAGCACAGAGAGGGAGGCTGAGTGGTGTGGGGAAAGGGTTTGGGAGAAGAACAGAACTGAGTAGCAGAAGGTAACTGAGAAGGGAAAGAAGCAAAAGAAACACCTCCCTGGGCAGCCACCCTGGCTCGTGCCATCCTTGAGAGGTGTTTGCTTTGCTGACCCCAGACCAAACAAGCATAGAGGGGTGAGGGTGAAGCCAGACCTCTGTCAGCTGTGCTTGTTCTGCCAGGGCAGAAGAGCCCAGCAACTCTTCACAGGCTCACAGGATGTCAGGGGTTGGAAGGGACCCAAAGAGGTCACTGAGTCCAACCCCCCCTGCCAGAGCAGGACCAGACAATCTAGCTCAGGGCACAGAACTCCTGTGTTGTGTGTGTCAAGTTGTGGTTCCTGGGGGTTACACTAAGTGTCCAAAGCAAGGTTCAGCCCCTGCCATCAGCTCTCAAAGCCTCCCTCCAGTCATGCCAGACTAAGCCTCCAGGCAGCACCTTCTGTGAGCTCACTTGGATAGTGTCCTGCATAACTCAATTTGTTTAATTGGCTAATTAAGGCAAAGAGAGGTCCTTATCTTACCTCTATGTTCCAGACACAGTCCATGTCTGGGGCATAGTGTGCTGGGTAGTAGGGAGTCGTGAAGGTGCCACTCTCTCCTCTCAGGGTCCCCCCACAGGCTGGAAGATAAGCAAGAAGATGAGAACAGGTTAGAGACTTAGTGAGATGTGGTTTGCCCAAGTCTCAGCTGGCCATCACCCCAGGCAGGAAGGCAGGCAGGCAGCTGCAAGAGCCTCTAACAAGGTTAAGTCCATCTGGAGAGAGCAGCTCTGCTCCAAGGCTTGGAGAGAACCCAGAGGATCAATTAGGTGCTTCCTGCATCCATCAGTCTGCAAGTCTAATCCAACATAACTCATTCTACTCTCCTCCAGGGACATTATTACAGAGCACTGTAGGCAAAGCAAGCTCCAAGAGCCAAGATGTGACTTGCTCCCATGTCTCCCAGCCCTGGAAACACCATTGGCAAACCAACCACAGCCACAGCTGCACCACAGCAGGGAGAGGCTGGGGGGGAACTGGATCAGGGCTTCTGCTCACCTTTCATCTTTGGGAGCTGGAAGAACTCAGCTTTGAAGCCAGGGAATCTGCCCTCCTTGTTAGTAACCAGCGTGACCAGCATGACGTTCTGGGAGGACAGGAAGGTCAGGTTGTAGGAAGGGGCATAATTCCCACAGAGCCTGGGATGGAAAGGACCAAAATCTGTTAGACAGAGCTGCAGGGAGAGCCTCAAGCAACACAGATCACCTCTGAGCAGGGACAGGAGCTCAGATACCAGCAGGACTTCTCAGCATCACCTGGCACCAGGACTCAGTGTTGTGCAGGTAGCTGGTGAGGACACTGACCTGACCAAAGCGTGGGGCTCCACGGGGCTCAGTGAGTTGTACACCTTGATGTAGTCACTGTCATCTCTGCACTCCTCCAGCTCCAGCGTCCTGAAGGTGAGGCTGATGACGGAGTTGGCATCTGCCCGCAGTGCCCAGTAGCAGAGTGCGTTGTTGGGGTAGGGGCTGTTGGGGAAGCCTGGGGTGGTGAAAGTGGTGATCTCCCCTTCCTTGGCATGGAGGGCAAAGATGCAGCTGTCTGCCCAGGAGAGCAGGGAAGAGTTAAAAAGGAAAACAAGGAGGTTCTGATATGCTCTTCCCCGAGATGCAGAGCTCAGCACCCTGCAGGGAGCATCCTTGCTTATCTCCCTCCACTTACAAGGTGAAGGACAGCCAGGGCCACCCACTCCTCCTAGGTAACAGCAGGATTTGTACCAAAGGCTGGCTGGCCCCAAACCAGCCCCAAGCAGCACAGAGGTCTGCAGACCACCTCTCTTCAGGCCTTTCCACATCCCACAAGGGAAACCACCACCCAACAGAGGCCATCACGAGTCTGAAGAGGAGCTGTACTTACTGTCCCGAGCAGAGTGAGCTATGCTGGGGTCAACAGCTGCAGGAGAAAACAGAGGAGTTGGCATCTTTGGGATGTGCAAAGCTGAGCCTCTACCACTCTATGAGACTATTGGCCTGCCTTCTACCACTCTATGAGACTATTGGCCAGTGATCCTGCTTTGGCAGAGGGGTTGGATTTGATGATCTCCAGAGCTCCCTTCCAACCCCTACCATTCTGTGATTCTATGAAGTCATCCTGGGACCTGCATGCATCTGATGTCTCCCAGCAAGTTGGCCATGGGGAGGCTGTTCCTGCCCAGGCTCTGGGGAGCTCTGTGATGAAGATTTTCTTCTGCAGGATGGAATATTTATCTCTGAGACCATCTGGAGATGGGCAAGGGATAACTCAGAGTGTTCAAGGGAAGAGGAGAAGGTTTGCCTAACCTTTTGAGTCTGCATGGCCCATTGAAGTGGTGCTACGAAAGCCAGCTCCTTAAACCCACCCCTCAGAATTGTCCCCAAGGTAGGGTGGTGGCCAGTAGCTTACCCCTGCAGTGAAATGTCCCCCTCCAATAACATATGTCCCCCCCAGGCCCACAGAGAGGCTTGAGCAGAAGCAGCACTCACGGAAAGCGACAACTGACTCCACCTTCAGCATAGGGTTCCTCAGGCGAGGGTTCCACCTCTGCACCAGGCTCTGCTTGTCTGCCATGGCCACATCCAGCCTCTCCTCCAGGTACTTGGGGACAAGGAACTCTGACCAGTAGTAGGCAATGACACTGCCTTCACTGCAGGGGAAGGGAGACAGGTGTCAAGCTCAGAGTGTCAGCAGAAGGTGCCTCTTTTGGAGGGTGACAGTGGGGCAGGGAGAGTCTTAAAGTTAAACAAATCACAGCCAGCAAAGGTCCCTGCCAGCCTGGGGAGTCCCTTTCCTCTGCTTCCAGACAGGGCTCAGCCACATCTAACACTCACCTGAATGCAGTTATCACTGTCTCTTTGTGGTATGGGCCAATATCTGCGTGGTTCCCATAGATCTCCTCCACCTGTGAGGTGTAAAGAAGAGCGTTCAGCACACCTGGGAGTGATGAGGGGGGAAAGGCTAAAGACAGAACTCCAAGGCTGCTATGGAAAATCAGGGCACATGCCCAACATCCCTGGCTGCAGCAATCTGCAGGGGCCAAAGAGAGGAAGGAGGAGAGTGCCAGAAGTGCCCAGACCTGTACACCACAGCCTGCTCTGACTCAGCTCACCCTACTCTTCCCCAGGGGAAGCACAATGAACACCTGAGTCCGGGGGGAAAGGCAAGAGCAGCCATGGCTGCAGCACAGAGGGCAGGCATCCTTCTGCCTCAGCTCCCAGCCCTAGCTCAATCACAGAACCACTTTAGCTGGAAAAGACCTCCAAGATCATCAAGTCCAACCATCAACTTACCACCACCACAGCCATTAAAGCCATGTCCAGAGGTTCCCTGAACCTCTCCAATGATGGTGACTCACCCATCCCAGGACCTTCCCAGACAGCCTCTCCCCAAGCTGTGCTACACGCAGGATCCCCACAGGCACAGGACCATAGGAAAGCATCCTGCTCACAGGAGGAGGGGGCAAGAAACCTCTTACCGTGCTCTTCACCTTCTTGGCCAGCATGAGGAACTCTGGTGAGGTGGAGTTCTCATAAGCATCCACAAATTCCCAGTTCAGAACCCTCAAGTGGCCATTGAAAACCTTCCGGACGGGAGCGTTCCTGTCTGGAAGGCAAAGGATCGGTCAGAAGCAGCACTCAGGGCAGCTGGGGCAGGAGGCAGGGAATGATGCAACCCCTTCCTGCAGCTAGAAGGGATAAGGAAGCTTTCCCATGTGGACACACTCCCAAGGTGTCACCACCCACAAGCCACCACACTCACATTTGAAGTGCCAAACCAGGAGGCCAGTGACAAGGGAGATGAGCAGGAAAACAATGATGGTGACGGCGACCACCACACGCCGCTTTGGGCCACGCTTCTCCATCTTCTTGGAGTTCATGGCAGGGAGAAACTCCACCCCTTCCTCCAGGTTGTTCATGTCCTGGGAGAGGAGAGAAGGCAGGATGGTGGGAAAGGCTGTTCCCAAAGCCTGGTCTGGAGAGGTGCAGCCACGAAGCAGTCTTAGAGCAGAGCTACCTGTCCACGGCAGCTCCCCAACAAGGAGAGCACAAGGTTGTGCAGCCACCCCACAGCAGGACAAGCCCTGAAGGCCTTTGCTTTGCTTTTCTGCACACACCTCATTCCTTTTTTGGCCTGATACAAAGTCATCAGCTCACTCAGACCCAGGGGTGAGTCCACACACACCCCTGTGACCATGGCAGGTCACAAGCCCACAACCTCCAAGATCTGTGCCTGTTGGCAGATGAAGCCACAGACAAAAATCCACCCCTCTAAAGCTCACCATGGCAGGTGTGTCACCAGAGCACACTGTAAATAGCATTCCTGTAAAGAAGAAACCAACCTACTTCCTCCCTGAACATTTCCCTGGGCTAACACAGGCCTCCTGCATTCTGCTTGTGGCACAAACATTAAATTAAAAGAAAGAAACCAAAACCCCTTTGCTGAGCACACAACCAAACCCCAACTGTCAGGACAAGAGGCTGAAGAAAAGCAGGTCTTAAAGGCAGCTGCCCAGGAACAAGGAATGACACCCAAATCACACAGCCCTCACTGTTACCACCACCCCACGCCAGGCTGGGTGAGGAAGGGGAAGGTCTCTGTGGCAGTGCAAAAGCCTCAGTGCCCAAGGGTTTCACTTTCATGCCCCAGGGTTTCACTCTCATGTCCCTCTCCCCCGCCCTCCTCCTGTACCTGCACCTCTGGTCCAGGGAGAACAGCTGCAGCCCCAAACATTTTCAGAGGATGGTCAGACCATCCTTGGTCCAGGCAGATATGGAGGGCCCAGACCCACAGCCACCACCCCATCACTTCCTCTCCTGCCCAGAGCTGGCTAACCCATGCTGGGAGAGCAGACCACATCCTCTGCTTTCTTGCCCAGCCCCTCCTCAGGTAGAACAGGCTCCCTGCCTGCTGCCAACAGCCCAAGCCTTGATGATGTCTCACCTTTCCAGTCACCACCTGCCCATTTTCCCCCAAAAGAGCTGAGCCAAACGATCCTTGAGGTCCCCTCCAAGCTGGCACTCCATGGTGCTGTGATTTCCCCTCTCTCAAGCCTTACCAGGCATCTGGCAGCTTCCTGGGCCCTGACACCACAACGCAAAGTGCCAGGCTAGCACAAATCCCCTGCATTCAAATGCAGTGCTGTCCTTGTCCCCTGGGGTCAGATGCTGCCAGTCCTCTCCCAGCCAGGGGCTGACACAAACACACGCGAATGGCCTGGCTTAATTTGATGCAAATATCACAAGCTCCTCAGCCAGGCAAAGCAAGCAGCAAATGGATCCTGTGGCCAGAGGGAGCTCTGTGCTCTCCTCCAGCCTCAGCCACCCTCTCTGCAAACCCCCTTAGGTGCAGTGGCCTCACTGTGCCACCCTCCCCAAGCCTCACTTTGCAGGCAAGTCCAGCTCCCATTGCATTGTTCCCCCACTCCTTCTGCCGCCTTCTTCACCCGGTCTCTGTCCTCCCATCCTCCACACCTCACCAAAGCCTCTCCTCCCTGTGGTATTTGCCCAAGGCCTTTTATGGCAGAAAGGGACACGGGCAGGCTCCTTCCCCAGCATTTTTCTAAAGGGCTCTGTGAGTTTAATCCTCTGCAAACACGAGAAGGCCACCACCAGCAGAGCAACCTACCAGCTTTCTGCCCTCACAGTCACCTGGATTTATCATCTGACAGCTCTGCACTGCAGCACGGGGAAGGAAGCCTTGCTTTGTTTGAGCAGAAAGAGAGCAAGGTGAGGCACATCCCCTCCAAGGTGCCAGGCTGATTCTACCACCGAGATCCAGACAAAAGAAAAGACCTAGCAAAGCCACAGAGGACAATCCCACGATGGATATTCCACTTCCAGTTTGGTTTCCATGGCCACACAGGAAAATCTTGAACGTGAAACCCAAGGAGATTTCAAGACAGAAGACATACACAAAGTGAAGCTTAACTGCATAGAGACCTCCGAAAGCAAGAAACAATCCAGACAAAGCCAAGACAGCCTGGAGCTTGACACATGGCTGAGACTGACATCTGGATCCCATCAGCTTCCAAATCTGAGAGTCACAGACCAGTTTGGATTGGAAGGCACCTGAAAGATCCTCCAGTTCCAACCACCTGCCAAGGACAGGAATTCCTCCTACTAGACCTGGCTTTGAACAATTCCAGAGCTGGAGCTTCCACACCTCCTCTGGGCAACCTGTTCCAGTGCCTCACCACCCTCGCTGTACAGAATTTCTCCTAATGTTTTATCTCAATCCAGCTTCTTCCATAGAATCACAGAATTTGTCAGGGCTGGAAGGACCTCAAGGATCATCCAGTTCCAATTCCCCTGTCATGGGCACATCACACTAGATCAGGATGCTCAGAGCCACATCCAGCCTGGCCTTAAAGACCCCCAGGGTTGAGGCTTCTCCCACCTCTCTGGGCAACCTGTTCCAGTGCCTCACCACCCTCGCTGTACAGAATTTCTCCTAATGTTTTATCTCAATCCAGCTTCTTCCATAGAATCACAGAATTTGTCAGGGCTGGAAGGACCTCAAGGATCATCCAGTTCCAATTCCCCTGTCATGGGCACATCACACTAGATCAGGATGCTCAGAGCCACATCCAGCCTGGCCTTAAAGACCCCCAGGGTTGAGGCTTCTCCCACCTCTCTGGGCAACCTGTGCCAGGGTCTCACCACCCCCATGGAGAAGAACTTCTTAACACTCCAGTTTGAAGCCACTGCCCTGGTCCCATCACTACCTGCCTGTGTAAATCCTGCCTCTCCAAGTCATGTAAGAAATAACCCAAAAGAGGCAAAGAGAAGAAACCAGACCCAAACCACCCCCAGGGCTGTTTGGAGCGCTAAGCCTCCCCAGAACTTCCATTTTCTTCACCAGAAAGAAAATGATTTAATTCTCTTCAAACATCTGCAGGAGCCTGCAGCAAGGAAATGACCTCAGGGGTTTCAGTGCTATATCTGCTTACGCAGAAGCTGCTTCCCCAAACTTCTTGGGGGCAGAGGAACCTCCTGCCCCCGAGTCACAGAGGGAAGACAGAGTCTCTATGCATCCTGAGCAACGGTTTTGGAGGCACAAGGTATTAAACCTTGGGTTTACTAATAAAGTTCCACAGAATTCAGGTTCACCAAACTGCCAGCACGAAGTGAGGAGAGGCTGCAAGCAGTGACACACTGGACAGGACTCCAGAGTGCTGTGGGTGATGCACTGAACACCCTCTTTGGGCTGGGTCTTTGCAGAGAGGCAGCAAAGTGTCAGTGTGACAAGTCGGAAGGAAAAGGCAGCTCCCCTCTCCCTCCCCCAACCGCACCCCCTGGCAGCTGCAGCCTGACCAAGGGAAGTTAGGCAAGAAAACTCAGCATCTGATCTTTCTTCAGACACTTTGTTCTGCTCTTCTGGGGGAAAAGGATGAAAAATCTTAAACCTTTGAGTGAGTTCACAGCGTCCCTTTGTTCTGTGCTTCAAAGCTGAGGTGCCAACGGCACCCACAGCACCAAAACACCACAGTGTGGGGGGCTCCTGGGGTTTGTCTTTTTTTTGGTGGTTACTCCTGTGAGTGGCACAGAAGCAGCCACTCTTCATCACCAGCAGTTACTCGGGGATCAGAGGTGGATATGGGGTTGGATCCAAACAGGTTTCCCTCCCTGCCCTCTGTACTCCAGACCTCTCCATCCCCCCTCCCTTACCATTACATTCCCCAGTCAGCTCTGCCCCTGCTTTGAAGGGCTCTCCCCTGGGTAAGCAGCAGCGATCTCTCCAGACCCTCCGATCAAGGTAGAGGATCTGAAGCATCCCCCAAGCACTACAGGAATGCTGAATCAAGTTGTGCTGGGAA
This sequence comes from Eubucco bourcierii, assembly GCA_013396675.1. Lineage (NCBI taxonomy): Eukaryota > Metazoa > Chordata > Aves > Piciformes > Ramphastidae > Eubucco > Eubucco bourcierii. Next base: position 149,273 of record VWZE01023400.1, read on the forward strand.
GACTTCAGGCGAGTCCCTGTGTCCTGACCTGTGAGTAAGAGGCTGAACCTTCCCTGCCCACTCAGCGCCCGTTTGACCTTCGGACCAGACCTGCCTGCGCTCCAGCAGCACGGCCAAGCCTCTGCTCTGCTCCACAGCCCCTTCCGTGCCATCAGGTCTGCCTGCTGGGCAAACACCTCCTCCGTGGCGCTGGCCACACCACCTCCTCCGTGGCGCTGGCCACACCACCTCCTCCGTGGCGCTGGCCACACCACCTCCTCCGTGGCGCTGGCCACCATCCTCTGAGCTAGCCAGAAAGCAGTGGAATCAAAAGCAAGGCAGGCTTGAGAGAGCATAGTTCTATCAAGAGAAGGATGACTGCAGTCTGAATCTTCTTCAGCTGATTGCCTTCACTCCTCCTCAGCATTCCACCTCAGATGGAAAGCAGAAAGGAGCTTTAGGTCCTGCTCTCACCTTGTCCATGATTCTCCAAGAAGCTGCCTCTAGCCCAAAGTGACTCAAGGTCTGAGTTTCTCTCCCTTCTCAAGGAAACTACTCCAATAAACATTGACACAAAACCTTACTTGCTCTTCTCTCTGCCTGACTCACAGCTTGAATTACTTCCTCCTGCTCCTCCTCCTCGCTCGGCCTTCACCCTCACCCATTACAGCAGGAGCAGAGGTTTCTGGCCCCAGCAGGAAAGCCACAAGCCAATCAAGTGAAAGGCTCAGAAAGGTGTTGCTCCATTTCTTCCACACCTCAGTTTCCCCCCCGGAGCACCAACTCCATGAGGAAACCTGGAAAAGGAGCACACACAGACAGACTTATACAGCTCTTGGGGGTTCTCCTGCAGGCAGCAACTTCGTGCTGAGAGCTCAGGGAGCAGCCCTGTGTGTAAGCAAATCTTCCCACTCCTCCTCCAGCCACACAAAGTGTTTTTAGACAACGACCCTAAATCTGCCAGACTGGACAAACCAGATGCAGAAGTGACTAATTGTGTCAGCAGGAAACCACCTCAGGGGTGGTGGGAACTGCCACAGCCAGCTCTGAACTGGAGATGCTTACCAGATAGCAGGGGCATCCTCCTGTAGAGGTGTTCTCCAACAAGAAGACTTCTGAGATGTCTACAAAGTGGGATCAGGATCTGCCACAGAAGCTGTTTTCTAGGTTGCTTTGGTTTCAGTAAGACACTGTGAGGTGTCCCAGGCACCAAATGTCCTCCCTGCTCCCCTTCCCCTCCAAAATAAGTGCTCCACTTCTCTCTCAGTGCCTGCTCCACTCAACCCTGACCCACAGAAGAAGGAGGCTCCTGACCATTAGTTCCACCTGCTCCTTATCACTGCTGGTTGTTTTGCCAACTCAAGGCAGCTCTGAGGTTCAGCTGCTTCCCTTGAGGTTTATCACACCCCAGCCTCAGCTGGTCCACTCCAGCTCTGCTGAGAGCCAAAGCTGATCACAGAAGGTAAGAGCAGGTGTGCAACCAAGGCAGTCTCACTGCAGGAGTCTCACTTGTCTGGCACTACTGTACACAGCCAAGGAAAGGAACCTGTAGGAGACAAAGTTGGAGGGGGCCTGGGGAGGTCACAGGTGAAGCAGAGTCATCAGACAAACACAGTTAGACTCTGGTTGGGTTAACTACACCCTGCAGATCCCAGCCTGTGTGTATCCAAGGGGCAATTCCCACCTCCCCTTTGGCAGCCACACCTGCCTCAGGTGGTGTTCAATAAAAAACTAAAATCTCACAAGTTAAAATTAAAGGAATGAAACCCACAGAGTCATCAACCAGCTCAGGCTGATGCTGGTAAGCTGAGCTCAGAGCTTTGAGTTCAGGGGTGGGGGTGGGCTTGTGCAGCTCAGTAGAGAGCCAGGGAAGTTAGGGCTTCCAAACCTGAAGTCTCCTGGGTCGCACTGAAAGCTAACAGCAGCTTTGTGGTGCTGGCATAAGAGGGGGGAGGGGGAAGCAGCCTGTTTGCCATGAGCTTAAAAAAAATAAAATAAAAGCAAAGCCCAGAGATCTAAAAGCTGCTGCTGCCATGTGGTGTGCAGAGCCTGCAGCTCACCTCAGCCAAGCACCTCCAGAGCAGCCACACAACCCCTGAGATCAACCCCTTCAGCAGCTCTTGCTGCAGACCTCAAGGGTCCTCCAGGAAGAGATCTGATAAAATAATCCTCTCACATCTCCTCTCACTCCTGATAAGAAGCACAAGGAAAGAGCATGCCTGAGAACTCAGCTTCCATGAGGCAGGGTCATGCTCTGCTGCCCTAATGTGGGCAGCAAAGCACTGAAGAAACTTTGCCAGATTATGGGGTTTTTGTTGTTTTCAGTTCCTCCTGAAGGGCACTGACAGCATAAAATGATGATATCAAAACTAAGCAAGGAATGTGGAGCAGGACACCAAGTCCTCCAGACTGTCCTCAGAGTCCTCCAGACTGTCTGCCTTCCAGGCACAGAGGGCAAGTGCAATAGTGAGAGATACAAGTCACACACACCTGGTTTGGAGCTCAATCCTCTGTGGCACTCAGGTGTCTTGTGACTGTCCTGAGTCATACGAGAAACCAAATTCCTTCGGGTTTATTACAGAAGAAACTCAGCTCAGTGTTTGACAGGACAGCAGAGGCTCAGCTGCCTGCCCCACAGCAGCCTCTGCAGCTGGATCCTACAACACAGCAGCTTCAAAACAGCGACCACACTTCTGGCTGTGTCGCAGCAGAGAGCTTTGCACTTCAATCCGAGCAATTCCCAGGGAGAAGTGGGGACTAAAGCTACCTTCCAGGCCTGACACACATAGCTATGAGCCATGAAATGCCTCCCTACAACACATGGCCTAAGACCAGAGGAGAAACACAGCACAGCTGCAAACAGCTGAGCTAAAACACATCCTTCCTGCTACAGAAAGCACTGAGCAACAACCTCCCTCCAGCAGCTGCACTCCAGACCCTCACTGAAACACTCTGAGCTCAGCACATCTCATCCACGCTCCTGACCCACTCAGAGTTTTTGTGGTGCATCTGTCCCATGACCTTTGGAGCCCAAAGCAGGGGGAAACAGCAGCATCTCCAAGCAGGCAAAGCCTTTGTCTGGCAAACCCATCCCTAGCAGCTGCACCCTCCCCTCCTCTCACCCAGATATTGAAGGGAGTTATTTGCAGGGCTCAGCCCCGGTGGCCTTTGGGTGGAAGTGACATATTCTACCATGGGCAAGGTAAGAACCTTTGGTCCAATCCCTTCCCCACAGCCAGGCCCTCAGAAACGCTCTTGCTGTTCCCTCAGTGTTTTACAAAGCGATCTTTTGTTTGCTGAGCAAAGGTCTGGCACACTCGCAGCCTTTTTCTCTTCCTGCCTTCCTCATCCCTGTTTGCCTTTGGCACCAACAGTAGCAAAACTGGACTGAGCAGCAGCTCACCCACCCGAGAGAAAAGCCCTTGCACCTTTCTGAGGAAGAGGAGCAGCTTCTCCTCCTCCCTGTGCCCAAGAACAGTCTCAGCTCCTTTTGCTCTGCCACAGCAGGAGACGCAGCCATTGCGAAACAACTCATGGCTGCTCCACTGTTGTATTTATTGAGAGCCAAGTCCAACGACAGCTGCTCCACAAAGGACNAGGCTGAGAGCCCTGGGGCTGTTTAGGCTGGAGAGGAGCAGCCCCAGAGGGGATCTGATCGATGCTCAGCAAGACCTAAAAGGTTGGAGGCAAGAAGCTGGGGCCAGACTCTTGTCAGGGGTGCCCAGTGACAGGACAAGGGGCAATGGGCACAAACTGGAACCCAGGAAGTTCCATCTGAACAAGAGGATGCTGTGAGGGTGGTGGAGCTCTGGAGCAGGCTGCCCAGAGTGGTTGTGGAGTCTCCATCTCTGGAGAAATCCTGAACCCACCTGGGCATTGTGATCCTGGGCAAGCTGCTGTGGGTGCCCTGCTTTAGCAGGAGGGTTGAACTGGATGATCTCCAGAGCTCCCTTTCAGCTTCTACCACTGTGATTCTGAAAGGACCTGGCACACTTCTGTTCTGCTTAAGCACTCAGCATAAAGACACCAACACAGAACCTGCCTTCTGCCAGGAGAACAAGAAGGGCAGGGAAGATCATACCACACACAACAGTGTCACCCCAGACAGGGAAAAAGATGCTGAATAGGATCAGCAAGAGCATCTCCTTGCTCCTGGCAGTCACCAGGGCCCTGCCACAGCTGGGGCTGGAGGCAAGGGAAGATGTTTCTTGCTGTAGGCAGCTTCTGACGGGTGCCAGAGCTGGTAGATCCTTTACCACCAGGTAACAACCACTAAAGCCAGGGCCCGGAGACCAGCAGCAGACAAGCTACAGGTGAGTTGTGAAAGTGTCCTACTTTAACAAAAAAAAGCCTGGTTTTCAAACAGCTCTGAAGGCACAACCCGAAGCAGGCCCCCGGCCAGGAAAAGCCAGGTGGAAAGCCAAGCCTAAGCCCACTCCGGTTCCAAAGCACACTGACGATGCATCGGTTAATTCACAAAGCTCCGGAGCCCTCCGTGCCAGTCGGACCTTCTGGCAGCTTGAACAGGTTTTGTTAGCCCTGTTGCTAAACAACCTGTGAGCAGCTCGCCCCCACCTAGGCCATCTTCCCTCACCTCCCCAGCTCCCAGGCGTCAGCCCGACTCAAGCCCTCCGGAGCGATGGCAGAGCTGACACGGAGCAGGTCCAACACCGGCACAGACCGGGTGGGAATTCCACTCTCCCAGCGCTACCTTTCCCTTTCCCTGCTTGACTGGGCACGGTCCCGCAGACAGCTTCTCCTGCCCTTAGCAGATGGCAGAGGGGCAGCAGAAGCTCCCTCTCTTGCCCAGCCCACTCTGGGCAGCGCTGCCGGGCCAGGCTCGAAGGGACGGGAGCGCCGGACGAGGCGACTCGGCGGAATAGCTGCTGCTGGCAGAGCCCCACAGAGAGCACTTCTAGGAGAGCCCCCAGCCCTCCCCCAGCACCACCCTTACCTGCAGCTGGGCGCTGTACCTGATGCCAGCTGCGCTGGCCCCGGGGCCCCGCTCCATGGCGAGGGCAGCGGCCGCGCCGGCTCAGGCGGCCATGGCGCGGTTGCTCCTCACCTCGGCACGGCTGGGCTGGGTGCCCAGCTCCTCCTCCCCGTGCCCTGGGCAGGTGCAGGAAGGAGGAAACACCCTAGAGGTTCCCCCACGCTCCCCCATTTCACCTCTCCCCTTTCACAGGCGTCTCCGCGGCGAAACAAAAGGAGAAGGTCATGGCCGGAAAGTGGTTGCCAAAAGCCTGGCACCAGCTCTGCATCACCCAGAGGGACCCTTCTGCCACGTCCTTTGTTTGGTGAAGGAAAGCAGGAAAAGCTGCCTGTTCCCAGCCCCACGGGCAGCAGGAGTGCTCTCTAGCGCTGGTGTACGCAACAGCTTCGAGGGCAAAGCTTTATGTACCCAAGGCCTTATCCCTTCCCGGGTCACACAGACTCTTGCACCACGAAATCCACTGCAAAGACGACACCGTCCGGCGTGCGCAGCCCCTGGGACAAGCCTGCTGTTCTCAAAAACACCTGGAAGAGGCTCTCAAAGCCAAACAGTCCCTTTACCCCACTCTGAAGCCTGCTTTTGGCTAGGCTACAGCCCTCTAAGAAGCCACCTCCTCATCCATCAGAGGAGACCAGAGGCAAACCGAGAAGGCACAGAGCAGGAATTGCTCTGCAGAAAGGAGGGACCAGCTGCAAACCCCTGGGTTCTGAGAATGTAGTAATGTAGGGGGCTTGAAAGGGGCTTTTAACAGTGAAATCTGCACCCCTGACACAGCCTTACTCCATCACCTTCCCCTCCTTGGCAAGATGACTTCCCCCTCCACTCCAATACTTAGATTTCTTATGTTCAGTCGAGATTAAATGTAGCTGGACCAACATCATCTTGTTTGAAAAGATCTTCTCCATTTTACACATACCACCACCTGGGATGTGCTCAGCCATCCCATCACCGACCTGAGCCCCTTGCCACCAAGCACACCCAGCCCTGAAACCGATTTTCCCCACATTTAAATGTCCCCAAACGCTGGCTTGGGTGTAAGAGGAGCTACCCGGTGAGTCCCACGCCCCAGGGAGGCTCTTGCTGGATCATCTTTGTTTCCCTCAGCTCTAAAACTGTCTCCTGCAGAGCACAAGTTTTGCAGCTCTTTTGCAGGGGTTTCTCTGGGTTAAAAAGAAATAAAAGAGATGGGGTCAGGTCTCTGCCCCTGTTGTTGTCTCTCCCTCACTCTCTGCCCCTGCTGTTGTCTCTCTAGGTGAAAATAAACCCGACATAACTTCTATGTTTACACAGAAATATTTCTGGACACACACACCCCCCCCTTCCTTGCTCCCTCAGCAGCTACCAGAATCCCACCCCACTGGGCTGAGCAGATCAGAGCAGGAAGCATCTCCTGGTTTAAGGTATTCCCCCTTCAAAAGTGGCCTTGTTAGTCAGCCTGCTGAAACTGCCGGGCTGGCTGATGTCAGGAGCTGCTCTCAGCTCTCCCCTGCTGCCCAGCCCTGCTCAGCGCTCCAGTTTTGCAGCCACTCCCTACCTGGCTGATTGCAACGCTCCAGCCTGACTTCATCCCCCCATAAAGCAGCCTATTTCAGGGATATAGCAGCTGAGCAGGGATAAAGGTGAAGCACTGTTCTTTGTTTCTGGGTATTTCTCCTCTTTAGCATATCAGCCCATCTCCCTCAGGCAGCTGCCAGCCAAACACCCTTGCTCTGGATGTGGTGGCAAGATGCAAACTCAATCTTCAAGGCCTAGGATGTCAGGCCTAGGAGTCAATCCTCAAGGCCTAGGAGTCTTCACAGACTCACAGAATGCCATGTTGGAAGGGACCCTAAGGATCATCTGCTCCAACCTTTCTAGGTAACAGTGGAATTGCAATGAGCTGGCCCAGCAACCTGGCAAGCTGAGTCCCCAAACTGTCCAACAGAGGAGACTCCACTGCTTCCTTTGGGAGATGATTCCAGTGTCTATGACTGCTCCTATGGGAAAAAAAATTGTCTGCTGGAGTCCAATGGGAATCTTCCCAGCAGTAACTTGTACCCATGAGCTGCTGGTGCCCGCTGGCATCCAAGCCATTGGCATTTCACAAACTCATGCATCAGCCCAGCTGGCTCTTTGAACAAGGAGATGCTACCAAAGCATGCAAGATTTGAGCTAAACATAAAGCACTGTACAATTGGGAGGCTGCTGGTGTCACAGGACCACAGAATGATAGGAATTGGAGGGGGATCTCTGCAGATCACCCAGCCCAAGCCCCCTGCCAAGGCAGGGTCACCTAAAAAAGGTCACACAGGAACATGTCCAGGCAGATTTTGAGTGTCTCCAGAGATGGAGACTCCAGCGCCTCTCTGGGCAGCCTGCTGCAGTGCTCCAGCACCCTTCAATTAAAGAAGCTCCTCCTCATGTTCAGATTGAACTTCTTATGGTCCAAGTTTGTGCCCATTACCGCTTGTCCTATCACTGGGGACCACTGAACAAAGCCTGGTCCCATCCTCCTGACACCCACCCTCGAAGTTTCGAGCCCTAAGTGGCAGGATTCCCATTCCACAGAATCACACAGTATTAACCAGGTTGGAAAAGACCTTCGAGACCATCGAGTCTCTGCTGCCCAAACCGGGGTTCGGTTTGTGCCGTTTAGTCCCCAGGACAGAGGAGGGGCTCCGCTCTCCGGCAGATGCACTGTCCCAAAGCATCTGGGCAGCAATTCCCAGGACGCAGTTTGCCACCTGCTTTTGGCGTGAGACTCTTCCCAGTCTCTCTCTGGTCTGGCTGGAGGGTGCTGAGCCCAGTCAAGTCACCACAACGAAAGAAGGAATTAAAACGCCCAGCTTAAGCCACTTACCCCCCGCAATGGCAGCAGGCAGCACCGAACCCTCTGGTTCTTCCCACTCGGGCTCAGTTCACGCAAGAAAAGCTGTCTCCTCCTCCTCCTAGCGTGGTTTCCTAGTATCAGTGTGGCCGCCGCAGCATGATGAGAGCAGCAATTCGAGGGTCAACGCCTTTGGGAGGAAGGAGAGCACTTTGCTTAGGCACTGCTGAAATCTCAGAGCCAAGAAGTCCTTCTTTGTCCCAACCGCAAGCAAACTCCAAGAGCTCAACCACTGCAAGTGACTTCCAAGAGCTCGATCCCCAGCAGAGTGCCGCAGGAGGCAGGGATGAGCAGCAGCCGCCGTCGGGAGAAGCAGGATACCTCCGCTCCCAGCCCTTGGAATGCCATCCACGTGAAAGAAGGGAAAGCTGCTTACATCAGTAGGCAGGTTGCCTGCGGTGGGGGAGAAGTCTTCCTGCGGAGGCAGTTCCCGGGAAGTGTAGCAGAAGAGCCGCAGCCGCCCCACGGCCACGGCAGGGGAGGCGAACTGCGACTTGCGGCCGGCGATAAAGGTTTCTCCTCCCTGCCGAGCCTCACAGGGATCCTGTTCTGGGTGACTCTTAAACTCAAATTTCACCAGCGGTGCCCTCCCACCCAGATTCCTGCCAGACAACCCCGAAACCACCCCAGCACTGCAAGCTCCAAGCTGCAAGCCGGTCCTGCAACTTCCCCAGCCACACANGTCCTGCAACCCCCCCACACAAAAAAAAGATGGGGGGGGGGGAGAGATAAAACTCACAGGGTGTCCTGTTACTTTGCATTCCAAAGAGTAAATAAAAGGCTGATTCAGTGGGAGGAGAGGAAAACGTCATCCAAAGCTCCGTGGTTTCCAGCTGAACCAGCAACCCCCTCCGGGACAGCAAAGGTGAGCCTGATGGATGGATGGATGGATGGGTGGATGGGTGGATGGGTGCATGGGTGGGTCAGTACAGGGGCAGCTCTTCCTGCTGTTAGGCCCCAGACAAGCTGTCTTAGTGTGGTTCAGCCTCTCCATCTGCAAGGCCAGGAGAATAATTACTGACCCGGGAGAATGGCACCTGTAAAAGGGCAGTGGATTGGCCTCAGCTGGCCACATGCTGCTTTGAGGCAGAGCAGAGAGGTGGGGCCGCTCTTCCCAAAGCTGTCCAAGGATTACTGTGCCACTCATTCCTGCGTCTCCCTAAGAGCTCTAAAGCGAGAGTCCTAGCACGATGCCAGGCAGCTTTGCCCTCCTGAAATGATGAAGCTGACCAGAACAAAGGGCGCTGCGGACCAGCTCCATCCCGTGGCCGATACGAGCACGAGAGCAAGCAGAGGATGCGATTGTGCAACAGGCTTCAAGTGAGAAAGTCCAGCCGGAACCCTCCAACACCAGACAGCTCCGAGACTCGCTTTCAAAATCAAGGAGGATCATTTCTTGTGCCTCTGCTGTTCACGGGGCCAGCCATGGCACCCCAAAGGGGATCCGCAGCAGCAGGCAGCACACCACAGGATGCAAGCTCAGTGCCGAGACTACAGTTGGGTCTCCCTCTTGAGCTCTTCCACGGCTTGTGAAAGCAGAGAAGTTGTGCTTTGTGAGCTGTGAATCAGCAGGCACTGTTTGCCAGCTAAGGGAGCAGAGTGGCCAGGCCTGATCTCCTGGTTTCTGGCACCGGGTATTTTGAAACCCAGCTGCCTGCTGGGGCACGCCCAAGATCCAGAGTCACTTACAGCCCTTAACGAGCTGCAAATGCCCGAGACCAGGGCACGACTTAGCTGGGGGGAGGTGAGGACAATGGGCAGCAGTCACCTACTTGGCTTTATGCAAAACAGCAGAGCTGCCTCATGCTCAGCTGCTTTGCCTCCTTATTTGCCACGGGGAGCAGAAGTTCAGGCTTTGCCTTGGTGGTATCTCAGCTGTTCACAACCGAACCAAAAAAGCAGCAGCTTTGATTTTTCACTTATTCCTCTTATTTCCTTCACTTTGTCGGGAGAGAGCTCAAAGGGATGTAGCGTGGAGGCTCTTTGCTGTTTTGTGGGCCAGCTCCTGCTGTTTGTCAGACAGTCAACTGCCTGATGTTTGTGGATTCATAGAATGGATTGGGTTGGAAGGGATCACAAAGACCATCTAGTTCCAACCTCCCTGCCATGGGCAAGGACACCTCACACTAGATCAGACTGTCCAGAGCCTCATCCGGCCTAGCCTTAAACACCTCCAGGGATGAGGCTGCCACCACCTCCCTGGGCAACCTGTGCCAGTGTCTAAGCACCTTCATGGTAAAGGACTTCCTAACACCCAGTCTGAATCTACTCACTTCTAGTTTTGCTCCATTCCCCCCAGTCCTGTCACTACCTGACATCCCAAAGAGTCCCTCCCCAGATTTCCTGTAGCCCACTTCAAATACTGAAAGGCCACAATAAGGTCTCCTCAGAGCCTTCTCCTCTCCAGACTGAACAGCCCCAACTCCCTCAGTCTGTCCTCACAGCAAAGGTGTTTCAGCCCTCTGATTGTCATTGTGGCCCTGCTCTGAACACATTGCAGCATGTCCAGATCTTTCTTGTACCAGGGGCTCCAGAACTGGTCTCCAGGTACTCCAGGTGGGGTCTCACCAGAGTGGAGTAGAGGGGGAGAATCTTTCTTCCCAAGTTAAAAGCTTTATTCTAGTTGCAAGCTTTCTTCCAACTGGAAGGAGCTCCTGGCTTTGCTGACTCTGCACAGACACTGTGCCCACATATCAAGATGCCCAAATCACTTTTCTCAATGCAAACTGAAACCCAAAAAAATTAGTATAAATCCTCCCAACCAGTCCCAAAACGGCTTTCAAACCACAAAGGGCTCAGCCCTCTGACTCTCTTGCTCCCAGCTATCTCAACGCCCAGCTACACCTCCCTGTCGTCCTCCAAAGCAAGAGGGTGCTAATTTTTGTGACAACAAAGCACTTATGGCTTGGGGGGAAATCCTCAGCTTTGCACATTAACACCTCCCCAGCTGTCCTAAATGTTCATCCTAGGCGTGTTTGGAACAACAACCTCCTAAAATTCATCATTTTTGGTCTCCTACAGAGATCACACACAATAAAACTGGCTGGGAAGTCAGCAGCTCCACCACCTCTGCTTAGCATCAGCTTTCAGGTCCCTTCAATTACAGGGGGGTGGCAACCCGAGCTGAAAGTGCACTTTCTGTAGAGCAACACTTCAAAGCAAACCTCAGTGCAAGGCCTTCCCAAGTCATTGCTTGTCATTAAGCTATCCAGGCCACTCCAGCTAGGAAGCCAAACTTACTTCCTTAGAGCAAAGCAGTGCAAGGGGAGAGCCTGCAAGCTGCAGTGACTCAGGAGCTCCTGACAGCCCAGACTCATCATTTCACTGCCTAACTGAGAGCACAACAGCAACTCGGGTGCCGAGGAGGCCATGAAGATAATCAGAGAGCTGCAGCACCTCACCTATGGGGACAGGTTGGGAGAGTTGGAGCTGTTCAGCCTGGAGAATGCTCTAGGGAGAACTTAGAGCAGCCCTCCAGTACCTGAAGGAGCTACAGGAGAGCTGGGGAGGGACTTTTTACAAGTCTTTGTAGTGATAGGATAAGGGGAATGAAGCTGAAGGAAGGGAGGTTTAGACTGGAGATTAGGAAGAAATTATTGACAATGAAGGTGGGGAGACACTGGAAGAGGTTGCCCAGGGAGGTTGTGGAGGCCTCCTCCTTGGAGATGTTCAATGCCAGGTTGGATGAGGCATTAAGCAACCTGTTCTAGTGGAAGATGTCCCTGGGCATGGCAGGGGGTTGGGACCTGGATGATCTTGAAGGTCATTTCCAACCCAAACCATTCTGTGAATCTATGAATTCTCACCTGATCTACAAGCATCCTGCTCAGGCAGTTAAAAAATCCTGCAAATACCTTTTTTTTGAGTGACCCACCCTAGTTTTCCATGTACTGAAGCATTATTTTCCTGTGTGTCTGCAGCCATGGGTCCCCCAAGCACACACTGAAAAAAAATCTTCTTCTGTTGCCAAAAATTCATTCAGAATGACACATCCACAGGCTCAAGTCACTCACTGAGTTTCAAATGCCACCAGCAGCACCTCCACAGGTCCTTGGTTGACTCTTCAAGCAACACCAGCACACCAGGCACAGCAGCATCACCTCTGGCAGGTTTGTTCTCCTGCTTTCCAGGCCAGGATGGCTTTGCTCTGGTCTCAGCACAGCCACTTCTTGGTGCTCCCTCCTGTATTTGGTTGGTGCCTTCTGCTCTTTAAGTGTTGCTGTGAACTCATCCCAGAATCATAGAATTGTTTCAGATGGAAGAGATCATTGAGTCCAACCTTCAACCTAAGACCACCATGGCCATTAAACCATGTCCCACAGTGCCATGGCCACACATTTCCTGAACAGCTCAGGGGTGGGGACTCCACCACCTCCCTGGGCAGTCTGTGCCAATGCCTGAGCACTCTTACAGCAAAGATATTTGTTCCTAATGTCCAGCCTAAACTTCCTGTGGAGCTCTGAAAGACCAGCATGTTCCTGCTTTAAGGATCTTGGTTCTGGCAGGTTCTTTTTTCTCCAGCTCTTGCAAACTGGAGGACAGTGTCAGACAGATCCAGTGTCAGACAGAAGATCTGGGTGCAAGGCTCTCTGGTGAACACTTAGAAGGCAATAAATTGGTTTTGGTTTTCCCCTGATGGAGCAATTTTCAGACCCCAGTGCTGGTTGCAGTGAACAAGATGAGTCCATCCTCCAATGGATTAATCCACCTTGAATAGGTCACTCCAGACAAGTTGTGTCATCCCTAAATTAAATCATTAAAAGCCCCAAATTGGAGCTACTCACCCAGGATTCTTTTTATAGTCCACGGAAAGAAATGGTCATACCCAGAGAGTGACTCACCCTGCAGGAACCACCTGAGGGGAGGGCAAATGATTTGCTCCCCCCCTCCCTGGAGGTAGCAGTGGTGGAAAACTCATCCTGGAGTGACCAGCTGTGATTTATCTGTCTAGAAGCTCAACACACAAGCTCAGAGGAACCCAACCTACCACCTCTGGCTGCCTCTGTGCAAACCATGTGGTTACTCTGCTCCTTATCCTCAGCTATTCCATCACTTACTGCTACATAGCAGGGGTGGACAGGGAGAGGGAGGGTGGGAGAAATGGCATCAAGGCTTCAAGAAAGCTTCCTTGTTTCACTCCAGACTCACAAAACTCCCCTGAAGGTGTAGTGCCAAGTTTCTATTCCAAGAGAGAGACCTTAGAGTAGCCTTCCAGGATCTGAAGGGGGCTACAGGAAGGCTGGGGAGGGACTATTGACAAGGGCTTGCAATGCCAGGACAAGGGACAATGGGTTTGAAGTGGCAGAGGGGAGATTTAGACTGGATGTTAGGAGGAAGTTGTTTGCAGTGAGGGTGGTGAGACACTGGCATAGGTTGCCCAGGCAGGTGTTCAAGGCCAGGTTAAACAAGGCCTTGAGTGACCTGTCCTAGTGGGAGGTGTCCCTGCCTATGGCAGGGGCTTGGAACTAGATGATCTTTGAGGTCACTTCCAACCTTCCCATTCTATGATTCTATTCTGCCCTGAAGCTTGTATCAGAGTGGATGATTCACAGGGCGAAGGCTCTAGGGCAGCACTGAAGATTCTCTTTGATGTACAACACACCTGGGAGTCAAGCAGAGCTCAAATTGAGGTAAATTCAGTGGATTTATAACCAGTCCTCAGCCAGAAGGGTCCTGAAGTCAGGCACCATGCACCAAACCCACTTCAACCAGGACCAGGTACAAGAGGTGAGTCTGTTGTGATTTTGACTTATAGAATGGTTTGAGTTGGAAGGAACCTTACAGATTATCCAGTTCCAACCCCCATGCCACTGGCAGGGACACCTTCCACCAGCCCAGCTTGATCAAAACCTCACCCAACCTGGCCTTGAGAACCTCCAGGGAGGGAGCATTGACAACCTCCCTGGACAACCTGTTCATGTCTCACCACCCTCATTGGTAAGAATTTCTTCCTGATCTCCAGCCTAAATCTTCCCTCCACAAGCTTCAATCCATTCCCTCTCATCCTGCCACTCCCAGCCCTGTTAAAAGTCTCTCCCCAGCTCTCCTGTAGCCCTGTTCAGGTACTGGAAGGCTGCTCTAAGGTCTCCCCAGAAGTTCACTTCTCCAGGTTGAGCAGCCCCAATCCTGTGGTTGGAAAGATGAAAAATAAGTAAGTTTTGTTTTCAGGTACCTAACTGAAGTGCCAGTGGCTGCAGGGCATGTGGGAAAGGAAGAGCAACCCCTAAAAACAGGTAGCTTGGTGTCTTTTTAAAAGGATGACTTGAAGTGACCCTGAGTTCACTGGGTTATGAGGACATCCTGCTGAGGTTTATAAATGCAGATTTCCCTCCTGATTTAAATAAGAGAGCTGTTGTGTAAAGAAAGGTTAGAAAGGCTTTAAATGGGCTTGGGCAGTTTGTGTGTGGCAGGCTCAGCTCTTCTAAGTAATGATTACATGATACTGTCTTCCTGGAAGCAAACCTAACCCATGGGTTTGGGGAAGTCAGCAAGGCTCTTGGCTAATTAGTGAGGATCTGTGATAAGAGCAGGCTGCACTTGCATTTTTGAGTTGAAAAAGGCATTGGAGAAGAGGCAGCAGAGTGCTTCAGGCAAGACAAGAGCTGGACACTGGGCAATGCCAGTGTAATGCTTTCTCTAAGCCTCCTTTCCCTCAGCAGGACTGCTCCCCCCAGAGAGCTCTCTGGGATAGCTTTCAGCTTCTTGTTCCTATTGTTGCTTCTGGGTTCCAGGATCTTGGGTGTTGGCTCCTTTCTGCAGGCATGGCAGTGAGGTGGGAAGCAGTCAGGTACCTGCTGTGTTTTGGTTTTATGCTGTTTTGTTTTCTTCCCCCTGTATTTCATTGTACTTCTCCAAATAGGCTAAGCTAAAGTAATCATAGAATGGTAAGGATGGAAGGGACCTCAAGGATCATCCAGTTCCAACCCCCTGCCATAGGCAGGGACACCTCCCACTAGTACAGGTCACTCAAGGCCTCATCCACCCTGGCCTTGAACACCTCCAGGGAGGGAGCAGCCACAAGCCATCAGGAAAAGAAGAGGAGTAAGCTCATCATAAGCCATGGGATGTGGAGCAGAACTGTGAAAAGGCATTTAAAGCACAGGCCCTCAGCCCCCAGTAAAGTACCTTGAGCCCTTCTCTTCCCTTCAGCACAGAAGTTAAAGGTTACTTATTAAAATTGAGGGCAGTAGGCCAGGGGTTATTTTTCAACCAGAGTGGGAACAACTCAGTGGCAGCTGAACCATGAAACAGACTGCACTTTGCTCCTGGCAGCTGGGAGTAAACAGGTAGTACCTAACCCAGCACATAGCACTTCCAAAGAAGCCCATGTGGTGATTTGGATCCTTGGAGGAAGAGCATCAGGCTTCAGAAGCAGAGAGCTGGCCTAAGCGAAGTAGCAATGCCTCCTTCCTGGAGGTGTTGGAGGCCCTGAGCAACCTGCTCTAGTGGGAGGTTTCCCTGCCCCATAGCAGGGGAGTTGGAACTTGATAATCTTCCAAGGTCCCTTCCAACCCCTAACACTCTGTGATTGCCTCCAACCCAGCCCTGGCACTGGTTAGTGGTTGTGCAGAATGACCAACACAGCCCTCACAGCTCAGCCAGCACCAGAGAGCACTGAGCTCTTCACAGAGATGGCATCCACTAACAAGTAACCTGGAGTACACCACCTCTTTAAATGAAGACTACAAGAGAAAGCAGGTTAGAAAGAACCATCTTCTGAAAGAGATGGACAACCTATTAGTTCTTGGAATTGCCAGGGAATTAGTTCTGGAAAAGCCAGGGAATTGTGCACAGTACCCAATGCAAGCTGTACAAAACCAAAAGGTGAGAGACGTGTGAGGCCTTTCCGCTTGCCTTTTATTCTTCTCCTGGTCCAACAAGTCTGCTGATTTCCTTCTGAGAAAGACTCAAGGTCAGAACAGGCAGGAATTCAAAGCCAAAATTCAAACAAACTTACACAAAGTGATAAAATTGCCTAACTGAAGGCCAGGATGGTGGGTACAACACTTCTGCTCCTTCCGTGATGCTACAGCTTGGCTGTATTTGAAACCACATTCCAAGCTTTTAAAACCAGTTACAATCTGATAAAAAGGTTTTAATTGTTGAGGAAAACTAAAGGAGGATCTTTCTGGTGAACATTTCCCTTTCCAGCAGGTCCCATTTGCTGCCAGACCTGCTCACACACTGACTCTGTGGCTCCTCCTCTTCTCCTCCCTGTGGTTACCTGCTTCTTTACAGCAAAAACCGTCTTGACTCTCATCCTGCCTCTGACAGAACCTTCAGATGGGAGCAGGATCTGTTCAAAGGGAGTTTGAGCTCAAAGGTGGGGAGAGGAGTTTAAAATCTCTCTATAAATAGTATACTGAATGTGTCAGGGCTCTGCTGCCAAGGCTACATGACAAACTCTGGTGTCCAAGCCACCAGGCTAAGCAGTGACAGCTAGATGCAGCAAAAAGTCTTCTTCAGGACCCTGAGAAGTCTGAATTAGTCCTTCCAAGCAGGTTCCTCTGGTTAAGGAAGACCCAAGATCAACTGCTTTGCCTCTAACCCAAAATGCACAGAAATCTTGGCCAAAAGCCCTTTGGATGGGAAAAGAACAAAGGAAAAGGAAGACATTTTAAGTGACCAATACCACAGAACTTGGCCTTTACAAGTCTGGACTGAAAACATTTTGGTTTGCTGTGGAATTTCTACCTAGACAACACAATGCTGCCTCCAGACAAGCAATGGGACAGAATCCAGGCCAATCCCTAAGCCATGCCTGTGGTTAGCTGGTGTTGGGTGGAGGATGATGACCACAGACTCGAGGAAGTTCTTGGAACCTCATGGATTTTCCAGCCCATGTTCATAGCTGATCCTGAGTCTGTTTTGGAGATGGAGCTGTTGTCACAACCACAGTGGAGACTGCTTTGGTTGAGCCAGACACAGTGCCCTGCTGGAGGTGGGAGGCTGGGACTGTCTGAATTCGCACCTGTTTGAGATGGAAAGAAAAAGAACTGGGTCAGGATTGGCCTGGTGACACTCTGAGCTTGCAGTGCTCTCTGGGAAGTGATCAGAACTGGACCACACTGCAAAACACATCAAAGCTAGAATGTGCAAACTGCTGTTTGCAGCTCACATGACAGAGATCTCAAGACCAGAGGAAGATTCAGATTCACTGAATGGTTTGGGTTGGAAGGCATCATCCAGTTTCAACTGGGGAGGGGAGATTTAGACTGGAGAGTAGGAAGAAATTCTTGCCAGTGAGGGTGGTGGTGAGACACTGGGACAGGTTACCCAGGGAGGTTGTGGATGCTCCCTTCCTGGAGGTGTTTTGAGGCCAGGCTGGACGAGGCCTTGAGCAACTTGGTCCAGTGGAAGGTGTCCCTGCCCATGACAGGTGGGTTGGAACTGGATGATCTTGAAGCTCCCTTCCAACCCAACTCATTTTATAAACCTCTGTTGCTTTAAAACCTATATTTGAATGGAGGGAAGGTAAAGGAGTTGATGTGCTTAATGCAGATGCTACAGCCAAGCTGTGTAGCTGTGTATCAAAGTCCTCATGGAGTGGTTAAAAAGGCAAAAAAAAAAAAAAAAAGGGAAAAACACAAAAACCAAACTAATAAAATGATTCTGAGGTGTTGTTACCTGTGTGGCCTGGCCTTGCTGCTGCAGCTGCTGCAGTTGCTGTGCAGTCAGGAAGCTCACTGGCTTGTTCCCAGCAATCAGTTTTGTCCCTGCTGGCATGGTAGTCAGGATGATGTTTCTACCTAAACCACTGATGCTATGGGAAGAGAATTGTTCCTGTGTTAGTAACCAGCAGGTGAGGTCTCTGAGAGTCACAAACTGTCCTGCAGTTGTTAGAAGATTAAAGGTACTGATTTCATTTACTCATGGTTTTAAGCACTTGAGGGCTCTCCCCCCACAAAACTGACAAATAAGAGTTTGTGGCAATATTTATCACTCCCACAAAATGAGTTTAAACCACATCAATGAAACCCTCTAAGTCTGGGCTGTGAACATCACTGCCTTGGTTTCAGACCTGAGACCTTCTCACAGAAAAACAGCCAAGCACAAAATGTTCTGTCTTGAAGTATCAACTGAGGGGAGACACCACCAGAATTCATGGAAGAATAAACAGAAAGACTTGAAGATCTGGATTTACACCCAGGCAGCTAACACTTCTTTTCTTCCTCTAAGGAGAGGTGGCCTCAGATTACATTTTTTGGGGTGTCTGCCAGTTTAAATCATGTTCAGACAGACACTCATCTAACAGCTGGTTTCAAGGCAAAGAATTAATTTTTTTTTTTTCAGGGTTAACTGCAAATCTTACATCCCAAAGCACCTAAACAAAGCCTGTGCTCAGTTCCTGCAGCTGATGGACCTGTAAGGCTCTTCCAGCCTTCTGCCCACAGCCACTCCTAAAGCAGATCTCAACCAGATGCAAGGTACTCACTTGGCCCCGAGGTTGCCCTTGATGATGGGGGCAGTCACCACGCTCTTGCCTTTCACTGGCTGGCTGATCACTGACAGAGGCACTGTTATTCTTGCTGGGAGTTTACCCTGGAGAAGGTGGAGAACACAAGAGCAGCTGAGCAGAGAAACTGCTTGACAAGATGCAGTTACCACCCAGCTTGCTTTTTAGGAGTCCTGGGAGCAGCTTTGCTGATGGAATCTGTCCTCCAGTTGAGGATCATTTAACATTCCTCTGCACCTCACTCCACAGCTGCCTCAGACCCCAAACCCCACTACCATCAGGGAGCTGCAGCTGTTCAGCCTGGAGAAGAGAAGGCTCCAGGGAGACCTTAGAGCAGCAAAGCAGTGCAAAGAGAGAGCTTGCAAGCTGCAGTGACTCGAGAGCTCCTGACAGCCCACTCATCATTTCACTGCCTAACTGAGAGCACAACAGCAACTCAGGTTCAGAGGAGGCCATGAAGATGACCAGAGGGCTGCAGCACCTCACCTATGGGGGCAGCCTGGGAGAGTTGGAGCTGTTCAGCCTGGAGAAGGCTCTAGGGAGACATTAGAGCAGGCTTCCAATACCTGAAGAGGGCTACAGGAGAGCTGGGGAGGGATTTTTACAAGGCTTTGTAGTGGTAGGATGAGGAGGAATGGATTGAAGCTGGAGGAAGGGAGGTTTAGACTGGAGATTAGGAAGAAATCCTTCCCAGTGAGGGCAGTGAGACACTGGCACAGGTGCGCAGAGATGCAGTGCTGAGCGACATGGTTTAGCACCAGCCTTGGGAGAGCTAGATAATGCTTGGACTCCATATTTGTCTTTCCCATCCCAAAGGATTCTCTGATCCCCTAGCAGGTCCATCCCAGCACCCCCTGCTCCCCCAGCTCCAGAAGGAGGCCCTGTGTTACTCACTGCCTGGGACGTGGAGACCATGGTGGTGCTGACAGGCACCTGCCGCACAGCAGAGGCTCCTGTGCCTATGGTGATAGGAGTCCCTGCAGCCCCCGAGGCCACGGCCACTGCCTTGGACACCGTGGCACTGACAGTTGGTAAGGAGACAGCTGAGGTGTGGCCTGTGCCAGGCACGCTCACTGCTGAGGAAGAGGGCACTTGCTTGGCATGAGTCGCCACTGTAATGGTCTGCCCAGCTTTGGGTGGCATCACCCCCAGCCCCTGCACGATTCTTATGGTGGCAGCTGGCTTGGCCTCAGTGGATGCCACTGTAGTTATGGCCTTGCTCTTCTGATCTGCCACTGTCATGCCCAGGGCAGGCATCAGGCGAAAGGCAGAGCTTGTTGGCTCTGCTGTCTTTAGGTCAGGAGTCACTTTCACCACTGTGCTGCCAGCTGGGCTGGAGGAAGCTGAGGTGGCTGCGCTGGTCTTGGCCGGGGAATCAGCGGTCTGGACAGGGTTGGATGTCACGTGCAAAGTGGCAGAGATGCCCTTCCCACTACCACTGCTTCCTGCAGCTGCTGTAAAGAGGTCCTGGGTCAGTTTGACAGTAGTGACTTGAGACTTGGCCAGGGTGGCCATCATGTCTGGGGTGATCCTCAGCACCGTCTGCCCCTTGGCGTCGGTGGTGATGGAGGAGGGCGGCAGGCGCAGCACATCCTTGCCTTGGATCCGAAAATTGGTGGCTGTCAGTGGGATGCTGCTCCCAGGCTGGGTCTTCATGCCAAGTTGTCCTGTAATAGCCACCTGGAAGAGAGCAGAGAAAGGGCTGTGTCAAGGGACACAACACTGAACTTCCCGACAGGACCTCTATAGAATGGCTTAGGGTGGAAGGGAACTCAGAGATCATCTACTCCAACTTCCCTGCCATGGGGCAGGGACCCTCCCACTTGAGCAGGTTGCTCAAGGCCTCATCCAACCTGGCCTTGAACACCTCACCACCACTGCACCAAAGAACTTCTTCCTAAGGTGCAGTCCAAACCTGCTCTTCCTCAGCTTCAAACCACTCCCCCTTGTCCTGTCTCTGGACACCCTCATGCCTTGAGCAGCCAGGGCTAGTGGGAAGTGTCCCTGCCCATGTCAGAGGGGTTGGAACTAGATGATCTTTAAGGTCCTTTCCAGCTCAGAACATTCTGTGACTTTAAAACATGGTCCACATCTGCAGATGGTTAAGCTTAGACTGTGAAAATGAGGCTCAAACTGACCAAACCAGCAAGCGGTTGAATCTTTAAGGTGAGTAACTCAGACACCATTACAGCTCACCACAGTTTCCACTGCTTTCACATCTGCATGTCACATCTGTCACAACAAACAGTAAACAACTGGGTGGTGGAGCCCAGCTCTTCCCTCTCACCTGCTTGATGATGTTCTGACCAGCCACATTCTGGATGACAGTGGTAGAGGAGCTGCTTGGAGCAGAGCTGCCTGGAGAGCTGGTGACTGGCTTCACAGCAGGACTGGGAGCTGCAGACAGCCCTGCCACATTGATGCCAGTCTGTCCTGTCACAGAGCTTCCTGGTCTTTGCACCTGCACTGGGCTGGTCTGAGCTTTCACTGGCAGAGTCATCACAGCCTGCAGAGTAACAGAGGCAGCCTAAGAGCAAGAATTTTCTCCTTTTGTCTTCTGCTTTGCAACTTTCAAGTTCTATGCAGGTTCTGCTGTAAAGCACCACGTGATGGTGCCACATCAAAAAGCAGTGGGGTGACAAATGCAGCACCGAGCAGTACTAAAGCACAGCTGCTGCTCTGCAGCTACTGCACATTCCTGTACACCAGCAGAAGTCAGATCAGACATCAGAGCTACTCCAGCATTCCCATGCAGCCCAACTCACCTGAGGGAGCACTTTGCTTTGGGTGGCTGTAGCTGGGACACGGATTTGAGGCACTGATGTAGGTTGCTGCTGCTGCTGCTGCTGCTGGGTTACCACTGGGGCTTGCTGGGACACAGCTGGCAGGCTGGACTGGGCAGTGACCACCCGGACCTGTGGCAGTCCTGAGGAGGTGGTGTGACTTACCACCCTGCTGGGAGCTGGCTGCTGCCCTGGCTGTGTCTGTGAGCTCTGGGCTGTGGAAAGCAACGTCCCCAGCTGTGGCATGGTAGGAGAAGACACCAGGAGAACACTATGGAAAAGATAAAGTCAGCAGGTCAGCAAAGATTACAGAACCACAGACTGGTTTGGGTTGGAAGGGACTTTTCAAGGCCTTCTAAGTCCAACCCCACTGCAGTCAGCAGGGACATCTTCAACGGGAGCAGGTTGCTCAGATCCCCAGCCTGACCTGGAATGTTTCCAGGGACAGATCATCTCCCACCTCTCTGGGCAAGTAGCATCAGTGTCTCACCACCCTCCACATAAAAAATGTCTTCTTTAGATCCAGTCTAAATCTTCCCTCTTTTAGTTCAAACCACCACCCTTTGTTTTGCCACAACAGGGCCCTCCTGGAAAGTCTGTCCCCAGATTTCAGATAGGCCTCCCTTAAGTACTGGAAGGAATATAGGGTGCAGAAAATGACTGAGAAAGCAGCAGTACCACCCATGAGTGATGTGTGAGACAGAAGAATTACCTCTGGCTGGGCTTTGCTGGCTCTGTTGCACCACTGGATACACTCTTGCTAACCACAGGCACTGGTGGGGGTGAAATAGGAGTTGGTGGTAATGCTGGTGCAGTTGGTGTCACAGGAGTCACAGGTGTTGGTGGCATGCTGGAGTCACTAAGGCTCAGCTGACTGGGTTCTGATGTGCTGCTGGGGAGAGCTTTGACAGCACTCTCCTTGCTGCTGGATTTCTGCAAAGAAACCAGGTGGAGCATGAAGGTCTTCACACAGAGTGGGCTTGACTGCTGCACTCTAGAGAGGGCTGAGCACTTGGAGTTCTCCTTGCCCTGGTGCTAAAATCACAGGTGACTGACTATCTGTCCTCCTCAGTGCAGCCACAAGTGTGTTTGGCTGCTCCTGTTCTCAGGGAGTGAGGCATCCCAGCTGTGACAAGCACTCAGAACATGCAGATTTCCACCTCAATTAATTTGCCAACAGCAACAACTTTAGAGAGTATCAATGAAAAAGAAAAAAAAAAGACATTAAACTCTGACAGCTTCAGTACAGCTACAAGGAGTGCAGATGTGTTCCACAAACCCTGCTAGAGATAAACCTCAAAGCTAGATCTGAAAGACCATTCCTAGGATGGGAAGCAGAAATGAATCTATTAATCTTTCTGCTGAGATCATCAAGGACAGCAGTTGAAGCTGGGATGAGCTAAAGTCCTCTCTTTCCCTCTTCATTTTGTGCTAGACCAACACTGACATTCATATCCATAGTGAACTGCTAAGTATGTTCATTAGGGATAGAAATATGTTCATTGTAGAATCACAGAATGGTTTGGGTTGGAAGGACCTCCAAACCTTCTAGTCCAACCCCCCTGCACTCAGCAGGTTGCTCAGAGCCTTGTCAAACTTGACCTCAAATGTATCCAGGGATGGGGCCTCAGCTGCCTCCACCAGATCAGGTTGCTCAGAGCCTTGTCAAACTTGACCTCAAATGTATCCAGGGATGGGGCCTCAGCTGCCTCCACCAGATCAGGTTGCTCAGAGCCTTGTCAAACTTGACCTCAAATGTATCCAGGGATGGGGCCTCAGCTGCCTCCACCAGATCAGGTTGCTCAGAGCCTTGTCAAACTTGACCTCAAATGCCTCCAGGGATGGGGCTTCAGCTGCCTCCCTGGGCAACCTGTACAGCATATTTTCATCAGCCACTAAGGATGCAGGATTTATGGATTAAATTAAGCCCTTATCTCCTTTCCAATCCCCAAAGCATCTCTGCAACCCAGTGCAAACAACTGTACCATTTTGGCTGGGGGTTTTGGCTTCTGCTGAAGAGCTTTCTTGGCCTTTGCCGCAGCAGCTTGAGCCTGGTGAATCCGTTCTGCAAACACAAATTGTTAGAGCTGCTAGACACGAGCAAATTGATTTAAGAAAGAGGCTAATCAAGAACTGTTAAGTCCACCTTCAGACAAGAAATCAAGGTATCAGCAAGCCAGGCTCACCAAACTCTTCCTCACTCCTGTCCCGGTGCAGGTAGATCCACAGCTTGCGTCCGATGTCGTATTTCACACAGGGATCTTTCTCGTAGTGCAATCGATCCAGAGCACCACTGACAACAGTGTTCACCTGCAAAGTCCACAAGGCATGGAATCACAACATGTCCCTGCTTGGGCTGGCCAAATGTCACAAACAGAGGAGTAATCCTGCTTGGCACAAATCCTGAGTGAGCTGTTAGCAACCTTCATCTGGATAAGGAGCGAGATGTTGCAGCACAGGAAGCTGGTTGCAGCCCTGGATCGAATGAAGCTTCCAGCAAAGCTCAAAGCTCTGGAAGAGGAGGTCATGAAGATGATCAGAGGACTGCAGCACCTCCTTGTGAGGGCAGGCTGAGCGAGTTCAGCCTGGAGAAGAGAAAGTTCTGGGGACACCTTATAGTGCCCTTCCAGTACCTGAAGGGAGCCACGGGAGTCCTGGAGAGGGACTTTTGACAAGGGTTGCAAGTGATGGGATGAGAGGCAATGAACTGAAGCTTGAGAAGGGCAGATTCAGACTGCAGATTAAGAAGAAATTCTTTCCAGTGAGGGTGGTGAGACACTGGCACAGGTTGCCCAGGGAGATTGTGGATGCCTCCTCTGTGGAGGTGTTCAAGGCCAGGCTGGTTGAGGCCCTGAGCAACCTGGGCTAGCAGGAGGTGTCCCTGCCCATGGCAGGGGACTCAGAACCAGATGATCTTTGAGGTCCCTTCCAACCCAAACATTCTATGAATCTATCAAACTGGTCCTGGATCTAAAATGTGAGCAGCTACCTGACAGTTAATTCTGGGGCTTTTCTAGCTCTTCTTCCTCACCCAGAGCTGGGTGTGGATTTGCAGCAGCTCACCAGGGTGGGATATAACTTTCATATGCTAACCAAAGCAGCGTATAAATCGTTGTGCCTCAACCACTGGGTATTGCCTGGGTCTGTGCAGTGTATTTTTAGGAAGACCTGTTTGAGATGAGCCAGGAGATCCAGCTTACCTGAGCACTTGTGACATCAGGAGCTAGGAACTGGGAATCTTTAAGCAGCTCACAGATCTCAGCACGAGTTCCTTCTCCATTGGGAAGGCGAGCAGCAGCATCACGAACTGAGAGATCAAATCACAGCTTCAACTTGCAGCCCTGACTAGGTAACTGTGCTCTTCAGCAGACACATTTTGGTGTTGTTCTCTTATCCCTCAGCACCTGATCACATTTTATTTCCCATAAATTCATTTCATTCAACTTGAATTCATTTCATACAACTTGAAGGACAACTTGAAGGACATGGAACTGTTGGAGCGGGTCCAGAGGAGGGTCACAAAGATGCTCAGAGGGCTGGAGCAGCTCTGCTATGAGGACAGGCTACAAGAGTTGGGGCTTTGCAGCCTGGAGAAGAGAAGGCTTTGAGGAGACCTTAGAGTAGCCTTCCAGGATCTGAAGGAGGCTACAGGAAGGCTGGGGAGGGATTATTTACAAGGTCTTGTAATGACAGGAGGAGGGGCAATGGGTTTAGACTGGCAGAGGGGAGATTGAAAGTGGATGTTAGGAGGAAGTTGTTTGCAGTGAGGGTGGTGAGACACTGGCATAAGTTGCCCAGGGAGGTTGTGGAGCACAGAATCACCCAATGTGATCAAAGATCACATTGGGTGATTCTGTGCTCCACAACCTCCCTGGAGTTGTTCAAGGCCAGGCTGGACGAGGCCTTGAGTGCCCTGTTCTAGTGGGAGGTGTCCCTGCCTATGGCAGGGGCTTGGAATTGGCTGATCCTTGAGCTCCCTTCCAACCTTCTCATTCTATGACTCTATCCTTCAAACTTATTTCTTCTCTGCTTAGGCCATCCCAGCCTGCCCACCTCTTCCCTTTATAACGCAGACTCCTAAGGTCATTTTTTTTGAGGGGGTGGTTCAGGGGAACCTTTTTTCTTTTAAATGAAAAAAAAGTTTTGTTGTTTTTTTTTTAGCCACCAGCTTACCAAGGGACAAGATGGTGACGTATGCTGGTCTGTCTGAGCGCAGCAGAGAATGCTCTCGGGCTTTGTTGAGTGAAGTTTCCTTGTCAAACACTCCCTTCACAGGGCCAACCACCGACTCAAAGCCGTGCATGCGGAAGGTGAAGGCTTTGTGGGGCTGGCTGTAACGGTACCGCTCCTGTATTTGCACACAAAGAGGATTGGATGTAAGCAAGGGAACACACAGTGTAAGGTCTGAAAGCTTGGGCCAGCTGGATATGGTGGTGTTAGTGTTCTCTAAAGAAAGAGGAGGTTTGAAATTGTGATGGTTTGGGAGTTCCCTGCCCCCCCCCCACCTTGTAAAATGACCCAGACTGGACTCAGCCAGCTGGAAGTTAAGGACTGAAGCTCTGTTTACAGCTCAGCACAACGGACAAGCAGAGATAAGACACAACAGACAGGAATAGTTACAGACATAGACAAGTTAAAGGGAATACAGAAACACAACGAAGGGCAACGAGGCTGGTGAGAGGCCTGGAGCACAAGCCCTATGAGGAGAGGCTGAGGGAGCTGGGACTGTTTAGCCTGGAGAAGAGGAGGTCAGGGGGGACCTTATTGCTGTCTACAACTACCTGAAGGGTGGTTGTGGCCAGGAGGAGGTTACCTTCTTCTCTCAGGCAACCAGTGACAGAACAAGAGGACACAGTCTCAAGCTGCGCCAGGGCAAGTTTAGGTTGGAGGTGAGGAGGAAGTTCTTCACTGAGAGAGTAATTTGTCACTGNCCTTCTCCCCACCCCTATACCTTACCCCAAGGTTTGCCTTATGCACAAAGTGAGTTTGGAGGATCGGCCAGGGAGGTTAGAAGGAAAGTGGTAGTGAAGATTAATGGGCACAGAGGAGCCAGAAGCTAGACTACCTGACACACTGTGCCCCCCAGAGAGAGACAGACTTGAGAATGCTTTATCTATGTTTTGGTTTCTTTTACCCAAATGTCTCAGCAAGCCTATGAGTGAAGTAGACATCGTCATGTTTTCTTTTCACAGTCTATAGTGTAATTTTCTCTATTAAAATATTCCAATTAGCCTCAAACCAGCACAGAAATCAAAGACTCAAATACTATTGTATAAATGTGTTTGGATCAAGATCACCTCTGCTAGGAGGAAAGGCTGAGAGTTGGGGCTCTGCAGCCCAGGGAAGAGAAGGCTTTGAGGAGACCTTGGAGTGGTCTTCCAGTATCTGAAGGGGGTACAGGAGGGCTGGGGAGGGACTATTGACAAGGGCTTGGAATGACAGGAGAAGGAGGAATGGGTTTTAAATGGCAAAGGGGAGACAGATGTTAGGAAGAAGTTCTTTACAGTGAGGGTGGTGAGACACTGGCACAGGTTGCCCAGGGAGGTTGTGGATCATAGACAGTGAGGGTGGTGAGACACTGGCACAGGTTGCCCAGGGAGGTTGTGGATCATAGACAGTAAGGGTGGTGAGACACTGGCACAGGTTGCCCAGGGTGATTCTGTGCTCCACAACCTCCCTGAAGGTGTTCAAGGCCAGGTTGCATGAGGCCTTGAGCAACCTGTTCTAGTGGGAGACGTCCTTGCCTATGCTGGGGGGCTGGATGATCTTTGAGGTCCCTTCTAACCTAATCCATTCTATGATTCTGTAAGATAAGCAAAATTATAAAGCAGCAATTAAAGTGGTGCTCATGGAGTCACAGAATGGTTTGAGTTGGAATGGACCTTAAAAGGTCATCCAGTTCCACAGGCAGGGACACTAGACCAAGCTGCTCAAGGCCTCATCCAGCTTGGCTTCAAACACCTCCAGGGTGGTGACAGCTACAAGTTTTTTGAACACTAGGTTCATGGTTAAGCAGCTGCATAGACCAAGGAGGTGCCAGAAACAGACCTTCTGCCCAGCAAGCACCCATTTGCCCCTCAGCAACAAACCCTTTCTTCCTCCTCTGATCTGGCAAAACAGACATTTCCCAGTTTAACCTGGATATTGCACCACACATACAACAATCAGGGAGAGGAACCTGGGTGAAGAAAAGGCATCACCTGTCTACCCTGCAACGGACACTTGCAGTCCCTACAGACAAGATGATTTAAGTGTATGGGTACACTTGCATTCATCCATGCCCCAAAAGTGGAGAGAGAAGTCATCCTGACAGACTGGGAAGTGACAGAGAGGACAGAGAGGCTGGCACTACTAATTCCAGCTAATTTTGGCCAACAGCCTTTGGAAATAGAGGTGCCTGGGAAGAACACAGCCAGGCTACAGGGTTAGGAAGTTTTCTCTAAGGCTGTTTCAAGGTAGAAGCATAAACCAGATTGGATGTTAGGAAGTTCTTCAACATGAGGGTGGTGAGACACTGGAACAGGTTGCCCAGGGAGGTGGAAGCCTCATCCCTGGAGGTCTTTAAGGCCAGGCTGGAAGTGGCTCTGAGCAACCTGATCTAGTGTGAGCTGTCCTTGCCCATGGCAGGGGGATTGGAACTGGATGATCCTTGAGGTCACTTCCAGCCCTGACAATTCTATGACTCTAAATTTTTTACCTTCAAGTCTGTGTAGAGTATAAAAGTGCCTGTTTTAGTGGTCAGCTGTTTCAACATGTGTGTTTAAAAGCAAATCTCACCTGCTCCTGAAACACACGCTTCTCCTCGCCGGTGCTAG
The DNA here is from genome assembly GCA_013396675.1 of Eubucco bourcierii. NCBI lineage: Eukaryota > Metazoa > Chordata > Aves > Piciformes > Ramphastidae > Eubucco > Eubucco bourcierii. Next base: position 177,165 of record VWZE01023400.1, read on the forward strand.
GTCGCACTACGTAGTCAGTCCTTCTGAAACAAAGGTCACCATCAGTTCTGAGCAACAACCAACCCACTGCAGTCCCAAACAACAGCCCAAAGCAATAGTCACCTCCTCCTTCCTGTAAATTCATCTGAATTCATTCTGAAAGCATTTGATAATGTAAACTACAGATAATATAAACTATGCTCTATGCGGTATCTGAAGGTGAAGCAAGCACTGTGACTGATCCTGTCATCAGGGTACAGGTGAGAGGTTTGCTCTGGTGACAGATGTGAACTTGGAGAACATCAGTTGATATTCTGAAGTCTGGTTACTGCAGTCAGAAAATCAGACTGCCAACTAGGCTGCATCCAAAGGAGTGTGGGCAGCAGGGCAAGAGAGGGGATTCTGCCCCTTGACTCACTCTACTGAGACTTCACTTCAAATACTGCCTCCAGCTGTGGTGTCCCCAGCATAAGGACACAGAACTGTTAGAGTGAGTCCAGAGGAGGGCCACAAAGAGGACCCAAGAGCTGGAGCAGCTCTGCTATGAGGACAGCCTGAGGGAGCTGGGGTTGTTCAGCCTGGAGAAGAGAAGACTCTGGGGGAACCTCACAGCTGCCTTCCAATACCTGAAGGGGTCCTACAGGAAGGCTGCAGAGGGACTTTTCATGAGGGTTTCTAGAGACAGGACAAGGGGGAATGGTTTGAAGGTGAGGAGAGCAGGGTTAGACTGGAGCTCAGGAAGAAGTTCTTCAGTGTGAGGGTGGTGAGACTCTGAAATAGGTTGCTCTGGAGCTGTGCAAGGCCAGCTTGGATGAGGCCTTGATCAGCCTAGGTCTAGTTGAGAGGTGTCCCTGCCCATCACAGAGGAGCTGAAACTGGATTATCTCTAAGGTCTCTTCTAGCCCAAACCATTATTTGAATAAGCTTTCAAGCAGTGTTAGATACTCACACTCTGGGAATTGGTGTTGTGGCATCTGAGCTGTCTTCATTTTCCTATCAGAAAAAAGAGAAACGTTCATGTTGGATAAAACTCAAGACAGGTTTTGTGCTGCTAAAGGTTTTTTTTTTTTTCCCTGAGAAATCACTCACTTTGAAAAAAGCCTGGTCCTTGGTCTCCAACCAGAGCTGAAACAGTGCTGCCAATTCCTTCTCATGATCTTGGCAAGAACCTAGGCCAAGAAATCAAGGAAAATGGGAAACAGAGGCCTTTAATTTGTTACAAAGCTTTTACTTCCCACTCCCTTCTCTGCATCTCTTCCACACCACCAATTCTCCAATACTTGTGAAAACCTTGAGTGCAAAACACACCTTCACTTAGCTGGAAAAAAAAAAGATCTAACCAATGATTTTTACCAGCTCTGTTTATTTCTCTCTGGGCTGCAGCAAGCTACAAGTGAAGTCCTGGAGAAAAGAGTCAACCTTGACTAGAGCAGAAACAGAAAAGCACAAGATACTCACCAAGCAACTTCCACTGCTGAGTTTTTTCCTTGAATTCAACAAAAGGTGAGAAGCTGGAAGGAACATCTACAATGAAAATTGTGCATGTCAGAGACATCAAAGTCATCCAGCCCCCAAAACTCTGCCACTGTAACACAAGCTGTCAAGGTGGATTCACAGTGACAGGTAAAACATTTGCAGTGCTCACTTAAGTGCAGTTCTAAGTTTATACCTGCCCAAAGGGAAGGTAAAGATCTCAGAGCAGCAGTGCAAGCAGCACAGCAGAACAAGGTAGCAAATCTTTCATCCACAGGCTGTCAAGATGAGATCCTGTTTGTACTGTGAGGCAGCAGGAATTGGTGCAGGGGCTATTCCTGGGCTCATAGGAAGCCAGCTCAGGATGTGCAGTGCTCAGCAGCAGCATGGAGAACATGAAGCAGGCCATTACAGCCCACACTCTCTCTCCCTCTAAAACCTCCCACGAAGCAGGTGAGAACCACAGAATAACCCAGTTCAAAAGGAATGTCTGAACTTAGTTGCTCCAAGCCCCAGATCAAAGTTGGGCCAACTCCACTTTGCCAGTGGAACACTCAGGGCATCATCTAAGTTATTTTTCCATATCTCTGCAGACATCCACAATGCCTTTGCACCACGAAGAGACTCATTTCTTCCTGCTTCACACACCCTGCCTGAAACCCATGATCTGAACAGGACCTAGAGGCAATTTCACACATATTTTCATGTAGTCAGGAATCAAGCTGAGTCTCAGTAACTACCCCCACACAAAACAAATCTACTACAAGCAAGGAACGTGGGTAATGAAGTCTATCACGGGCAGGCTGTCAGCAATACAATGATTTACTGTAGCAATGGATTAAAAGCTGATTAGAGCTGTAACACAAAGCAGCACTGATTAGAACTGAGGTACCAGCATGATCAGTACTTTGAACAGCCATTCTTACCTCTGCTGTCACCTGTCAAGTACTGCAGGGCAGGTAAAACCAGTTCAGACCAGTTAGGGGCATAGGAGAACCAGGTGTTTAGTGCACTGGCAGGAGAAGATTGCCAATCTAGAATTTTATCTTCGAGCTGAGGAGGGAAGAAAGCATCCTGTTAAAGATCTTGTGCTTTAAACTGTCACTGGTTTAATGAAAAAAAAAAAAACAAACCAGCTAAACCAATGCAGGGGATAGGAAGTTTGGGTTTTTTTGGTTTTTTTTTTTACACATGTAAAACACATATTTGGCTTCTTCAAGTAATGTTGTGATGGTATTTCAGAGAATAGACACCAAAAAGGGCAAAATCCTTCCCCACCATTGTCTAGAATGTATCTAACCATCATGGAGAGAACAGAGCTAACCATCATCTAGAGTATGAGTATGGAAAGGTTTCAATTCAATGTCCATTGAATGTCCAATGAGGGCTGAAGCCCTCAACACAGGAAGGACATGGACCTGACAGAGCAGGCCCAAAGGCTGATCACAAAAATGATCAGGACAGGTTGAGGGAGCTGGGGTTGTTGAGCCTGGAGATGAGAAGGCTCTAGGGAGACCTTAGATCAGCCTCCCAGTACCTGAAGGGGCCACAAGAAGGCTACAGAGGGACTCTTTGCAAAGGCCTGCAGTGACAGGATGAGAGGCAATGGTTTGAAATCAGGAGAGCAGATTTAGATTTATTTGCAATGAGGGTGGTGAAGACACTGGGACAAGTTGCTCAGGGAGGTGGTTGAGGCACCATCCCTGGAGATACTCAAAGTCAGACTGGACAAGGTTCTGAACAACTGATCTAGTGGAGGAAATCCCTGTTGACTGCAGGAGAGTTGGATTAGATGACCTTTGGAGGTCTCTTCTCAAACCATTCTATCAACCAACTGACAAACTTCCTGAAGCATGTTACACCCAGAATGTGGTGTGCACTCCTCAAGGGCTTTATTTCTTTAACATGTACTCTACATCTTGATGTAATTCAGAGCAGGACAAGTCTGACTATAAACCCCTCTAGCCCCCTGATTTTGATACCTTACCACAGAGAGAGTAGCAGGTCCTTCCAGAAACAGTATCTCCAAAAGCAGGAAAAAGAAGCTGGAAGATATTTCATTTATTCCAAGGCATGGCTTCATCTCTTCCAGAGGTCTTCAAGTGAAAGGGAAGACAAATGAAAGAGAAAGGAAGCCAAGTTCCCTGAGTAAACATTCAGCACGCAGAGATGAACACCACACACTGAACACATCCCAAACAGCACCAAGACAAAGCCCCCCAAAAATCCCAGCTGCAACATCTGCTGCTTTCTCCATCCATGCAAGGCCTTCAGGGCCCTCTGAACCACTTACTCATCTTTGACAGATGACAGAGGGATGGGGGAAGTATCCTGAGATAGTGATGGGATTCCATCTGCATTGCCAAGAGAGTCAGCTAAATCTTCCACCTCGGATTTAATCTTCAGTTTTTTTTTCTTCTTATCTTCTTTTTCCTTCACCTTTTTCTTGGCAGTTGCAAGGTCAAACAAAGCTTTAGATATGACAAAAGTTAAGAAGAAGATTTAGAAAGCTTCTTGCAAGAGCTGAGTGAGAGTCATAAACTAACTGGAGGTTGAAACATATATTCAGACACCTTAAATTCATGCAGGGCACAAGTGCTACTGACCTGCTAAAGAACCTTTCCTGCCAGCATTGACTCGAGTCATAATGTCCTCAAGAGTCACATCTGTTGTCACTAGATCTGGGTGGTCCTAGACAGCACAAAGAGACAGGAATTAAAACTGACAAAGTGCTGAGAGAGCAGCAAGTGTGAAGAAGGTAATGCAAACACTGAAATACCCCAAACCTAACCAAGATCAGCTTATAAAGTTATTTACTTGCAATAAAAGTTGGGAAGTCTTCTAACCCTGGAGTCCAAGGTTTTTGTCTCTCCAAAACACATCACCAACAAGACAAAAATCTTTCTACACAGTTAAGCATTAAGTTGCTGTCAGAAGCTGATCATTAAACACAGGTTGAAGGGTGGTGGCACACCACAGAAGTAGCACAAATAAAACCCCCCCAGACTTCTTCACATCTTACAGGTTGGCGCTTTCGTTTCTCGTGGTGCTTCCTCAACATCATCTTTAAATCACTATCACCAAGCTCTATCCTGTCTGCAACAAGAAGACAAACAGCAGAAATTATTTGCAGTTTTCCCTCTCTGTTGCTTGACAGACTCCTTCAAATGCCATTTCCTGCCTGTTGACACTTTCAATCATCTCTGAATTTCAGTCTATTTTCCTTATCTGGATTCCAGGTTTTTAATGCACAAATTAATTCCAGTACTTTCTTCCCTGGGTTATTATTGCTGCTATGGGAAGTGAGAACCACTTGTGCTGCACAAAGGGGGTTCCAAAGTTGATTGCAGTAACCTTAGGAAGGATTCCTTCCAATACCTAAAGAGATCCTACAGGGAGGCTGGAAAGGGACTTTTCATAAGGGTGTTCAGTTGCAGGACAAGGGGAATGGTTTGTAGCTGAGGAAGAAGTTTGATTTGGATCAATGGTGCCATGTCCAGCTGTAACCAGTGGAGTTCCCCAGGGCCCAGTGCTGGGCCCAGTGCTGCTCAACATCTTCATCAATGACACTGATGAGGAGACAGACAGAGTCTGCTCAGCAAGTTTGCTGATGACACCAAACTGGGAGGCTTGGCTGAGACAGCTGCAGGCTGTGAGGCCATCCAGTGAGACTTGGACAGGCTGAGAGCTGGGCACAGAGGAACCAAATGAGGTTCAACAAGGACAAGTGCAGAGTCCTGCATCTGGGGAGGGAAAATAAACTGCAGCAGTACAGGTTGGGAGGTGATCTGCTGGAGAGCAGCCCTGTGGAGAGGGACCTGGGAGTGCTGGTGGAGAATATCCATGGGCAGCAATGTGCCCTGGTGGCCAAGAGGGCAAATGGGGTCCTGGGCTGCATTAAGCAGAGAGTGTCCAGCAGATCAAGGGAGGTTCTCCTTCCCCTCTACTCTGCCCTGATGAGACCTCATCTTGAGTACTGCCTTCAGTTTGGGGCTCCCTAGTTGAAGAGGGACAGGGATCTGCTGGAGAGAGTTCATCAGAGGGCTATGAGGGTGATGAGGGCTTTGGAGCACTGCCTGGTGAGGAGAGGCTGAGGGACCTGGGGCTGCTTAGGCTGGAGAAGAGAAGACTGAGAGGGGATTTAATCAATGTTTACAAATATCTTAGGGCTGGGGGAGGGGGACAGGCTCTGCTCACTGCTGCCTAGGATAGGACAAGGAGCAATGGATGGAAGCTGCAGCACAGGAGGCTCCAGCTCAATACAAGGGGGAATTTCTTGACTGTAAGTGTCACAGAACACTGGAATAGGCAAACTGAGAGAAGAATCAACTGTTTTGGAGCATCGAAAAATTTCCCATCCAACAAGAGATTTTCAAACTGATCTCTCACAGGGTTTCAAAGCAATTCATAGAATGGTTTGGTTTGGAAGGGACCTTAAAGATCATTCAGTTCCAAAGCCTCTGCCATGGGCAGGGACACCTCCCATCAGCCCAGGTTGCTGAAAGCCTCATCCAGCCTGGCCTTGAACACCTCCAATGAGGGAGCATCCACAACTTCCCTGGGCAACCCGTGCCAGTGCCTCACCACCCTCACTGGGAAGAATTCCTTCCTAATCTCCAGTCTAAAACTCCCCTTCTCAAGCTTCAATCTATTTCCTCTAAGTCCATACTAAATTATAGTTTTATTCTCACCTGCTGTTTTCATGTCTGTGGTTGACAATGTGGGGATCACTCTCAGGGGAACTGGTGGACTTGGACAACGCGATGGAGAACTAGGAGGCCAGGAGTTCAGATCTAAAGGAGACAGAGAAATAGATGCATTTCTGCAAGACCTAGCATCAACCTACACAGTTCCATTACCTGTGGCCAGCAGATCACTGCAGTCCAGTTTCTACCTATACAGTTCTACTACCTGTGTCCAGTAGATCACTGGAGTCCAGTTTCTATCTATACAGTTCCATTACCTGTGTCCAGTAGATCACTGGAATCCAGTTTCTACCTATACAGTTCCACTACCTGTGTCCAGCAGATCACTGGAGTCCAGTTTCTATCTATACAGTTCCACTAACTGTGTCCAGCAGATCACTGGAGTCCAGTTTCTATCTATACAGTTCCACTAACTGTGTCCAGCAGATCACTGGAGTCCAGTTTCTATCTACACAATTCCACTACCTGCGTCCAGCAGATCACTGGAATCCAGTTTCCATCTACACAGTTTCATTACCTGTGTCCAGCAGATCACTGGAGTCCAGTTTCTATCTACACAGTTCCACTAACTGTGTCCAGCAGATCACTGGAGTCCAGTTTCTATCTACACAGTTCCATTACCTGTGTCCAGCAGATCACTGGAGTCCAGTTTCCATCTACACAGTTCCACTACCTGTGTCCAGCAGATCACTGGAGTCCAGTTTTCATCCCTCTATCAAACACACTGTCCCCACATCAAAAATTTGCCTTTCTCCATTCACACCCCAAGCCTTTAGTCCAGTCCAGGGCATTACCTTCTTCATCAGAAGACAAGGTGGTATCTCCACACTCCTCCTTCACCTCCCTCAGAATCTTCAGGTAGCGCCGATGCGTCCGCCTGTCCCGTTCCTCGGTGTCATACACAGGTGGGAAGTGCCTTCTCCTGAGGGTCATATCAGGGCCTCCTTTCCTAGCTAAATCCAGCAAGTGCTGGAAGATGAGACACATGTGACATTAGCTAGCTCAGCTGTGGTGCTGTAAGCAAGAAGAAAGAAGCTCAACTCTTATGCCTTGAGCAAGTTTAAGACGTGGAGGTGGTGCAGGGAGCACCCTGAGGGAAAGGAAGCTGAAATCTCTGCACCTCCATCTGCCTGTCAGTGGATGTGGACTGTTGAGAAGAACCTAATCAGTGCTCTGAGATCCACTTGTGCTGTTTCCATGTCAAATACACAACACAGAGATGGAATATTGTCTTTTTTGCAGCAAACATTTTACCTCTTGTGAGTACAGAGAAAATAACCTCCTACACATGGCTCTATTCTATCACTGTGAGGGGGTTTTATAGATAGATTTTCATCTCCATCCACATGCCTCAGACATTTCAAGTGTAATGAAGTGACCAAGTGTTTATAACAAATGCATTTCACCTGGCAGCAGTATCCACAGAGGAAGAGTTTATCAGGAATCTACAGAATCAAGGTTTCTATCTAATTTGCTTAGTCAGGAGAGGAGGAGGCTGAGGGGAAAACCTCATTGCTCTCTACAGCTCTATGGGAGGTTGAAGTGAGGTGGGAGTTGATCTCTTCTCCCTAATATCAGGTGATAGAAGAAGAGGAAATAGCCTGAAATTGTGCCAGGGGAGGTTTAGGTTGGAGATTAAGAAGAATTTCTTTGCTGTAAGAGTGCTCAGGCATTGGAACAGGCTGCCCAGGGAAGTGGTGGAGCCACCACCCCTAGAGGTGTGCAAGAAAGGTGTGGCCCTGGCACTTTGGGACATGGTTTAATGGCCATGGTGGTGTTGGGTTGAAGGTTGGATTGGATGATCTTAGAGGGCTTTTCTAACCAAAACAATTCTATGATTCTACTCTATGCCAGTCCCTAACGAAGATGCAAATTCATACAACACCAATTTTATCAAGCTTACTTGTTTCACAAGGAGAGAAGTGGTTAAAAACGAAGGCAGAATGACTCATGAGTGGGACAGGAAGATGGGAAGAGGGAAATGCAGGAAGCCAGGGGACAAGGCTGGTGTGGAAGGCGAGAGCTAGGAGAGGTTCAAATCCGACACATGCAAACAGAAGAACGCTTCCGGTGTCCTCACAATGCAAGGGCCACTGGAAAATGCAGCTAAAGACCTCCAAGAGCTGTGAACACCTAAACCCCCAAGATGCCTTGGTGTGAAGACAAGAAGAAAGTGCTGGCACTCACGTTGCGGGAAGCGAGGATCTGCTTGAGCAGGCGGTAGAAGTACTGCTGCTGAGAGCTCAGGTAGCGCTTGTACTGCGACTTGAAGCACAGCTGCCGGTACTTCACCACCTCAGGGTTGAAGTGTCCATCTGCAAGAGGTCAAAAACACTTCAGCTGCATTCAGCTGCTACTTGAGAACTGAAGCCTGAGGACACTCAGAGGTTTCTTGGGCTCACTGACCCCGGAAGAGTTTCTGGGCGATGTGCAGAGGGTTTCCAAAGCGGAAGTTTTCGCCGCTGAACAAGGCCAGGATGAGTTTGTTCTGGTGCTCTCGGTTGTTTTCAGGGAAGTGAGGCAGGAATTTCTTCAGGTGGTCTTTCTGGGCATCTGTCAGCACCTCCTGCCAGGTAGACAAGCTGACGACCTCAAAGAAGATCTCGGGCTAAAGAAAGCAAACAACAACAGAAATGCAGCCTCCAACCTTGGCAATTTTCTAGCCCTCCAGGCTTTCCCACAGTTAAGTAACACCAGACAGGGGCAGCAGAAACCTATGAGAGGCTGCTAGCTAGAAAAAGAACAGCACAGGATGATTTTCGAGCTCCTGAGACTAATCAAAGCACTTCAGGACACCTTTTCCAGGACAATATGAAGCATCCTGAGCTGCATCAAAAGCAGCGTGACCAACAGAGCCAGGTAGGTGGTTCTGCCCTTGTGAGACTCCACCTGAAGCACTGCACCCAGTTCTGCTGCCCCCCGGCACAATGAGGATGTGGAACTGTGTCCAGAGGAGGCCAGGAAGAACCTCCTATATAGTGATAGGCTGAGAGAATTTGGGCTGTTCAGCCTAGAGAAAAGAAGGCTCTAGGGAGACCTTAGGCAGCCTTCCAGTACCTAAAGGGCACTGCAGGAGAGCTGGGGAGGGACTTTGGACAAGCGCTTGTAGTCACAAGATAAGGGCAATGGCTCTGAGCTGGAAGAAGGGAGATTTAGACTGGACATTAAGAAAAAATTCTTCACAGTGAGGGTGGTGAGACACTGGAACAGACTGCCCAGGCAGGTTGTGGATGTCCCCTCCCCAGAGGTGGCCAAGGCCAGGCTAGATGACACCCTGAGCAATGCGGGCTAGAGGAAGGTGTCCCTGCCCTGGATGATCTCTAAGGTCCCTTCCAACTCAAACCAATCTACGAATCTATTTCCCCGCTACAGTTTGCTCTGTAAGCCCCACAAAGGTTGTTAAATGCACACTTTACTCAGGTAAAGCATCTCAGCACCACTCACATCCTCCAGGAGGTCCTCAGGCAGGCTAACCCTGGTGGTACCCAGCATGCAGTCCTCCATGATCCGTGCGCCATTGCCATCCCCACAGGGTCCCAGCAGCGGGTCTGTCAGCATGTGGTCCAGAGAGTCCATCCTTCACCATCTCCTCCTCCTGAACGAGAGCAGCAAACCCTTCAACACCCAAAATTCCAACAGAGGGGACACCCTCAGCTGAAGAAAAGGACTGAGAAGTGGCTAAAATGTGGCTACAGGATCAATCCATGCCATCAGGATATGGAAGCTGTCCCTGCCAATACCAGGGGGGTTGGAGCCAGATGGACTTCAAGGTCCCTTCCAACCCAAACCAATCCAGGAACCTCTGACTAACAGTGCTGCTTTAGTGGTCAGCTGCGGTATGGCTCATGCCAACCCACTGGCAGACGTCAAAGCACAGGGGACCCATTGCACTTCACATCCCATCTGCAGGAGCTGTTGTCAATAGAGGTAAACCGCAGGAAAACAGAACCACTGAGGCTGGAAAAGGCTTTTTAAACTTCACAGAACTCAACCATTAACCCAGCACTGCCAGGTCACCACTAAACCCTGTCACTAAGCACCGCATCCGTGTGTCTCCGAGGATGGTGACATTAGCTGCGCCGAACACCACGAAATACTGCATCTAAATGCTAGGAGCGGGTTTAAAGTGCAAAACTCAGCCTCGGGTCTAAAGTAGAGCTTGCCTAAGGTCGAATCTGCTGCTCTCACTGGGCCAAGAGCCCTGTGCTCTCTCAAGCACCATGTCGAAGAGCTGCGCTCGGAGGAAAAGGCATGAACCGTGCGGAATAAATAACAGTATGCAAAGATTTATTAATAACGAAACAAAGACGCCCTTAAAACCGAAGCGGAAAGTCAGCAAAACGCAGAAAATAAAGCGTATTTCGTACCCGCTGAGCTGGCTCTGGACGGGACACCGGCGTCTGCTGACGGCACCCTAAGACCCCTCCACCCCGGGCCGGGTCGCCCCCAATCA
>VWZE01023400.1:188190-237107 GCA_013396675.1 Eubucco bourcierii
CAGCCGGCAGCCCAGCGTCGTCGCGGTCACTGGGCGTGTCCCAACGGCCGCACGACTCACCGGCGGCGGCGGCTCCAACGCCTCCCTGGGTATAGCATCATAGAATGTCAGGGACTGGAAGGGACCTCCAAAGCTCATCCAGTCTAACTCCCCTGCCAGAGCAGGATCTCCCAGACTAGATCACACAGAACACAGCCAGGCAGGTTTTGAATATCTCCAGAGGGAGACTCCACAACCCCCCTGGGCAGCCGGTTCCCGGGCTCAGTCACCCTCACAGGGTAGCTTTCAGGTAGGTGTAGACAGCAAAGAGGGCTCTGCTCAGCCTCCTGCTCCAGATTGTTGAGCTGCTCCTCATCAAACATCTTCAGTCCCTTCACCAGCTTTCTGCCCATTGTGCAGCCACTCCAGCAGCTCAATGTGCTTGTTGGAGTGACAGTCTTAACACAACCCAGTACTCAAGGTGTTACTACTACCCAGTGCAGGGGGACAATCACTTCCCTGTGACCAGCAGGACCATCTTTGATCCACCACAGATGCTGGTGGACTTCTTGCCTGCCTGGGCACACTCTGCCTCATCTTTACCCAGCTATCAGTCAACAGACCCAGATCCTTTTCCACCAGGCAGTTTCCAACCACTCTGCCCCAAGCCTGGAGCATTCATGGGGTTGTAACCCAAGTGTGGGACCCACTTACTGAATCTCATACAACTGGATTCCGTCTGTCCAGATTCCTCTGCAGATCCTTCCTACCTCCAGCAGATCCACAGTCCTGCCCACTTGGATGTCACCTCTGAGAGCACTCAAACCCCTCATGCAGACCACTGCTAAAGACACAAACCAAAACCTGTGCTGCTTTGTTCACCACCACCCTGCTTTACTCACCACCACCCCCAGTGCCCCCAGTGAACAGACACACAGTTTGCTTTTCTACAAAAAAAAGAAAAAAAAAAAAAAGACAGAAAAAGATTTATTAATTTCAGGGTTGGGTTTTTTTTTTTCTCCTTTTTTTTTTTTTTTAAACACCTGCCAGGTTGCACAAGACTATGAACACGAGAACAGTCACTGAATGTACAACGAACATACACAGTTAAATAAGGGGCAGAGCAAAACAGCCTGAGCAGTCTGAGAGGTGCAAATTCAGGGTGCTTGGGTGTGTTGGTTGTTTAGTTGTTTGGGTTTATTTTTGTTGGGGTTTTTATTTTCTCTCCAGGAAAATACAGAATCAGCCCCAAAACACATACAAGGAACAGTGTTAAGCCTCCACAGAGCCTGCAGCAGTGCCTATCTTTGAGCAAGATATCAACCCCCTTGCAGGCAACCAAAAGGACTCTGGAGTAAAGCTCCTGTGGGACGTAACCTAAGGGATAGATCTTTGGGTTGCTCTGGTTTAAAAAGAACAATAATTAATCCAATACCTTCTGCACTGCAGAAATTGGAAATAAAGTAATCCATGCAAACTGTTGTCTTTCTTAGCTTGTCTTTCTAAAAGCAGGCCCCTGCCATCTGTGCAATCCTGTTCTTACTCAGGATGGAAAATTCATGACACTTCCATTTCCAGGGATGCTTCCTTTGCAATGAGGAGTTTATTTAACTTGGGACACCATGAAACATGTAGTGTGGGTACTGAGTACACTGCTGTTGCTGTGAGACCAAGGAGAAAATTTGATAAGGAAGATTTGACTTCAAAGAGGCTGTTATAAAATCAGTTTCTGGAACACCTTGCAGTTCTCAGCTTTAAATAACTGGTACAACCGTCCTCACTCTGTGATCCTTTCCAAAGCTAAATAGAGCAAAGTGTTTTTTCAAGCCCCACATCTGCAGTATCATTAAAGGAACCAGTTTGGTGTTCATCTATAGAGAGTATAGAGCTTTTAAGACTTTAAAATTGCTCCTGGAGGGCAGTATCCACCTAGAATATCCCATTTCCAAGTCTCCTATCTTCCTACTCCTCACCATTTTTGACTCATTATGAAATGATCTAGCGGCCTGAAGAAAGCCCAGATCAATTCTTCCTTCTCTTCTCCCACACCAACAACATCTCAAGGCCCAAAGTCTTAATTCAAAAGCCCTCAGGAACACAATTCCAATGCGACCTAAACTCCTTTGGCCATGCTGCTGAAGCTGAAGGGCTCCCAAATCCACTGAATTTCAAGACCCTCAGTACTGCACTTGACCAAAGTGGAGCTCTGGTCCTCATTGACTTTATCAATCTCATTGTGGTGGTAGAGCAAGAGAAGCAAAAACCCAGGCACAAATTAATTCACTTTTGGGCAAGTCACTTCAAAGCTACCTCAAAACACTTCTGAGTTTGCCAGAGTTTTCAGTCCGGTTTATCTCATCAAGCATTGTTCCCATTTCCATGCCATATTAACAGATATGTTAATTACCAAAGCAATTACCTGCCACAAAAGGCTTTGCCCTCAAGCCACCAGACTTCCTCTTGTCCAGTCTGAGTGTGGAGTTCTCTTACATTGAAGAGCTTTAACTCTGCAATAATGGAATTAATCATGACACCACAGCCTGTAAACATCTAGATGGGTGAGCCTCACCTCAATCTGTGGGAGCAGCTATGCTCCAGAGTTTCAAATCCACACTCTGTGCAGCACAAGAGGAAAAGTTCCTCAGTCCCAAGGGCTGTTAAGACAAAACATCCTTCTTTGCTTTTGTTTTATAAATAAATGCATCCTATTTCACACAGACATCCTGGGATGAATTTGAATGGAGGTTTAGACACACAGAGTATATCCCATCAGAGGGGGTGGGTCAGTGGAGTTGAGTTCTTGCAGCTACCAGAATGCATTAAATAACCAACCAACATGACACCTGTAAGGAGAATTGTGTAAAAGAAGAAAAAATTCACTGCCTTCCAAGATAAAACTTTCTCTTTCCCTTTCTCCTGGTCCCTAAACACGAGCTCTGTGCACAGACCAGGTCTCCCAAAAGCAGGTAACCTGCCCAGATGGCTTTCTGTGTCCCATCAGTAGTGGTCCACTAGCATGTGTCTTGTGTGTTTCCTGAGTCCAGGGCTTGTCACTTCCTGGAGCTGCTCAAAGGAACTACAGTACATTGGTAACAAGGCTGGGTGGAAGATGAATGTGACCAACTCTCTGGCCAGTCCTCAAGGGGAAGAATATGGTGGCAACAGCGATGACAATACTGCTGCTTCAGAGGTGTGCTCCTGTACCCTCATCTTCTCCTGGCACAACTCTCTGTAGGCCACAGCAGAAGTTGCTATGCAGGCTAAGCTGAGCCTTTTTTTTTTGTTTTGTTTACAGGCAAAAAAGGCAATTTCCCCTGCAACTGCTGGAGGAGGAAAGAGTGACTCCACACTACCTTGATGTGCTGCTCTGATGTCACTTAGGGTTTAAGACTGCACTTGTCCTTCCTTCTGGAACGGCTTGGTGAGACAGGGTGGGGCAGGCAGCATGTAAACAGTTCTGGAGGGCTGGAAAGAGAATAATTTAAGGGACTGCTTCAGCACATCTTCACTGCACACCTAGCCCCAGGCAGGGCCACTGCTCTGCTGCTGCTCTTCTCCAGTCTGCCCATGGTGAGCTGGTTTATTCCCTTTCACCTTGGCTGCTGACACAGAGACACAGGAAGCAGTTCTGCCATACTCTGGCCCTTAACACGTTACCTTTGTGTTTAAACATACAACATCATTTGCCAGTTAGCCTTCAGGTAGGCAAGCTCCACCCCACACAATTGAAAGGAAGGGTTGTTTACTGGAGACACTTCCAAAAAAGGAAAAATAAGGGTCAGCAGACATGCCACAAAAAAAGTCCAGAGCAAGCAGAGATTTCACTTCTCCTCTTGTCCTTTTTTTGTTAAAAGCTGCACAAAAGAGCATCCCAGAAGGACTCTGAGGGTACTTCTTCATGGTTGTTGGGGACTTAAACCTTCTTTAAAGCATTATCAAGAGCTCCATGATCTGAGTTGAAAAGTGAGCATATGATTGAAAACATCCTGAGCCCCAGGGCTGGCTGGGCTTTCAGGGAGGTGACAAGTACAAGTGGCACCACCAGGCTTCTTCACTCGTGCTCTGTTGGGAAAGTTCTTGGTTTGGTGATGTGCACTTCGCTGCCACCGCTCCCGTTGGTGCTGGTGGTGATGATGTACTGGGTGGTTTGCTGCTGGCTGCTCGTTTGGGGTTCCAGGGGATCCGCGTGGGCTGCCGGCTGGGAAACGCCGACCGGCACCTCACTGGAGAGGGAAGAGTTTTGTTTGACATCCAGATCAGGCTGACCTTCAGAGATCACATAGTGAGTCTGTATGGGGAGACAAAAAGTGAGTAATGATCCCTGCATCTTCTCTACCTTCTCCGTCCTAATGGCCTGCAGCTTCCCCGAGGCTGTGCTGGAAGACATTTTGGTATGAACTGATGAAATTAAATTCCATCTAAATGA
This sequence comes from Eubucco bourcierii, assembly GCA_013396675.1. Lineage (NCBI taxonomy): Eukaryota > Metazoa > Chordata > Aves > Piciformes > Ramphastidae > Eubucco > Eubucco bourcierii. The sequence continues at coordinate 192,596 of VWZE01023400.1, forward strand.
ATTCCAGAGCAACAAACCCCTTGTGCTTCAGAACAAAGGACATTGGACTACTCTGCAGTTGGTTAGCTTACAAAAGGTTAAATTAATGACACAATGAACCCATCACAACAAATTAAATCAGTGATTTTTAATACAACTATTCTGAAAGTGTTTTCCATTTTCCCCAGGTTCTAGCAAGAGCTGCAATTCCAGTGCCCAATAACAACACAGTGCAGCCTCTTACGCTAGATTGGTTAAGGTAGCAGAAATTCTTCTTTTGTAATCCTTCAGGTGACAGAAAAACATCAGAGTGTCTCCAGAAACTTCTGGAATTTGGCTCAATAGGTTCAGCTTAAGTTATAATTAGTTCTGAGACTAATCAATGCTAAATCTCTGTGCCCCAGTCATCATTTTGGCAAAAGGACAAGAGGGAATGGTTTGAAGCTGAGGGGGAGTGGGTTTAGACTTCTTAGGAAGTTCTTAAGTACTAGGGTGCTGGGACTCTGGAACAGGCTGCCCTAGGAGGCTGTGGATGTCCCCTCCATGGAGGTGTTCAATGCCAGGCTGGATATGGCCTTGAGCAGCTGAGTCTAGTTTAAAGGTGTCCCTGCCCATGGCAGGGAAGTTGGAGTAGAAGATTTCTGAGGTCACTTCCAACCTAAGCCATTCTCTGATTCCTGTAGCCTTCAAACTCAATGCTTTAAGACCGATATCTTATTCTGGATGAAGGAAAACTAGGCCATGCTTGCTTTGCTTACCTGAGTAACTGCTTTCACTTGCCCAGTGTTGACAGTGGTGACTGGTGTACCTACAGCAGTCTCTGTGATCACATACTGGCCTTGGGGAATGGTCATCATCTGAATCTCAGAGGCTAGAGAATGGAAATTGGAGAATCAACACCCTCAGACAAACTCAGAGACCACCTTGAAAGATAATGTCTTATGTCAGTAAGATTTCAAGCCTGAAACAGCAGTTGGAAGGCCTAAAGGAGCCCAGTCCACCTGCCCAAATCAGATCATTACAGACCATTTTCATCTCTCTGAAACTCTTTGTCTTCTCAGATCTCTATGAATATGAATGACAAAGCTTAATGAGCTCTGGTCATATTACTGCATTTGGTAGCTGGAGAAATGGAGCACAGAACAGTGCCCCACACTGAGCACACTCCCAGTAAGAACTCTTGCTGACACTTACAGTAGCTCCGAAATGAGTTCCATGTGCTGGGAAGATAGGTGTGCTGGACTGAAGAGCCTTGCTGCTGCTGGAGGGTTTGGTTTGGGGCTGTTGTAGCTGTCTGCATCTGGGAGGGGCTGAGTTCCTGCTGAGGTGGTTGTGAGGAGGGGCTCAGCGGCTGACCCCCAACCTAGGAGTGAAAAAGAGGTGGAAGTTCTCAGTGCAGTAAGGATTGATCTGTTACAGGCTTGAAGGAAAACCAGGGGCAGGTTCTACAGCATATTGAGCATAAACCCACAAAGATCTCCTCCCTCTCCCCAAACTTGTTTCACTCTATGTTTAGCAAGCAGATATCATGGAGAGGTTACTCACCAAAGGTTCCATAGTGAGACTATGGCAGAGAACTGAGAGTAGTGGCTAAATGCTACCCAACAGCATGAAGATCCCTCAAACATTTGAGGAATGCCAGTCTCCTTTTCCACCTTTCAAGTGGTTAACTTTATTAAAGCTGCAACTTTGTCCATTTCCAGACATTTATCTCTACCTTGTAAATGCTCTTAGAAAAAAAAAAAGACAACAAACCCATACCACAAGCCCCATCCCTAACCACCACACACAACAGAACAAAGCCACTAAACATCTCAATACACCCTAGGAACATCACTGATGATCTAGGAGATCACAGAATGGTAGAGGTTGGAGTGACCTCTAGAGATGGAGTTCAACTCCCCTGCCAAGGTAGGGTCACCTAGGGCAAGTCTCATAGGGACATGTCCAGCTGGGTTTGGAATGTCTCCAAAGATGGAGACTCCACCACCTCTCTGGGCAGCCTGCTCCAGGGCTCAATCACCCTTCAAACCCTGGAACTTCTTATGTTCCAGTTTGTGCCCATTACTCCTTGTCCAGTCACTGGGCACCACTGAACAAAGCCTGGTCCCATGCTCCTAACACCCACCCTCTGAGTACTGATAAGCATTCACGAGATCCCCCTCAGCTGGGTCTTTTTAGTCTGGAAAAGAGCAAATTCTCTCAGTCTTTCCTCCTAAGACAGATGTTCCAGTCCCCTCAGCATCTCTGTTCATGTAAGATGATCTGTGGTCCTCTAAATGCCACAGAGAAGACTGTCTCCTCCATCAGCACAGGTAAGACATCAGCTAAGCAGGCTGGTAGGGAAAATCTTTTCCACAAGAGGAAAGTGCAGTACCTGTGAGGATGGCTGAGTCGCTGGGGATGGCTCTGTGACCTGGATGTGCTGCACCTGGATAGCATGCTGGGTGTAGGTCTGGGGGTCATGAAGCTGCCCAACGTCCACTGTGGAGTGCTGGGACTGGTGAGGTGAGGTAGCCTGCAAAACAAGAACCAAAGCAGAGGTTTCTATTTCCACTTCTTTGCAGAAGCAGCCATGCAAACTTCTCCTGTGATAGAAAGGTGTGGAACAACAAGGTCAGAGCCTTAGTTTCAGCCTCCCCCAGCAGGTAACAGATTTGGAGGCTACAGCGTTTTCCCACAGCTACCAGAGTGGTTTTCTTCGCCTCACTTACTCCAGTTATGCCCTGGTTTTATTTTCAGGAGGCTGTGGAGCATCATCACAGAGAATGAATATTCTAATAGATGATGTGAAGGGGAAAAGCAGGCAGAGATTTTGGCTCTGCCTCGCTGAGAAGAGCGAAGTACAAATTAGGCTTCAACTGCAAAAATGGGTCACCCACTGACCCACTTTTCTAGTTACTGGAAAACCTTCCTCGAGCAGACTGGAGGTGTCCAGATGGGTAGAATGAAGTTAGGGCTCTGCTAATATGTCTCCAGCAAGCTGACCAAGACTGGCAGGATTATTTATGCTCAGTACACAATGCTTAAAAGGGGAAGCCTCTGCATTATCAATCAGCTGAGGTGTAAAAAACCAGCCTGCACCACTCTTTGGAACTGCTCCTTAAAATTCCATAGAATCACACAACTATTTCGGTTGGAAGAGATCTCCAAGTGCAACTTCAACCCAGCACCACCATGGCCACTAAACCATGTCCCNACATTTTTTGCACACCTCCATGGATGGGGACTCCACCACCAACCTGGGCAGCCTGTTTCAATCCCTGACCACTCTTGCAGCAAAAAATTGTTCCTAATCTCCAACCTGAACCTCCCCTGGCATAATTTCAGGCTATTTCCTCTCCTGTCTCCCGATATTAGGGAGAAGAGACCAACCCCCACCTCACTCCCACCCAGATTACAGCCCCAAGAAAGCAGAGGCTTGATATGGAGGGGATCTAAAGCACATCAGGTTACTCACCTGGGCCACTTGAACAACCTGCAGCTGTATGTGCTGGGGCTGCTGCAAGCCAGTAGTGGACTGAGACACAGGGATGTACTGGATCCGCTGGTAGTCCCCCTGGGGGGTTCGATAGTCTGTTGTTAGGGTCTGGGATATCTCTGTCATTGCCTGTGTCAGGAGATCTGTTGTCTGAGCAGGTACAGAGAGAGATACAGACCATCAGCACATACTTGCATCACACTGAATCTACAAAAATCCTGCCCTTAGAATCACAGAATGGTAAGGTTGGAAGGGACCTCAAGGATCAGCCAGTTCCAACCCCCTGCCATAGGCAGGGACACCTCCCACTAGTACAGGTCACTCAAGGCCTCCTCCAACCTGGCCTTGAACACCTCCAGGGAGGGAGCAGCCACAACCTCCCTGGGCAACCTGTGCCAGTGTCTCACCACCCTCACTGGAAAGAACTTCCTCCTAACATCCAGTCTAAATCTCCCCTCTGCCAGTTTAAACCCACTGCCCCTTGTCCTGTCATTGCAAGACCTTGTAAATAGTCCCTCCCCAGGCTTCCTGTAGGCCCCCTTCAGATTCTGGAAGGCTACTATCAGGTCTCCTCAAAGTCTTCTCTTCTCCAGGCTGCAGAGCCCCAACTCTCTCAGCCTGTCCTCATAGGAGAGCTGCTGCAGCCCTCTGATCATCCTTGTGGCCCTCCTCTGGACCCTCTCCAACACTTCCATGTCCTTCCTTGTCAAGAGCTGACTTATTTTCCAGAGTCAAAAAGTGCTTTTCAGATGCATTCCACTTTTCCTCCTCCCCTACCAGAGCAACACTTGACAACTCTGTTTCTTAACACTGTGTGCATTCAGCACATGTAATCAGGTTTAGGAAGCCAACAGCATCCTGCTTGAATATTCATTTTCAAGTAAAACAAAAATAAAATAATCTTTTATCCAATTCCAGTCTTCAAAGATGTTCTAAGCTATGGTTAATAAGGGTTTTTTTTTTTAACTATGAACCATCCCAGCACCACTAAAGGATACAAAACTGATTTTCTAGTCTCAGCTTGGTAGCAGCTGATGGATTAAGAGTGGGGAGATCAGCCACTGGAGGTTCCTATCACTAAGTACTGGGAGAAGAGAATGGAGCAGGAAAAAAAGGCAAATCCTTAGAGCTCCAGAAAGAAATATATAATTCCTAGCAGTGCAAAAATACAACAGAGATTCAGGAGCAGAGGTGATCTCAAACATGTCTTAACACTTAAAAAAAACCCACTAAGACAGCTTCTGCTTGCTTCCCTCTGTTGGCCTGCTCTAAGGTGCCTTGAGTGCTTACCACAACAGTCTCTCCAGTCGTGCTGTCAGTGGTGAGGACGGCAGGAGTGGAGCTGATGACAGCTGTTGCCAGTGGAGCGTGGATTGTGTTAGGGAGCTGAGCGAACTCTGGGTGCTTCTTGCGAATGTGTTGGACCATCTTTGTCTGCAGAGAGGAAAAACAGCATTAGAAAGGTGGTCTCTGGGTCTGCAGACTACAGCTTTTAGGGCTCTCTCAGTAAGGCAGCATTCATAGAGTTGGGGTTGTTCAGCCTGCAGAAGAGATGGCTCCAGGGAGACCTTAAAGCAGACTTCCACTACCTGAAGTGGGCTCCAGGAGAGCTGGACTTTTGACAGGGAAGTAGTGACAGCATCAGGGGTATTGGCTCCAGACTGGAAGAAGCTGGATTTAGATTAGACATCAAGAAGAAATTCTTCTACAACAGAGTGCTGAGGCACTGAAACAGGTTGGCCAGAGAAGCCGTGGAGGCTCCAACCTTGGAAGTGTTCAAAGCCACTTTGGAAGGGGCCTTGAGCAAGGTGGCCTGGTAAGAGGTGTCCCTGACCATGGCAGGGGGATTGGAATTGGATGATCTTTCAGGTCCCTTTCAGCCCAAACCATTCTGTGATCCTGCAAAGAATCACACTATGGGATGCTTTGCTCAGGAAGAAGGAAACAAAGATGACAAAGCTGCTGACAATGAGAACTAACTGATACTGAAACGTTGCCCCAAACACCATAATCTGTAAGTTTTTTACCCCAGTACAGCCAAATATTTTGGAGGCTTTTTCCAGAGGTCACCTCCTCTGCGTTTTCTTCCCCTATTCCTCTCCCTTGTCACTGCCAGTGAGCAGTTTCCAAGCTTTTCCCTTTGTGATCACACTCTGTTAACACTTCAAAGAATCACAGAATGGTAGGGTTGGAAGGGACCTCAAGGATCAGCCAGTTCCAACCCCCTGCCATAGGCAGGGACACCTCCCACTAGCACAGCTCACTCAAGGCCTCCTCCAACCTGGCCTTGAACACCTCCAGGGAGGGAGCAGCCACAACCTCCCTGGGCAACCTGTGCCAGTGTCTCAGCACCCTCACTGCAAACAACTTCCTCCTAACATCCAGTTTCAGTCTCCCCTCTGCCAGTTTAAACCCAATGCTCCTTGTCTTGTTATTACAAGACCTTGTCAATAGTCCCTCCCCAGCCTTCCTGTAGGTCCCCTCCAGATACTGGAGATACTATAAGATCTCCTGGAAGCCTTCTCCTCTCCAGGCTGCAGAGCCCCAACTCTTGTAGCCTGTGTTCATAGCAGAGTTGCTGCAGCCCTCTGATGATCTTTGTGACCCTCCTCTGGACCCGCTCCAACACTTCCATGTCCTTCCTGTGCTGGGGCTCCAGAAATGCCTTCTTTCAAACCCTGGTCCTCTATTTAGGGAACCTTTTTGCCCTAAACCAAGCAGGCTGCACCTGTACTGTCAGGACACAGCATGCCACCACGACTCTGACTCAGAATAAAAGAGCTCTGCTCTCTGACAGAGACTGTGATGTAAAATCATCACCAGGGAGAGGCTTTCTTCTGAGACAGCCACATACCTTACTGCTGTACTGCTTGGAACAGTGAGGACAGCAGACTGGAGGGGTGGCTATAGTGCCTGTCAGCTGAGTGTGGGTGCTCAGCATGGGATCTGGCTCTCCTGGGCCTGCAGGACGCAGTTTCCGGATGCTGGGAGGTAGCTCAGCACCAGGATGGTTCTTCAAGATGTGTGCTTTGCGTTTGCTGGCACTCTTGTACACCTGCAGGGGAAAAGATCGGCAAGGAAAGTGGTGAAGGCTCAAATGTCACCAAGACCACTGATCACTCAAGTTGTAGTTTGTCAGGAGGACAGATGCCTCCCCTCTCACAACAACATATCAAACCTGACCTTCAGTGAGCAAAATGTTTAACTGATTTCAAGGCACATTAACAAATCAATGGTCCAGGGTTTAGCACCAGAGCTGAGAGAGTCACATAATGGTTGGACTCTGTGATCAGGCCCCATCCCTGGAGACATTCAAGATCAGACTTGACATGGCCCTGGGCAGCCTGCTCTAGTTGGAGATGTCCCTGCTGACTGCAGGTGGGTTGGACAAGATGATCTTTGAGGGTCCCTTCCAACCAGATGCAACCTGTGAATCTTGAAGGTCTTTCCCAACTAAAATGATTCTGTCATTCTATGAATATTCTGTAATAGTATTTCAAACTCTCCACATTTTTTCCCTTAAAACAAAAGGAGGCATCAGGGATGAACGTACTGAGGATGAGGACAGTTAAAATACACTCCTTGGCCCATATGCATGAAAAGCATAGGCCAGGGACTGTGAGCAGGAACCCAAAGGCAGTGTAGAAGAAGCCTCAGGCTCCAGTGAACACTGGGAATTGCTGGGATGTAACTAAGGAAGCAGCTTACAAGAGGTTAGTGACTATGAGCAGTGATACACAAGCCAAGAGTGTTCAGGAATTACAGAGAGACAGAACACTCAGTCCCAGTTTGCAGGAAACAATACAGGACTAAGGGTGAGTGTGTGACTGTTTGCTGGATCACACTAAGTTTCCCAGCTCCCAAAGACTGCAGAAAACTGCAGTTTTCAATGTCAGCTGTCTTGGCCTAAGTGCATTTCATCTTCAACATTTTTTGGACAGCACTAAAGGAATGTTGCTGGCAGGTATCTCAAAAAAAAAAAAAAGAAAAAAAAGCTACAAATCCTGCCAGATGTTTCTACACTGAGACAAATTGGCTGCATACAGGTGTAGGACTGAGCTAAGCCTCTGAGGAGTGACTTCCTTACATACCTTATCACAGTACTGACAGAAGTAATCTCTGTTGGGTTTGATGATGGGTAACGTGAGCTCTGGCACCTCTTCTATTTTCATGTCTGGATGTCTCTTTGATAAATGATTCACCTTAGGAGAAAGAAACACAGAGAGCAAGAGAACATATTACAGCTGGAAGCCAAGAATTGCTGCTCCTCCTAGACATGGCTAACAGCCAAAGAAAAAGCCTAATGATGCCAGGCAGCAGCAGTGGAAGCATTTGCTGCTGCAAAAGTTGTACATTTGCAGTCAGCTGCTGAAGGTAACAAGGTCTTGCTTAATCTCATTAACAGTTTCTCTATCAAAATAAGATAGGAGGGGGTAAAATAGCTTGCCAGAGTTCTCTTGGACCTGACAGAGAGGTAATGTAGAGGACCTCTGTCCAGGGAGGCCTTTACTAGCCTCACACCCCTCGTGAAATACTTGCATGTGAGATCTCTGGCTGCAGAACAGCCTTTGCACAGCAGCATTTTCAGGGCATGGCCAGGAGAGGCCCCTGAAGAAGGGAGAAAACAAAAAACAGGGACGACAGCCAGAAAAACAAAGGCAGCAGGGCTGAAACAGGCAATCTATTTATCTCGTGTTGTGTTAAATACAGGACACCAACCAGCACTACTTAGTGACACCCACACACACAACAGAGGCAACGAAATCTGTTTGCTGAGGAGATGAGACACAGAGGTTCGAAAAAACAAGAGGTCCTCAAACTCAGCTATGACATCCTCCTGCTTTCACAGCATCCTTGTGTTCCAACCCCTGGAATTTCATCTTTGTCCCTTAATTAGTCACCAAAACCGAGTCCAGGAGGCTCACCAGCATGCCCCTGCGGCGGAAGCCCATCATGCAGAGCCGACACTTGAACATGAAGCTCTCGTAGTCGGTGGAGGCTATCCGGGGCTTGAAGGTCTTGGAGCGGCTGATCCGGTCAGCTTTCTTGGCTTCCCTCTCTGGGTTGTGCATCCTCTGCATGTGCTCTCGCAGCTTGTCCTTCCTCTAGGGAAAGAGCAACCAGGGGGAACACCATCAGCCATCACAAAGTTGTTCAGACAACTCTCGCTGGCTTTTCCCTTCCAGTTCCGTGGTCAGTGTTGGACAGCTCAGCAAGAATCCTTTGGCTTTAGGTTTGTCCTCAAGCCAAGCTGAGGTTGCTGAGTGTGCTGGTTTGAGGTTAATTGGAATATTTTAATAGAGAAACTTACACTATAGGCTGTGAAAGGAAAACATCATGATGTCTACTTCACTCATAGGCTTGCTGGAGAATTGTTTGGGAACACTAACCAAAACAATTGATAAGTCAGTCTCTCTCTGTCGCTTGCTGGAGCAGGAGCTGCTGGGGCGATCTAGCAGTTTCTGGGCTCCGACTCCTCTGCTGATTAATCCTCACTAACCACTTTTCTTCTAACCCCCTGGGTGATCCTCCTAATTTACCTTGCACATAAGGCAAACCTTGGGGTAAGGTACAGGGGTGGGGAGAAGGTGGAAGGGCGGTTGGGAGCCCCTCCTGGGGTCTCTGATTCCTGGGAGGGGAGTTGTGTTGCTGTATTCCCTTTTACTTGTATATTTCTGTAAATATTGTGTATATAGTGTAAATATCTGCTGTACATTGTGCAAAGTTGTAAATAGAGCTTCATCATTTAACTTCCAGCTGACTGAGTTCTAGTCTGGGTCATTTTACAAAGTGTGGAGGGGTGGGGAACTTCCAAACCTTCACACTGAGCCAAAGAAGTAGGAGTCAAACTAATGCTAATTTGACAGCCCCTGTGAGGACCTTTAGGGCTTTTTGTGGTGGGTAGTTTCCAGCCAGTCTGCCCCAAACTTGGTGCATTGTATGTTCTCCACCTGCACCAGGAGCAATCCAGTCAGAGGTCAGCTCACCTTGAACTGCTTGCCACAGGTGGAGCACAGGAAGTCCTTGCGGTCGGAGTGCCGCAGCATGTGGAGGCGCAGCTTGTCAGGCCTGCAGAAGGCCTTGTCACACTCTGTGCACTGGTAAATCTTCTCTGAGTGGAAGCTGCGGACATGCTTCTTGACCTACAGGTGCAGAGCACACACAGAGAGAGGAGTCAGCAAGGCTGGTGAGGGAGCTGGAGCACAGGCCCTACGAGGAGAGACTGAGGGAGCTGGGATTTTCAGCCTGGAGAACAGAAGGCTCAGGGCAGACCTCATTGCTGTCTACAACTACCTGAAAGGAGGTTGTAGCCAGGTGGGGTTGGGCTCTTCTGCCAGGCACCCAGGGACAGAACAAGAGAACACAGACTCAAGCTGTGCCAGGGTAGGTTCAGGCTGGATGTTAGGAAGAAGTTCTTCACAACAAGAGTGACTGGCATTGGGATGGGCTGCCTGGGGAGGTGGTGGAGTGCCCGTCCCTGGAGGTGTTTAAAAGTAGTCTGGATGTGGCACTTAGTGCCAGGGTTTAGTTAATTAGAAGGTGTTAGGTGATAGGTTGGACTCAGTGATCTTAGAGGTCTTTTCCAACCTGGTTAATTCTGTGATTCTGTGTGGTAAAACAGCCTAGGAAACTCTTTGCTAAGAGGAAGAAGAGAAGGGACTCCAGAACTCTCTAATCTGCTTTGGTTTAAAGAGTGTTTTGTCAGAAGAGTTGATATCTTGGCAAGAAGGTCTGCAAAGCCCTTACATCTTTATTATGCACCTGCATGGATGATTTGATTTCTTCAAGGCTGATTCTAGAAGGCATCAGCTGTTGCACAGTTGAGCACTTAATGGGTAGCAAACATCCCTGATGCACCAGCTTTCCTGACTCATCCTTAAGTTAACACCTTCACCTGAGCTCCATTATCTTTAGTTCATGTACCAGTTTCTAAAGGCAGGGACTAATTTTCTTCAATCAGAGACAATGAGTTTGCAATTAGAAATGGCAAAAAAAAATTTTCAGACAGCAAAGCATTTGCACAACATTCCTCAATAACAATTACTTTGGGACTAGTCTCGATCTCTTCAAGCATCTTGTGGGACTTTTCCTCCTCAATCAAGTATCTAATGAAGTCTGACATTTGAAATCCAAGCTCTTCACCCAAAACAGATCTCTAAATACATAGATTCATAGAATGGCTTGGGTTGGAAAGGACCTTGATGGATCATCTAGTTCCAACCCCACTGCCATGGGCAGGGACACCTCCCACTAGTCCAGGTTGCTCAAAGCTTCATCCAACCTGGCCTTGAACAACTTCAGGGAGGGGAGGAGGCATCCATGACCTCCCTGGGCAACCTATTCCAGAGTCTTGCCACCCTCATACTGAAGAGCTTCTTCCTAATCTTCAGTCTAAATCTGCTCTCCCTCAGCATAAAACTGAAAGTCCTGTCTCTAGACACCTTTATGAGAAGTCCCTCTGCAGCCTTCCTGGAGGTTCCCTTCAACTATCAGAAGGCAGCTCTCAGGTTCCTCCAGGGTCTTCTCTTCTCCAGGCAGAACACTCTCAGCTCCCTCAGCCTGTCCTCACAGCAGAGATGCTCCAGTTCTTGGATCATCTTTGTGGCCTCCTCTGGATTTGCTCCAACATCATCAACATATTTCTTTGTTTAGTGTTTACAGAGACAAGGGATTTTGCTGGGATGCAGTGATATTAGTAATTCACTTTTCCCCCCTCTTTAGCCTATTGGACAGTCAATCAGTTCCTATTACTCGACTTAAAGTGGATTTCTACATTTCAATTGAAGTCAGACAGCACAGGAAGATTATCAGCTTCTCTGGGCCTGTGATGGATAATGAATATCTGCACAGCACGCCTCAGCTTCTCTTTCTGCAGACGGAAATGGCATCTTTAAATTCTATTAACCCTCTTCTGCAGTGACTCTGCATGGAGTGCTCACATTACTCACTACTGCTCCAGTGCAACCTCTCCTAAAGCAGTGTGCAGACAAGAAGAAAGCCCCCAGCTGAAGCCCTGGGATGGGGGCGGGGGGGGGAAGTCAGGAAGCAGATTATCCTGATCTGTTCTGGTACCTCTGCAAGGTGTTTACATGAATTATCCTGACGAAAACAGTTAAGGGATTAAAGATATGAAACAACCATTTTGGCTTTGGTTCTGTTTCAATGCCAAAGGACAAGCTGTATGCAAGTACAAACTGTAGTGCAAGCTTTATTCAAGTACCAGCTTTGTATTCATGTAGAGAAAAGACAATTCTTTTGTGTGTCATGGACCTGCACTGACCAAAAGTTGTTGTGATTTTTTGCTTTAGGCATTTTTGGGGAATAAGAGACCACCCTCCTCTGCAGTACAGTGCTTCCCAATGGCAGATGGAAGCACCACATCTGATCCTTTAGTGGAAAAAAAACATTCAGTGGCATAAGACAGCATCTAGCAACACTTGGCCACTCTTGCCTTTTTTTGTTTCTGACTGACACAGACCTTTTTATGTTGTGAGAAGGAATTGAGATGCAGCAGAAGGAACTGAGAGTGGGATCTCATCAATGCCGATCAATACACAAAGAGTGGGTGTCAGGAGGATGGAACCAGGGTTTTTTCAGTGGTGTCCAGTGACAGGAAAATTTGTAACAGGCACAAATGGGAACATAAGAAGTTCCATCTAAATATGAGAAGGAACTCCTTTAATTGAAGGATGCTGGAGCACTGAAGCAGGCTGCCCAGAGAGGTGGTTGGAGTCTCTCCACCTCTGGAGCCATTCAAAACTTGCCTGGATGTGTTCCTGTGTCATCTTCTCTAGGTGATTGTGCTCTGGCACAAGGGCTGGACTCACAGAATGCCAGGTGGGAAGGGAGCCCAAGGATCATCTGATCCTTATGTCTTTCTAGGTAAGAGCAGAGTTGCAATGAGCTGGCCCACCACCCTGGCAAGCTGTCTTCAAACTGTCCAATGGAGGGGAATCCACTGCTTCCCCTGGGAGATGATTCCAATATTTGACTGTTCTCATGGGGAAAATTGTCTTCTGGATTTCACTGGGATTCTCCCCAGCACTAACATCTCCCCATCACCCCATGTCCCATGCCTTTTCTACCTGACTCCTTGTAAAAAGGAAGTCTCCATGCTCCTGGTAGCCTCCCTTTATGTACTTGATCTCCAGAGGTCTCTTCCAACCCCTACTGTTTTTTGATTCTATGGTTACATGAAAAGACTACAGAGAAATACATACAGAGAGGAACATGGAGAAGAGTACAGAGAAATACATACAGAGAGGAACATGGAGAAGAGTACTGTGTACAGTTCTGGAGCCCCCAGCACAGGAAGGACATGGAACTGTTGGAGTGGGTCCAGAGGAGGGCCACAAAGATGATCAGAGGGCTGGAGCAGCTCTGCTATGAGGACAGGCTGAGAGAGTTGGGGCTCTGCAGCCTGGAGAAGGCTTCAAGGAGACCTTATAGTAGCCTTCCAGTATCTGAAGGGGGCCTACAGGAAGGCTGCAGAGGGACTGTTGACAAGGGCTTGCAATGACAGGATGAGGGGCAATGGGTTTAAACTGGCAGAGGGGAGATTTAGACTGGATGTTAGGAGGAAGTCCTTTCCAGTGAGGGTGGTGAGACTCTGGCACAGGTTGCCCAGGGAGGTTGTGGCTGCTCCCTCCCTGAAGGTGTTCAAGGTCAGGTTGGAGGAGGCCTTGAGTGACCTGTACTAGTGGGAGGCCTATGGCAGGGGGTTGGAACTGGCTGATCCTTGAGGTCCCTTCCAACTTTACCATTCTATGATGCTATGCAGAGTGCTCCAGAGCTCACCTGGATGAAGTCTGGGAAGCGTTTCTTGCAGGTGGGGCAGGTGAAGTAGCCGTCGTTGACGTGGATGGCCACGTGGTCTTTCAGCAGGTCCAGGCGGTCAAAGGACTCAGGGCAGAAGATGCAGGAGTACGTTTTCTGGTCCATGTGGAACTTCATGTGGCTCTCCAGGGCACCACTGTTGATGAAGCCCTTGTTGCAGATGTCACAGGTGAGAGGGCAGTTCCCTTCTCGCCCATGAAACCTCAAGTGCTGGTCCAGTTTGTCCTTCTCCCGGAAGGCCTTCCCGCACTGCAGGCATTTGAAGGGGCGAAAGGATTTCCGGATGAACAGGTGCTGAAGAGCTGCATTCTGAAAGAAACAACCAAGAGACCTTCAGCTTACATTGCCAGAGACAGAGTCATCATCCAAATAGTCTCAAGATTAAATACACCAGGTGAGAAGTCAATCTCAGCTTCAATTAATGCTTCTGCTTTACCCATGTTGCCTCCACTTTACAGAAGGGGAGGCTGCAACAGGCAGAATTAGGAGAGGAGACACTGGAACAGGTTGCACAGGGAGGTTGTGGATGCCCCCTCTTGGGAGGTGTTCAAGGCCAGCTTGAATGAGGCCTTGAGCAGTCTGGTCTAGTGGTAGATGTCCCTGCCCATGGCAGGGGAGCTGAAACTAGATGATCTTTAAGGTCCTTTCCAACCCAAACCATTCCGTGAACCTGTGAAGTAAACGATATACCTGCAGCTACTCAGTTAGGAGAACACAGGGTAGAGAATTTCCCTCTCCAGCCCATTTTCAGATAACTTAGCTAACATCTGTCTTTAGCATAACATTCCCCTGTAAATTAAAACCAAGCCCCCTCACAGGATGTTTAGGTCCCAAGTAAAGCTGGTTTTGGGAGACAAGATCACAAATTCAAGTGCCATGCAAAGGAAACTCAGTTCTTTCACACAGCTGCAGGGCTTAGGAAATTCCACAACCCTTTACAAACTCAATTTCTGCACCAAAGATCACTACAGAGATATGCAGCAGTGGTTTAACATTGCTTGGAAAGCTTCTGGTGGAACACACATGGAAGAGCTAATGACCTAAAGCTTATTCTTTTTGCTAACAACAGAGCTTCAGAACATTACAGCAGGGGCAGAATGGCAGATTTGCAAGCAACGGCTAAGAACTTGTGAGCAATTGGCCTTGTGAGCAACGGCTTTGCCATTTAGCACATCTCATGTGCAAGAGCCTGAGTATGAAGAAGAAAGATGAAAAGACAAACACACCAGGACTCAATAATGAAGAACATTTCACCTCTTTTCAGATCTCACATCATGGTAGTTGGAGAAATAGCACCAGGACATTGCTGGCACCTATGCTTTCACACCTTCAGTGCTAATGCTCCTCCGTGAGCTATGTTCAAGACTGCTGCAAACAGGTTTCCCTGCTTTCCTCTCTCCTTTTCCTGTGAGAATGTCTGTACTGACATTCGCTGAGCCCCTTAAGTGTGTGCCAAAAGCTGATGCTGAAAAAGCGAAGTCAGGAGCTCTCCTGCTGGAGACAGCTTGGGAATACTGTGAAATGCTGTGCTAGAGATTAAACTGGTGAACCCGAATTGGTGATCCTGTTCACCATCTCAACTGCAGAGGGAAACCTAGACTTTTATTCCAGAAGAAGGAACAGGAGGAGGACTGTTTTGCTATAAAAAAACCAGCTACAATTTCATGCAGGAGGCTCAAATCAGCCATCCCATGAATTGCTGTCATTTCCTTTCTCCATTTTACAAGCAGAAAAGTGGAGGCAAAGGGAAGTACACAGATCTGCTGTACAACATGAGCTGGAAAGCTTGGTATGTGCTGTGTCAAAATTCATGTGCTGGTTGGTGTCAGAAGATAGAATTTTCCCCTTAATTAGGGGGATATGCTGATAAACCCAAAGAGATGCACTTCAGGTTCTTAACTGCAATGTTACTACTAAGCACTTTGCTGTTTGATCACTGCTTCCTTACCAGTGGTTAGAGAGCAGGTCAGACCTCTGTGCCATGCAAATCACCACAGTTAAAGGCTAGAGGAGGGTGAAATGTTTTACTGCTCTGTGGTTAGATAAGCCATCAACTACCAAAACAAAAAGAGACCTCAGTGCTGTCTTCTTAACTGGTAACACTGATTCAGTGCAAAGAAATCCTCCAAGGCTTTAAGATGGATATTCCAGCATCTCATCCAAGCAGCTCACTCCTATAATATTCACTTTAAACTGGTAATTAATTAATTTTAAAAGCACCAGAAGAATGCAAATTGTCATTTGGATGAGTCTTAGTTCTGAATTGTGGTTGCTCAAAGAATGAATGGGACAGCTCACGATGCAGGGTCAATCAGGAGACACCAAACAGAAGTTGGACAAAACAACATGGAAGGTGAGGAAGGTTGGATTAGATACAGCAAAAACCCAACCAAACAAAACACCCAACCCAAACCTACCTGCAGCTCCAGCTGAGCAGGCAGCATTGAGGGAGAGAAAAATACTTTTGTTATGCAATGGACTTTAAAACAGAAGCCTTGACTTCTGTGCCAGCTCTTCTAGCTAGAGTTTGATTTTTACTCAGGAGGTGTTTGCTTTAAGAAACACCAAGCAGTTCTCCAAGGTTTCTCCTGGAGTTAGTAACTCCAAGGAAGAGTTAAAGGGCAAAGATAAACCCCACAGACAATCCTGAAGGTGTTGTGTGACCTTTCCTGTTTGTCCTCAGAGTTGATTAACAGTGACGTAATGCACGCTGCAGAGCCACCCTGAGAATGAAATGCTTTCAGCAGAATAATTAGGGCAGGATGACAGCAGGGCAAGGATTAGAAGAGTGAAAAAGTGAAGGAGAAAGGACTTTTGGACCTCCTCTTACTGGTTGTACTCATTGTTATACAACCAGTTGCATTTCTTTCAGCATGAAGGAAGGGACTGTGCTTTCTGAATCACATCCCCAGCCCTGCCAGTTCTTTCCTCTGGGTAAAGTGCTCACCTACGCAGAAGACATTTTAGGATCAGGTCTGCATGTTAAAAACCCCCAGAGTTTGGAAATGCAGATGTTTCAGCCCCAAAATTAAACCCAAATACTTATTTTGTCTGCAGACCACAATGCCCTCTGATTTGTTACAAGAGTAGCTTGAAGTGGGTCTACCTTTGCAACACTAAGGACAGGACTGCCACATTTGAGGTCTGATCTCCAAGGTAACTCTAAAGCAGAGGCTGAAAAAAATTAACTGATCCTATCAGGACCTGAGCCCTGAGGCACCAGAGATCAGTGCTTCCAGCTAGAATGACAGCACTCAGAGCATCACTGCCTTAAACCTTAAACCAGGTGAAGCAATTTAAAGAATTGCTGGTTTTGAAAATGAAATCCTGCATGAGTAATAAGGAAGAAGCAGAACTACCCAGCTCTCCAGATCATAATCAGGAGTCAAGATTTTCTACTTGTTCTTTGGAAGTGAATGATGTACTGCATCTTAAACTCAAATATTTACTTCTGTTAAGTGCATGTTATTGTCAGGAGGGGCTGTGAAGAGTTGGATGGAGTGCTCACAAGGTGCTAGAGCTTGCTGTGGTTCTTCAGTGCTTTAAAATGTAATGCTTGCTGCTAGTTTCCTCTTCTCTCAAGTCCTCATTGCTCAGTTTGACTCAAAGTGAAAAGGTGCTGTGCAACTATCCATCTGCCATTCTGCCAGTGCCCCTGCCCTGCAACATCTCCAGGACCCTGCTGGACACAGGCTGCCAGGTGTTTGGGAAGTCAGGGAGGTCTGGAGACACAAACATGCCACCAAAAAAGAAACCACCACTGTAGTCCTTTCAGTCATGATAAATTTCCAGGGCACAAAAGCTAAGCCACAAGACAAAGCAGCTTCAGTTTCCAACCCTTTCTTCCTACACTTACTGTTTCAGAAGACCTTCAGTTCACATCTTGGTGTGAAAAGTTCTGGGAATACTTTCTCTTCCCATCACATCCAGGCCTCTAATGAGGAAGCTGTGGTATCATAAGCAATAAATACTCAAACACTCCACTGTCAAAAGCTCAGCAGTCTGTGCTTTGCTATCCACCCTTCAACACATGCTGTAAAATCCCCCAAGCTTTTGACATGACCATCAAGCTATTGGTAGAAACTTGGCATTCAAAGAACACAAACACATACTTGATATGGTCAAAAATTCTGGAGTCTTATTGTGTCTGAGCCAAACCCTTCCTTCAAGATAAGCTGTTGCATTTCTGGGACCACACCACCACTGCTCTCACACATATATTGCTATTCTGGTTAGACTTGATGAGCTTAAAGGTCTTTTCCAACCAAAACAATTCTAAGAATCTATAAACAGAGAGCAAACCATAGCTCAACATCTTTACCAGTTACTCCAACCTTTTCTAATCCTTTCTCATCACCTAAAAATGAAGCCTTACCCCCACTGCAGCTGTTCTTTTCTGTAATCAAAATTTTACACACGGAAGAGAAAAAGAAAAAGATTTTAGGCTAAATAAACCAATCTCACAGCTACACAGCTTGAAGGATTATTTGCTTGAGTCATTTCCCTCCCACACAGAGTGGAGTGAGAAAAAAAAACCCACCAAAAAAAACCCCAACCCAGCTCACCCAGCTGACACAAAGCTCAGGCTCAGAGCTGCTGGTACACAAAGCTCTCAGCACAGGTTTTAATCTCGCAAAGACAGGCAGGTTTTGCTACCCACAAGAAAGGATTTTTATCACTAAATACCATCAAGTAAGTGGATCTAAACCAAGGTCAAGGTTCTTTTTTTGGCAAGACTTTTCAAGAAAAGAGTTCAGAGAGAGACACAGATGGTGCTGTGAACAAGTCATTAGTCTGTGCCACAGCACCATGATTCAGCCGGCTGTTTGAAGCACTCCTGCTTGCCAGCTTGGTTGGACTGTGTTGTTGTGAAAGAATTACTGTGCTGGAATTGAATCAGCTCCAACTGGTGACCAATTCTCACTAGCATCTCATCAGCTACTAACTCCTTACATGAGAATTGTCTTCCTCTCAGCCCAGAGAGAATTGCTAGGAATGAGATGCTTTGGAAATGGACAGGACAAGGAGAGAAAAAGTCCAGCTGGCCCCTGGCAGGCAGGTCCAAGCAACTGGAGAGGGTGAGAGAAGACATGGCCCACCAGGCTCCGTGCTTACCCTGATCCGCTTTGCTCGCCTCATGTCGTCTGCTGTCATGGTGCTCTGCGTGGGCACCGCGCTCTCTTCCTGCTGCGGTTGGATTTGCAGAGGGTGGTTTTCTGGCTGCTGCTGCTGCTCCAGGGCTGACTGTGCCTCTGATGGCACTGGAGTCTGCTCCTGCTGCTCCAACCCATTCAGTGTGGCTTGTCTGGCCTCATCAAACTGCCCCTTGCTGGAAAAATGCAGCAAGTCCTGAAATCGCAAATCATACAGCTGGTGATTATTCCCCCCACCCACTGAAAAGTGCTTTGATCATACTCAGCAGACAACAAGAGTTCTACATGACCACCAGCTAGAAGCAAACAGTGTCTACACTGACACCTTCCTGCTGCCTTCCACTGATGCCTTCACCAGGTCATCTCCACCACCAGCTACAACATTCAGCCTGCCAAGGATGAGGAGCTGCAGGTACACGACCCTCTTGGCCTTGGCCATCATAAAGCTTGAGGAGGGCAGATTTAGAGTGAAGATTAGACAAAAAATCCTTTACAGTGAGGGTGGTGAGACACTGGAACAGGTTGCTCAGGGAGGTTGTAGAGGCTCCCTCAAGGTGTTCAAGGCCAGGTTGGATGAGGCCTTGAGCAACCTGGTCTAGTGGAAGGTGTCCCTGCTCATGGCTGGGGGGATTGGAACTGGATGATCTTGAAGGTCCCTTCCAACCCAAACCATTCTATAAATCTGTGAATCTTGTTGTCTGATCAGACACAAACAGCTGAAACGACCCAATTCAGTACCAAAACCAAGTTCTTCTGCCCTCATGGCTGCTCTGGCTTTAACCACAGATGATGTAGATTGATCTGTGAGAAATTTTATGACCAAAGCAACTAGCATGGACCAGGGGAAAGCAGAGTATTTCTAGCTTGTTGAAATCACTAACTTGGAAGCATTGTCATCTGTTGTTATGCTAACAAACTATCTGGAGCGTTGAACTGGAGAGTGACAAAGGAGGTGATTATACTGTGCAGAATGTGTTTTGCTACCCAGTTCCCAAGCTCTGCATCTACCCAGCCACATATCTCACTTACATTT
This sequence comes from Eubucco bourcierii, assembly GCA_013396675.1. Classification (NCBI taxonomy): domain Eukaryota; kingdom Metazoa; phylum Chordata; class Aves; order Piciformes; family Ramphastidae; genus Eubucco; species Eubucco bourcierii. The sequence goes on from VWZE01023400.1 coordinate 212,079, forward strand.
ATCATACAAGGCTGTTTGCTTCCTTTTTTTGCATTAGCATAAAAGAAAAGGAGCAGGGAGAACATGCCAAAAAAAGAAAAAAAAATCCACATTCTTTAATTCCCAAGAACTCCTCTGGGATGGAATCCTCTAGTATTACAAGAAAAAAAAAAACCATAGTTCCTGCCTTGACATGATGCAACTCAGGCAATTTAAAAGCACAAGCTAGAAGACAGAACACCAAAAACATATCAGTACTGTCAAAGCACAAAAGCAGGTGTGGGAGAAGAAAAACAGGAGTTCAGTTGTTAGAAGCCACAAATGCTTACCAGAGAGAGACACTTAGCAGAGCAATACACCAGCTTAAACCTCCACTCCTGCTCTAGGTGGCCAGGTTCCACACTTGTTGACACTAAACTGTGCTCACAGCATCCTGAGTCTCAAGTTTTCTGGCAGATGACCTCGTGTGCCTAGTCATTAATGAGGTGGGCACCCCTCCAAAGGCCTGGGACATAACCATGGCTCTCCTCAGCTGACACCCGTGAGCTAGCTCTGGGCCATGCTCCAAGCTGGCAGGATGGAAGCCACCTCCAGCCTAAAAGCCATTCAGACATTAGCACAGGGTTGCACCCAGTAAGCCCTGTCTCTCTGGAGTTTGGAAGCAACATTATGCTTACTTGACTAAATGAAGCTGGTTTGTGTCATGTCAGCTTGCTGAGGGTGACCCCCCAACTGTCTGTGCTTAATGCAACGTTTAGTGTAACTCTGCATGCTCAGAGGACAAGAGGCAGGCAGGCAGAGGCAACCTACACATTCCTTCCTCTGAGTCAGCACTGAACCATGATCCAGCAAGATGCCAGAAGGAGAATTACCACCACTCCAGACAGTAGCTTCCAGCTAAGTCATAAAACAGAGCCACTGATCTCTTTTGACACCTCCCATGAAAGGACTCAGTGGTAACCTAAGCATGGTCAGCAGCAGAGAGAACGTAGTATTTTACTTAAATGCATCAGATCAGGTCTCTGCAGAATACAACCAATAGCCACAAGCAAAAGAACATTTTGCAGTGGGTATGCCTACAGAAGGCCCTTTTGTTAATATGAAGACAGCATAAAGAATCATAACTCAAACTGATTTAATTCTACCAGCAACAGTTTTAAGAGCAGGCTCTGACCTCATGTAGCAGAAAGGACAGATATGAACCTAAATTCCCATTACAGTTTTACTGTCTAAATTACTTCTGAGATGCTGCTGAACTGCTGCAATAACCTCTCTCACTGCTAAGTGATGTGGGGTGAAAGTTGCTGTGGAAATGCAAGTGATTTTACAGGTTTTACAGAAGGAAAGCAGTGTTCTCTTACCCTGGCAGAGAATCCCAACAAGAAAACCAAGAAAAATTGGGTCAAAGTCTAAAGCACATCTTTAGTTCGTATTTATGCCCCAAATTCTTTTGGTCAAGAGCTTAAAATCCCCAAACATGATTTTGTTTTTAACTCCTCTCCACCCCCCAGAATATACCTGTGTCCCTTCTTCACACTTTTCCCCATTTTCACTGGTGACTTCCATACGCATGAATTTAGGAGGGCGTCCTGGGCGCCTGCCTGGTCCAAACCTCCTCTTTCCTCGCCCACGACCTCGGCCTCTGGCTCTGCAGAACACACAGTGCTCCAGGTTAGAGACAGAAAAGGATGCATTTGGAAGATCTGGAACCTCCACTGATTTTAAGACTCCTTTCTCAGCATCACTGTTCATCCCATTAATTCAGGAAATACAGTAAACAATAAAACCTAAGGAAAGCAAAACTCCAGGGTGTTGGTTGGTATCTATTTATTGTGGGCTCTGAGAAATCCAAGTCCACAAACACATTCAAATTTATTTTTGTAATTGTGGGACTGAGAGGACTACTGGCTTCTAGCAAGTCCTCTGCCATGGCAACTCTTCCTTCCAGCACCTCAATGTACAAGCATGAACTGGATGCAACAAGCACAGAAGGAAACCATTTCAAAACCTGGAGCTGTAACATCCCTCACCAAAAAAAGGACTTGGCCATTGATGTCAGGCAGTAAACTGAAGGGAACAATTTCCTCTGTCAATTAAAAAAACAAACAAAATGCAGCCACGTGCTAAGTTTCCTGAAAAAAAGGCAGCAATGTCTTCTGGTCCCTGGTGGAGGTTTGTGGGTTCAGTTTTTTGGGTCAGGATGGGTCTTACCATCCCCATCAGAAGGCTTCATCTCCAGACTCTCTATCTGCATCCACCTGAGCAGCATCACCATTTCAATACTGTGCTGCTGAAATCTTGCAGTTTTTAGGTCACTGATGAAAAACCAAACCCAACAAATCTCACTGGTCTCAACAGGATATTTATTTCCCTCAAGCTACTTCTTCCTCAAAGGCTCTTACACCAACCAACTTCCTGGTGCCATGTTCTCCCCTCTGGTGCCAAGCTGTTGTCTCCTGAGTGTCAGAGCTAGTCAGTAAGATCTGTAGGGCAGAGAGCCTCCTTTCTGCAGGTTTGGGGAAGCACCATAATGGTAAGACACAAAGCTAAAGCTTTCAGTACCTGCTGAAGAAGTCCAGCTTCTCGTCATGGGAGTTGAGGTGCTGCTGGAGCTGCTCCGAGCTCATGAAGCGACGATTGCACTCGTAACAGGGCCAGTTCTTCTCCTGCTCCCTGAGAACTACACACAATTGGAAATGGCAATTACAGCATTTCAGTCACCATCAATTAAAAACTTCTTTATTATTTCCTCCCCTCAAGCATTTCTGTCCTCTCTGGGCCATATTTCTCCCCTGAATGTTAGGCAGGCTGCAGAACACCCAGCACTGCTCCGTTTAGCTTTGCTTTTATCCTCTCTGCACGGCGGCTCATCAGAGAAGGTTGATGGGGACAATTCATGTGCACTATAAACTGCTTAAAATTCTGGGAGATTTGGAAATTTACTCCTCTGTGGCATAACTCAGGAAAGGTCAAGAGAAATCTCTTGATCTAAAGCATAAACATTGGTTTATGACACAGACTCAAGGTTAGACTTGAAGTGCACAAACATGCAGCAGCAGCCTAATGCTTCCCAGACCCTGAGGTTCAAGTGGTGTAACTTTAGCAAAAGAGTTAGCAGAACCAAGCCCCAGTCTAGATCTGGTTCAACTTTTACCTAACCTAGCAAAGATTTTTGGATGACTATACAGGCCATGTAACATGAAAGTAAGAAATACAAGACCCAGCCACCATCACGCTGCAAAAGCAGAGAGCAGGAGAGCCCAAGTTACCCTTCCTTTCCTCCTCAGATATGTCATGGATCTTCTGGTTCACAAACTCTGCATAGGAGGCAGCATACCACACCTGCAGCAGGAACAGAGGGCACAGAACACTGAGCTGAAGCCAGAGCTGAAGGGAATTCATCAGAAAATGGTTTTTAAGCAATACATTGACTTCACTTGCCTCTGCCACTAACTCTTATGGCTCCTTTCATCCTCGCTAATAAACCCTGTTGAGATCAATATGCCCCCACTGAGGAATGAAAGAGCTTTGCTCAGAAACCATATCCATTTAATTTTAAGGTATAGGCTCCCAATATGAATGTTAATCTCACACATGGCTACCAGTGGCTCTCAAGGAAGTAACATCCATCTCTTCAGACCTGACTGTGTGATTATTAAGGATGGAGGTCAGCAGAGTGCTGTTACTTGTTGTACCAAGAGCAAAGGAAAAGTTGTTAGGTTGGGGATTTCCCTTCTCTTTCCTGCTCTCTTCACAAAGACAATAAGGGCCACAGAGACTCATTTAAAAATGTTTCCAAATGTTCTGAAGGATAGGAGCAATGTGGTCCTGCTTCCCAAAACAACAATCTGCCAAGCTGCAGCACGATGGACTTGCTTTCCTTACACAAATTTAGGAAGACTTGAGCAGAGAACACCACAGGAGGCAGAAAGACAAAGCTGATTAGAGCCTAAAGTCAGATGCTCAGAGTTAGCTGGAAATTCTAGCATCAGTTCTCATTTTCTCTTGCTGTTTCATTAAAAAGGTTTGATTTTAGAAGATATTTCTTAAGGGAGGTTTGAACAGATTTTCACCATGAAAAATCTAGATGAGTTCAAACTTGCAGTGGGCTGCAGGCATTTTCATAGCAGTGGTGAGTGGCATTTAGACTGGAAGTTAGGAACAGGTTCTGCACCATGAGGGTGGTGGAACACTGCAACAGGTTGCCCAGGGAAGTAGCTGAACTCTTATCTCTGGAAATATTCAAGGTGAGGCTCAACAAGGCTTTGGGCAACCTAATCTAGTGGAAGATGTCCCTGTTGACTGCAGGGGGGGTGGACTTCATGATCTTTGAGGTCTCTTCCAACCTTGGTGATACTGTGATACCTTTGAAGGTCCCTTCCAACCCAAACTATTCTGATTCTATAAAACAAGTCAAGGGCACACAGGACTAACTGGAAAGGGTATCCAGGATCAAAAAGCATCAGCAAAATATATGCAGTGTAAGGCATGAGAGTGACAGACAAATCATTTACATACTCTTCAACTTTCTCACTTGATACCTGAGCCAAAGTTTATTTAAAAGTGGTGGCTATCAACTTCCTGACTTCAGTGATATTTGATTCAGGCCATCATCTGTTTTAGCAGAGGAGGGAAGAAAAAAAAAACCAACCCAAACCACCACCCTAAAACTATTCAGAGCAATTATTTTTGACACCTGGGTATGCACTTCTAAAGCAGCAACACTAGGATATGATTTCAGCAGTAGAAAAGAAGAGTCCCAAAACACAAGCAATGCCATACCTTGAGTTCCTGCTTGGGCTCCACGTTTTTAATGGTGGTGTAATAAATGTGGTGGCCATACTGATAGGCGACCAGGTTCTGCTCCAAATGGTTCTGAGCTGGACGCACAAACATCATCCAGTTACAAAGAGCCTCGCTAGAAAGTTCAAACCATAGGTCCTCTTGCAAATCTCTGTCTTTTCTGTCACCCTTATCAAGAGAAACCTGTAGCAAAAGCCAATTACATGTGACTGTAACTGCCTGGCAGCAGGCTCAGAAGACTTTGAGTTGCTAAAAAACAACTGTGTCCATGCAACTTTGGTATCAGGGAGGCAGCGGAGGTTTAGGCAGCTGCCTCTCTTTGCTGACAGGGATCCAGAAACAGGCAGCCCTTAGGAAAAGCCTTTAAAAACAGGTAGAGATTTAATCAGGGAGACACAATGGGCCCTTCCATGGCTTTCAAGGGCAAGAAGCATTCACTGAAAGGGCTGGGACTTGATGTGTGGCTCTAAGTGAGGCACAAGACGCTGTGGCTGTGCAGCATCAGATGCTCTGACAGACCCACTTCTCTTTTCATTTCCTGATTTGTGACACAGCCTCAAGCTGGAAGCAACTTCTTTAGCTGAACTTCTGCTGGGTGACTGAATCTGCCCGTGGTACAACTTCCCTGCCAGACACTGGCCATCAGAGAGCAGAACTCTCAGGACTGTGGACCTAACCTCTAGCAAATAAAGGACCAATTCCTGTAATGAAGCCAGTACATAAATGGCTAAGTTCAGCCAAATCCACACACCTGATGTTGAAGAAGAGAAATCTCTCTCTCTTCTACCCTACATCTTGCTGAGGGGAGGAGGGAAAGGGGAAGAAGAGTATTTTTAGATTGTTACACAAAATAATGGTTGCCAAACACTCTCAGATGTCAGGCTATTTTGATGTCCAGATGATGCTTCGTGCTTATGTGAGAGTGACTCAGAGACAGAAATAACATCTCCAGTGAAGGCCAGCAGCATCCTGGGCTGCACCAAAAGAAGCATGGCCAGCAGATCAGGAGAGATGATTCTGCCTCTCCAGTCTGTTATGGTGAAATCTCACCTGCAGTGCTGTGTCTATGGGACCCTAATACAAGAGGGACACGGACCTTCTAGAACAGGTCCAGGGGAAGGCCACAAAGATGATCAGAGGGAGTACCTCTCCTCAAAAAGAATTTGAGCTGTTCAGCCTGGTGAAAAGAAGGTTCCAGGGAGACCTTAGAGCTGCATTTCAGTACCTAAAAGGGGCTACAGGAAGGTTGGAGAGGGGCTGTTTAGAAGGGGTTGGAGTGATAGGACAAGGGACAGTGATTTGAAACCAGAGCAGGGGACAGCGAAGTTGGACATCAGGAGGACAGTCCTCACAATGACAGTGGTGAAATACTGAGACAGGTCACCCAGGAATGTGGTGGAGGCCCTGTCCCAGTGGCCCTGGGCAGCCTGCTCTAGTTGAAGGTGTCCCTGCTGACTACAGGAGGGTTGGACAAGATTGACCTTTGAGGGTCCCTCCTAACCTAGTGCATTCTGTGTATCTGTGACAACCTCACAAACTTGAAAAGCTTAAGCACAAACTGATCCCCCCCCTCTCCCATGCAGCCCCTTACCTTCAGGTGGATGTAGCAGTCTTTGAGTTCAGTCTGTCTCACCAGGGGGCCCTCCACCGGTCCAAACTGTGTGCGCTTTGGGATCCGCCTCTTGGAGAAGACCCCTCCCAGAAACCTGTCTATGTAGAGCACCAAGGGCAGGCTGGCTCTGGCCCTGGTCAGCACAGGTCTGTTTGGGATGGGATGCAGAGGCCCATGTTTTGGACAGACAGAAGGATGGGCGTTATTGCACTCTTCACACCCTACAACACAAAGTCAGAGAAGATGTGAGTGTCAGGCAGGCCCTCCTGCAGCAGCTCAGGGCAGACAGCCTTATCTCTCTCTAAACATCTCTGGCACAGCTGTGGGAACATCTATTCCAATAGTCTGTCTACATTTTCAAACAGTAGAGAGGGCAAAATGAAGAACAGAGCAGCTCAGAGACTCTACCTATGACAGAACCTTGTCTTTCCAGCAAGGCAGCTCAATAGGAGTCTCTTTTTCTGGGGTTTACTCATTACTGCTAAAATCTGAATGGATTTCAGCTCCTTTTACAGGAGGGCTAGTGGAGGGGAAGGAAAAAGCAGCTCATCATGGAGTCTTTGAACTATCAGGGTTGGAACAGAGATTGAGTCCAACTGCTCAATACACTACACACTACTTCACATGCTTACATAAATCATTTGGATCGAAGGGTCGAGGTGGATCTGGATCCCATTCATCCATGTCAGTATCTTCCCCTTCCTCATCCTCATCTTCATCCTCATCATCTTCCTCTTTTGCTTCCATCCTTCCCATTTGATTCTGCAGAGGTGCTAAAGGGTCAGAGCCATCCACTGCCTCCATAGGAGGTAACACCTGGTTATGCACCGGTAATGATGCCTGAGGAGAGAAGTCAAAACCAACCAGCATTAATCCACAGAGAAAAACTCTCACAAAGACAAGCAGTGAAGGTTCTTGCTAGCCTACCCTTCCCACTTCCTTTGCTAATGGAAAGAAGGACAAGGCAAAGTGAAGAGACATGATAGATGATTGCTGAGGGATGTTTTGCATCGCTGCTGCTGCTTGCCAGCCTCACTCAGGACAGTTCAGTGTCACTACCTTGCTCTACCCTGTCAAGGGCTGATTTGGTGGGAGAAGAAAATACTATCAGAAAAGTTCTGGACCTTCAACAGAGGGTCTGAAAGGCCCAGGTTGTGTGGAAACTACCTAGAGTCTAAAGGTGTATTTTAACTCCTGCACAAGTGAGAGAATCCTGCACTCTGGCACAGGATCTTGTCTCTCCTATCACACAATCAAACAAACAATCCCCAGAGCACACATGTGGGGATCAATAAGGGATGAGATAACACCAGGACTAAACACAAACTGTGGGACATGGAGGACAGTTGAGGGCATTGCATTCTTTCACTAATTGTAAAGTTTATCCTTTTCCCTGCCAAAAAAAACCCAAAAAACCCCAAACTGAAGTGCACTGCAGAGAACATTCTCTCACCCACGCAGGTTTCTCAGGTGGGGAACAAGACACACAACACACAGCCAAGCTGTCTGGCAAGGAGACCCACTGCATGTTGGTCTTGTGTGACAGTCAGCATCACACCTTCTGTTAACTCTGCTTTTCAAAGCCTAGGAGAGGATTTTAAGGTGGATGCTCAAGACAGAACAATCTGGGCAACAGGTTTCTCTGTATACTAAATACATGATGTCTTCCTAAGAAAAAAAAACCAAAACCCAACCCCACATATTCCATGGTGAGACTATGAAAGGCAGCACAAATCTTTGCTACAGCTCACTCTCCTCTCCTCCTCATCTACCATTCAGACATGTTTCATCACCCAAGACAATGGAGCAATGGAAGCAAAAGGAAAAAAAGTGTGCCTGGCAACTTACTCTATCTGCTTGTGGACCCTGCTCCAGAGCCATTTGCTGGGGGGATTCGGCAACGCTGCCGAGCACGGAGAGGTTGGTGGGATTCATGCTCTGAGCAGCAGCAGGCAAGAGCACAGTGACCTAAAATTACAGGCACTCATTTTAGCACTGCATCATTTTCACCACTCACTTCCACACAGGCAGTGCCCTGCATCCAAAGCTCCCTCCAAGCCTAACCTAGGTCCAAATCTGCAGCAGTTCAATGATCCCTTTTATTTTAGGCAAGGCAAAGCCTGCAGATCCAGGGGCAAAGAGAAAGGCTTCAAAAGTGAGCCTGGATTTTTGCAGTGTCATAATGTCCTTGACTTGGCACTTGGTGCCATGATCTAGTCTTGAGGTCTGTGGTAACAGGTTGGACTGGATGATCTTGAGGTCTCTTCCAACCTTGGTGATACTGTGATACTGTTCTGCCTCCCACTTTTTGCTTTAATAAAGTCCTGGGTTCACATTGCACTCCCAGTAGACATGAGGAACACTTCAGCTCTTGGTACACAGTAGTGATTTGGGGACTTTTTCTCTTCTATCCCCAAACTTACAGGTGCCTTTAAAGGAAAAGGCAAAGAAGGAAACCTCAGAGTGGTTCCAAAATGTTTATTGAGATGGTGAGAGGCATTTCTATATACAAATATATAGAAATCTATTTATATCCTCTTTCTGCCTCTTTTCCTTAAGCAAAACAAGATCCATTCAAAAAAAAACCAAACAGGATTCCACGATTCTGTGACCCCCTCGGAGGATCAAGCCCTCAAATAAAAGGATTCCAACAATTCTATTTTGCTGACATCACTTACTCACACCAGACATTTGTGACTGTTTTCATAGTCACTTTTTTTCTGGTGTACTAACAAGAATATTGATGCACTGATGCAAAATTAATGCTCCCATCATCCACTCAGTGAGAAAACAAAGCAGAATTAAGACCCTAGGAAATCACCTTTCCTGTCTTCTCTTCCCTGCTTATCTCTACAGGAATTTGCACTGTTATCCCTCGTGATTTTTCATCCTTCTCCTACAGCTGACATCATGTGGCTTCTTGTTTGTGCCTCTGACTGTTAAGCAGCTTTTATGCTAAATTAAAGCCCCTCTGCAGAATGCTTAATAAATATCAGATAAATCTGAGAACAGCAAATTGTGCCAAGAGTGAAGGAGCAGAGCAGAAAAAAAATCCCATCCTATAAAGCAGAAGGTCTTAAACCTTCCAATCCAGTTGTTTTCTTTGAAGAGGTGTTAAGAGGAAATTATGAAACTACTTAACAACTACAGCAAGGAAAAAAAAAAAACCAAAAAGACTTCAGGGAGCAGGAACCTGCCAAGATGACAGCTGAAGCAGGCTGTCTGGTATTGACATCCCTGATGCCAAGTGGCAACAGAAAAGAAATCATTATTGGATGGCACACCTCCAGGTCTGCCAGCAGCGAGAGGTTCATGCAAGTTTGTGTCTGTTTGTACCTCCTATTAGCATTTCCTGCTGCTAATCACACTTCAAACATAATCCTTGCTTTGCCTTCCATGTCTGACACTGAAGCATGAAGGCATGATTTACAAAAACCTTTCCAGTTCTGTTTCAAATCAAGTTTCTTTTGAAGGACAAGAGGAGCTTCAATTACTACCAGAAGAGTTTGGGCATGTCCCACATGAGCTGCTGATGTGAAAACACCTACAAAGGCAGGAGCTGCCACTATGAGGGACGAGCCCTTCACCAGCAGAGGAACATCTCAGCTGGGACTGCCATCAGATGGAGCTGAGGACACGCAGACAAGTCCTCATGCCCTTGCTGCTCAACACAGGATAGCAACAGCACTCAACCTCTGCTGTCAGAGTGGCATTTGCACTGCTTGTCAGCTCTGCTCTTAATTAGCTCAGGTATTTATTTGTTAAATGAGCTTCAAGATAATTAAACAGGATTTGGGGGGATTTGTAAAGCAAGGAAACTGATGTGGCAAAAAAAAAAAAATTCCAGAGTGACACTCCCAATGAGAACAGGAAGGAAACAAGTAACACCTTCACTGTGCCAGACATTGTTTCCTGCCTGGCCCTCAACAGTTTGTTTCAGCAAGAAGAAAATTGCTTCTCAGTGTACAGATCCAATCCTCCTCTCTGCCCCAAGCCTGGCAATAAATACACATTTTAATGATGGCATTAAAAATGATTCAGATCTCACACCTACCATTAAAGGCTCACCAAGCAGTAAGGATTTTAAGTCTCCATCACAAACAGAGAATTTGAACTAGGGACTGAGAGCTGAAGGCACCCACACCTGACTGCCACAATGTAGCTCCCAAAGATACCAGATAAAGTTAACAAGAAAACCCTTCATAGATTCACAGGATGGTTTGGGTTGAAAGGGAGCTTAAAGATCATCTAGTTCCAAACCCCTTGAAATTGGCAGGGACACTCTCCCCAGCCATGACAGATGAAAGAAAAGAGAAATCATCAATTTCATTCTGTTCCTGGCTCACTTCACACTGGTGAGCACACCTGGGATGCCCTGGTAAGGTAAAAGTGATAGTAATGGAACTTTTTGATGTTTTACAATGAATTCCCTGTAAAGTTTCTAGCAATTTGAACCAAAATATCTATCCCTTGAGAGCCTTTTATAGACTTGGGATGATAATCTGTAGGAGGACAACTGCAAACCCAGCCTTTCCAGAATGACTTTATTAAAAGCAAGTCAGTCACATCAGTTTGCTGATTAAAGAGGCAAGAATGGAAGACTTCTCATTACATCTGGGACAGTAAATTAGTATTTTTGTCCATCAATAAAGTCAAACTCTCTTCAGTTTTGCTGTCATTCATGCACAGCACAAGCTGGCCAAGTGGCTTTTCCCCATAAGCTTTCCCTTGATCCCTGGGATGACAAGACTGCCATTTGACAAATCCAGGGATAGCTTATTGCACTCTAGCACCCACAACAAGGTCCCTTAACCTTCAGGAACACTTTCAGGCCCAAAGACAGACAATAATATCTCCTTCTTACCTGCTGGGTGGTGGCATCCTGTTGGACATAAGCCACTTGGGATGGATCTGTAAACAGAGTCTAGACAAAGTGAAAAAGGTTTATCAACATGACCTTGGGCTTGTGTGCTCCCAGCTCACACAAACATCACCCTGCTGCCAACTAGTGAGCCACAGCTGATCTGCTGATAACTTGTAACATGCTAGTACCACACTACATTAATTAACTTACCCATCTGAATCTACATGCACAGAGATTGGGCTACAATTAGGGAGTGCTCCACAAAAAGATAATGTCTTATTGCTGTGGCATTTTTCATCTACATACCTAAAGTGGGAGAGCTTCCTCCTAGGAAGTGCAAGCCTTGGATGAAAACTAAGTATTGACTGAGGTCAACCTTGCTTACTTTGCCAAAACTTGAAATATCTCAGCTTGTAGCAGTCTGGTTCCAACAAAATAAAGCATGGCATCATCCAAATTCCAGTAATGCTTTGATAATTTTATAGATTCATAGAATGGTTTGGGTTGGAAAGGACCTGCAGTCTAAATCTCCACCTTCCAGATCAAAAGCCATTTCCCCTTGGCCTATCATTACAAGCCTTTGTAAGAAGTCCTTCTCCAGCTTTCCTGTTGCCCCTTTTTGATACTAGAAGGTTTCTCTAGGGTCTCCCTGGAGTCTTCTCTTCTCCAGGCTGAACAGCTCCAACTCTCTCCCAGCCTGGTCCCACAGGGGAAGTGCTCCAGCCCACTGATCATCTCAATTGCATTCATGTGCCTCGATACTACACCTCTGCTGACAAAATGCCAACATTCAGAGTTTGGGAGTCACTTGGTCAGTAATTTCCTGGGAGATACCCCCTCCAAATATCCTCTCAGAACATTCCACCACGTAGGAATTGCTTTTATGTAACAGCCAAGAAGTGCACAAGGGAAAGCCCACACCAGTGCTGTTGCGGGTGTCAAGTAGGTGCACTTTGTAGCACTGCTAATCTGTCCTGTCAGCAAAGACTTCACAAAACATTCCTGACAAAGAGTGCCTGCCCCTCTCCTTTTATCTGTCTGCACAGGGCTACAGATGCAGGCTGTATTAACCCCCTGGTTAAACACATGCTGTCAGGGAGTAAAGGCTGTTTGTGAAGAAGAAAAAGAAGCCAGGTTTATAAAAATCAACAACTTCTCTGAAGAGAAACTACAAAAGTAGATTGAGTACACCAAGACCTTCTGCAAAAAGAGAGGGCTCCTTGTAACTACCAATTACAAGAAGAGCACTACACAAAACAAGGACTCTTCCAGAAGGTACATCCATCACTCTCAGCAGTTTACTGAATTCAGAGGCAGAATTTCTGGAGAGATTATCCATGTTTCGAAAAACAACTTTAATTATCATCTGCCCTCCCCACCTTCAGTGAAATAACCACTATTTCATAATTCATAGCCCTGCCATCCTTTGTTTACCACATTTGCACATCAGACAAAGGAACAGCATGGAGCCCCTGCTCAGCAACAGGTAGATAAAAGTGCTAAGAGCAACTGCCTGCTATTTTCCAGTTGTGTCACTTGGTTGGCAACTGGCTTTCATCTCAGGCAAGATTGGTTTGTTTCCTAGGTGCCAAAACAGGGTGGGCCCAGAACCACACATGCCTGAGTAGCTTCCACAGGATGGATGTAAACCAGGGTGTGCTCTGAGGTGTCCACAGAGGTGTAGGAGGTGCCATCAGCTGTGTAGACAACCTGCTGCGAGGGCCGGTCCTGCTCATCGCTGTACACGATCTGCGCCACTGTCCCTGCCTCGGGGACAAAGTGCACCTGGAAGAGAAGAACAGACCCTGCAGTGAAACTTCTGCTGCTGCATGCCTGTGCCAAACACCACAGACCACACTGCTGGCCCAACTGCCTTGGAAACTGCCTGCAATGGGGTTGGAGAGAGCTAGGGGTTGGTTTCTTCCCCCTAGTAACAAGTGATGGAACAAGAGGAAATGCCCTCAAGTTGCTCCAGGGGAGGTTTAGGTTGGACATGAGAAGAAACTTCTTCACTGGAAAGGTTCTCAAAAATGTGAAGCAGTATTTGAGAGGTTCCAGGCTCCCCAGGGAAGTCGCTGAATCCCCATCCCTGGAGGTGTTTCAAAGAGGCAGAGACGTGGTGCTTAAGGACAGGGTTTAGCACCAGCCTTGTCACAGCCATGGAATCCTTGGACTTGATGACCTTCAAAGCCTTTTCCAACCAAAATGATTCCATAACTCTCTGAAAGCAGAGAGCACCTTGTGTTCCAGCTACTCAGCCAAGGCTTTTGATAAGACACATTTAAAATCTCCTCTGAATTACACTAGCAACGCAAGGATCTGCACATAAACCTCACCACCCTGGTTTTATCCTGCAGTTTAGCTCCAGACTTAACCTGGTGCAAAGGGCACCTTCCAAAACTTAGTTCTTAGATCATCCTTTGAAAAAAATCCATAACAGAAGGCAAGCTCATGACAGCTTATCAACTAGCTCAGGAAGGAAAGATATGAACTAGTGTATCTCTGGGATTTATGGGTGTATTGTTTCCCTTCATTCCCATATTGCTTTCTGGATTTATGATAATTACTTCATTCAGCTACTTCTGTAGTTGGAGGTAATTTTTCCTGCCTGATGAACACCTAACAGAGTCTATTAACTTTGATACTGCTCCAAGGAAGAGTACTGCACCCATCAGGAGGAAGCAATGGTGTATGTTAGATTGCTTCTCTGGAGTGTGTACCCACAGCACTAGTAGCAAATTCCAACTATTTAAACAGAGAAACAGAGAACTGAAAACATTAAGCAAAGATTCCAAGGACTACTGGCACAAGTTATGGTTGGAGCTGCAGTTTAAATCCAAACAAGCCACTTCTGACAGAACATCATGATCATAAAGGGTGCTCAGTGGGTTACTCTAAGCTAGAATAGTTAATTTCAGTGGGAGAAGGAACATGTTTATCTTTTGACACCCTTTACACACTAAAAACCATTTTCAGCACGCAGGAAAAACAGGCCAGTTAGCAGAAAACCTGATTTTAGTGTCCACATTCACATCAAATGCACATAAACTGACATCACAGCTAAATATTTTATTTACTCTGCTTCACCTTTTCAGCTTGTGCTTCGGGAGACACTTGGTCCTCCCTTGGGGATGCTAAGTGCTGATTCCATACAATAAATCCTCATGCAAACACTCCAGTGAGGGTGAGTGCAGTGCTTTGGGTTCAGAGAGCACTCCACAGTAGCCAGTTAAGCCTCATAACTCGTTCGTACCCTTGTATGGGTAACCAGGCCACTGAAAACAGCCTGCCTTTGTCAATTTCAAAGCTGGAAATTACCAGGAGAGTCCAAATTTCTCAGTTTGTGGGTCAAACGATGTGCAGCACATCACATATTCAAAAGAATACACAATCTACAGCCTTGCAGAAATCCTTGGCTGAGTTATCTGAGAGACAGAGAGACTAGCTGCACACATCAGAACTGGGCTGTATTAGTCACTCACTATTAATATTTCTCCCTTCCCCACTACCCAGATGTCTGACTGGAAAAAATTATTCATCTTACTTTCCCCCCAGGTCCACCCACAGTTCCAACTGATTCGACTGCTGCCATCAAAAAAGGCTGCCACAGAGCACAGATTTGGTTAATATTCATTAATCTGAATACCCTTTCACTTTCTCACATGGTTATGCACATTTTTTGGACACTGAAAACTTTCTGTAGCCCCTGGCTGGTTTCACTTCGCTCGTTTCAGATGGCTGTGGATTCACTGCTGCGGTTTGCTGAAGCTTTCAACCCAAATCATCACAGACATCTTTTGTGTTTACAAAGGAAAGGTGAGTTTCTGGGCTCTAAAGAAGGGTTGCATAGGAAATTGTGCTGGCCAAGCCACCCCACCAAGCTCAGCTCAGCCTGAAACCAAATGCTCTGGAAGGCACTAATCACCTGAGCAGTATTCTGCTCCTGCCCAGCGGAGTCAGTCCACACCTGAGGACTTTCCTCTTTGGAGTCCATCTCCTCCCCTCCGTGGTGCTCCATGAGGAGAGAGATCTAATGGAGGAATGTCTGGCTGAATAGATTCATCTGTTCACTGTGGGTCTGCTTCCAGAAGACAAGGTGATCTTGAACATGGCTATAAAAAACAAAAGAGATGGAGATATTAAGCCAACACACAGAAGGGAGCTATGAGGTATTATCAGCCACTGTCCTACAAGAGCAATGAGCACACTGCCAGAATAAAGCAGGTTGGCTTTACAGACAGTGCATTCTCATTTTCCATGCTCAAGTTCTGCTGTATAATGCTTTCCATGTCCTATTAAAAAGGAAACAAGTCAACCATTGCTACAATTACACTGAAGGATTACATTGGATGCCTTCTGCACTGAAAGATGAGACTTAGGCCCTCCTGCACTTCCCCCCTGGACCACAGGGAGTCCACAAAATATTCTTAATGTTGTCCTTCTAGGACAAGCCCAGAAACCAATGAAGGGTGCAGAAAGTTGACCTTAAGTTTCCAACAGGGAAATCACAGTATCACCAAGGTTGGAAGAGACCTCAAAGCTCATCAAGTCCAACCCATTACCACAGACCTCAAGACCAGACCATGGCACCAAGTGCCATGTCCAAACCTGCCTTGAACACCTCCAGGGATGCTGACTCCACCACCTCCCTGGGCAGCCCATTCCAGCAGTCAATGACTCTCTCAGGCAACAACTTTCTCCTCACCTCCAGCCTAAACTTCCCCTGGCACAGCTTCAGACTGTGTCCTCTTGTTCTGCTGCTGCTTGCCTGAGAGAAGAAAGCAACCTCCTCCTGGCTACAAGCACCCTTCAGGTAGCTGGAGACAGCAAGAAGGTCTCCCCTGAGCCTCCTCTTCTCCAGGCTAACCAATCCCAGCTCCCTCAGCCTCTCTCCATAGGGCTGTGCTCCAGGCCTCTCCCCAGCCTCGTTGCCCTTCTCTGGACACACTCAAGCACCTCAATGTCCTTCTTCAATGGAGGGGCCCAGAACTGGACACAGGACTCAAGATGTGGCCTAAGCAGTGCAGAGTCCAGGGGGAGAATGAGTTCCCTGCTCCTGCTGGCCACACTATTGCTGATGCAGGCCAGGATGCCACTGGCCTTCTTGGCCACCTGGGCACACTGCTGGCTCATGTTCAGGTGGGTGTCAATCAGCACCCCCAGATCCCTTTCTGTTTGGCTGCTCTCCAGCCACTGCCACCCCAGCCTGTAGCTCTGCATGGGGTTGTTGTGGCCAAAGTGCAGCACCTGGCACTTGGATTTGTTGAACGCCACATTCAGAGACACATCACCAGCTTCTTGGTGCACCTGAAAGAGGTTTTGCTCGAGAACCAACTGGCAGCTTTCACCTTGTGCCAAGCTGCACCCCTGTTGGTATTCAGGTAGTGTTACAAGAGATAACTTGGAGAAAAAAAGCACAATGAAACTTAAACGCTAATTCAGGCGAGCTCGGAGATCCTGACAAATTGCTTCCCAGCTCGGTTTTATTCACCTCTTGCAGTTTTATTGGGGCCTCTCAATCTGCCACTGGGAATCTCAGAAGTGTAATTTACAGTCCCAGTGACTGGTTTAGTCAGTGGTTCAGCACCTTCCCAGTCCTTCGTCTCCGATGTCACATTAAATCACCAGCTCAGGAATTAGCACGAGGCTGAGCCCATTTCATTTTTCAGCAAGTCCAATTAACTGAATTTTATACCCAGAGTCTCACTGGGCTGCTCCAACCCCAGTCCCTGCACTATGAAGAAAGCAGAAGGCTCCTTGCTGATGCTTTCACTCATTTGCATTTTAAATGCAAATTATTTTAGTCGTAATTTATTCCCATAAAAGCTAGCAGTTGGCTTGTCACTGACAAACTAAAAAAAAGAAAAGATAAGGAGGGAATAAAAAGCAGTAGGCACCTTCTGCTAATTTTGTCAGCCAGGACACAGCTCTGCAGACCCCAGCACTGACTGTACCTCTGGTCCTGGTCAGGATCTGTAACTCAATAGTGAAGTCTCAGGTGAAGATCACTGAACTGCATGGTGGGGATCAAAAAAGAAAAGCCATAAAAATCCTATGACTTGCACAGATGCAAAGAAAAAGCTGTGGGAGAGTTATTTCTGGGCATTGCTAGACAGTGATGCCACCAATGGTGACTGGAGCCTAGCATTTGCTGCCTCATGCAGAGCAATACACATGTGACACACAGTCCCCCACCAAGCAGAGACTGAGGAGCAGTTCTCACTTCCCATTAGAGCCACACAAGCCTTAGTTCTGGGGCAAAGCAGGAATCTTGCCTCCACTGACAAGTAAATGCTACTGATTTTTACGTTACAGCACACACAAGCTCTGATCCACCACCCATCCCTACCTAGTGTCTTTCACTCAGTTCTCTCCCAAGTTTATAGACTCCTAGAATGGTTTGAAACTCTAAAGTTCATCTAATCCAACTCCCCTGGACATCTCCAACTACAGCAGGTTGCTCAGAGCTCCAAAAACAACCTGACCTGGAATGCTTCCAGGGATGGGGCTTCTATCACCTCTCTGGGCAACCTGGGCCAGGGTCTAGTCATCCTCAGCATCAAAAATTTCTTCCTTCTATCTGGTCTAAATATCTCCTTAGTTTCAAACCACCAGGCCTTGTCCTGTCCTGCTAAAATGCCTGTCCCCATCTTTCTTACAAGCATCTTTAAGCACTGGAAGGCCACGGTAAGGTCTCCCCAGAGCTCCTTGCCAAGCATTAAGGATTAATTCACATTTCCCCGTATCTCCTCCTGCCACTTCCACCAAATTCCACCCCTCATTTTATCAGGCAGCTTATAATCAAGTGGTCTAAGACTGCTTACACAAAGCACAACAGCTTTTGTGTCACTAACATAACCTGAACATCAAATTTTGTGTGAAATCAAAGCCCCATCCTGGTGATTTTCTTTGGCTGATTTAACACCAACAGCTTTTTCCCTTTGCTGTCATGATTAACCACGAGCCAATTCAAGTAATGGCACTGACAACAGCCAGGAGTTTAATCCATTACCAGACAGCAAATGGCTCAGAACAATACAAACAAATGCTGGAGGTTTGGAGTTTGGGGGTTGGTTCCTTTAAATACAATTATCCTGCTAGTAATAATTCAATCACTGGTTAATTTAATTGCATTAAGAGAAAGGCACAGTTCTGGCTAATTCCACATGGTGCAACAAGTAGAAGAATTTTTTGGCTGACCTTGCCCACAAAGAGATACTGAAGGTCTGAAGGAAGATGCTGACTCACTCCTGCAGACTCATTTTGGCACGGATAACTTACACCTTGAGTGGAAAGGAGACCAAGGAGTTCAGACAGGTCTTTAATAGACAAAGCTGGGCATTAAGATTCATATCTGCAAAAGGACTGTACTAAGAAAGTTGGAAAAGAAAGCAGAAAGCAGTCATTTCAAGAACATTTTGTGGTTCTAAAGGTTAGCAGTGAGCTGGAGACTCAGGGAAAAATGTGAAGTTGAGCCAAATTAAGCGGCTCAGTGATGCAGTTTCTATAATTGGTAAGAGTTTTCTCACAGAAATGGAAAAAAAAAAATATTGCTCAGCCCAGTCCATTGTGTGGCAATAACAGACAGCATTAGGAGCTGGAGGATTTGCTGATGCTTTCAACTTCTGCACTTCAAAAATACATCCTAGGATCTGCCCCTCTGGTATGGATCTCTGGGAATTCTCATTGCTTTTATCACCAACAAAACTCACAGAGAAGCAGGTTTCCCTGGAAACTTGGATATGCTGAGTGAGAAGTCAGTTAGCAGACATCTCAGAGAGGTCCCAAAGGCCAGGTAATCTCATTAGTACCAAATAAAGAGGGTATGAGGACAAGTATTGCAATTTAGCTGGTAGCAAAGCTAACAGTGAAACAAGTCCTGCAGTTAAGGTCAGCAGCTGAGAAGCAAGATCTGGTCCAAAGCTACCACCAGCAAACACATCAGGAAAAGCAATCACCTGAGCAAGTTTTCTAACTCTAGTGGCAGAGAAAACCAAAATAATTTTGCTCACTAGCCCTCCATGGGATGCTCTCCCTCATTAATCTTCCATGATCTTATTCCCTTCTTCAAATCCCCCTGTCAACATCCACAAGAGCTGTGACACTGACAGTCACAGTGCCTAGAGATGGTAAAGATTTCCCTGTGGCCTTCTCTCTGCAGAGATGTCTCACTGCACCAGCAAGAAGCAGCAGCAGATGCCCAGCTCAGCACACAGCCACAATATTTTAATCAGATCAGCTGCAGAAGAATCATGCTGAGGCCTCCAGGCTAAGCCTGTGAGCAGTACCAGTGTGGGAGATAGAAGTAAAGAAAATACTGGCAAGTTCTGCAGGGACACACACACACACATATTATGGGACCTGTCACCCACTGTATCAACTGCAACCCTGTCACCACCACCCCACTGCTCACGTACAAGCTGCTGTCATGCACAGGAGCAAGAAGGAATGCCAACATGTGAGATGCTAAACCATCTACAGAACCTGTGAAGACAGCATTTTCTTCCCCAATATAGCAGGCATGCCTCACCCAGTCCATGCTGAAATGCTAGCAGGTATAAACAGATCCCAGGCCCACTCCAGCACATCAGTGGCAGGATGCAGAGTGTCATAGAGATAAAATGTGAACCAAGAACCCACAAAACCCCAACTAGTTTCAGGGAAAGCCAGATCCAAACCCAGCACTGCTGTTACCCTGGACATAGCCAAGTTCCATTCATCACATCCAGCTGTCTGCCTCTTCAGGCAAGTGCAAGTAAATCCACCACTTCTTTGAGACACAACAGGTTCATTTCAGGACACCACTCCCCTTTACCTTCTGAGCCCTGTGGACATGCTCTTTAGTTCTTGCCTTTTCCATCCAATAAAAAAAACCCAAAAAACCAACAACAAAACAACAACAAAAAAATCTTATTAACACTGAAGCTCCTCCTCTGCAGCTCCTGATGCTTGGAAAATGCCTCTGTGTCACTTTCTGAACAGTTCTTCATTTTTTTTAAAGTCTCACTTCAAAAATCCTCCTGCCCACCATGATATTCCTGTTACAGCCCTCTCTCCTGCTCCTGCAGCCTGCTGTTTTCTCCAAAGCTGTGTTATTAAACAAACAGCTTCTCCCAGTCACTGCATTCAGCTCTGGAAGATGAGAACACACTGCTCAGGGGTCAACAGCTACCTTCCCATCAGCAGAAGACAGTCCACCTTCAGCCATCACAGCTCCCATGCTGTGTCACCTTATGGGTGCACACCTCTGCCATGGGAGAGAGAATGATGCTGTAAGAGCAAGCTCCCCACACCAGCCACGTGTTAAGCTTTGCACACATGATCACTATGAATTCCCACGGTGCTTCAGAGGAAAGCTCTGAAATCCTGAGCAAAGCACTACCAACTAAAAGATAGCTCAACAGTAACCACATCTTCCTGGCATACCTGGGAGTAAGCAAAGACAATTTCTTTCGGTGCTGAGACTACACAACAGGATTACAGAGAAAAACGCTCTGGGGACTTCATCTGCAGTGAGCTCTCCCATGTCTAACCAAGGACATTGTGCTGAGAGAGCACCCGAGCCAGTGCCTGCCCAACATTCATTTTAGTCCCTTCTCTGGGGGACAAAAGGGTTCTTCAACCTGGGATGAGAAGAACGGAGGAATATTAAAGCTGGACAAGAGGAAAAGTCCACTTCCTTGCTGAGGGAGCCATAAAGCCACTGCAGTATCTCAGATGTGAATCCACTTTACCATAATGGTGCATAAACCAGCTAATGTGATTTACTCCCCTGTGTGAAAGAGGCTTGCATATAGATTGGGGTTCCCTGTAGCAGCAATAGCAGGGGTTATTAGCTTAATCCTTTCAGCCCTGAGCTCGCTGACCACTCTCCCTCACTGCCAACCATCTGCAAGGACAGCAAGATTGTTAGCAAAGGGGTTTTTACAACCACGGGTCTTCCTCCAGCTTTTAATATGGAAATGATTTATGCTGCTCCAAAGGAACATCACATATGTCTGCAAAAAGCCATATCCCACACTTAAGTTAATTACCCCAGCCTGCCTAGAAGGCAGAGCTGGTGCATTTCCTGAGATCCCTTGGCAAGAACAAGCTTTCATTGCAGCAAGAAGGTTTCTAACCTCATTGAGGACTGAGTCACGACTGCTGTCTCCTCCTCTGCACTCCCATCCATCAGCAGCACATATTGTTTCAAGGAACCCTGGCTGGGGTGCATTTTGGCTGAATGTTAATAATCAGGTAATATATAAGCCCAGTATTTATGCTTTACTGGTGAGCTGGAAGTGGAAATCATATCCAGGACTGGGGCAGCAAGGATTATTTATTTCCACAAAAGGAAAAATGGCTTCAATTTATTTAGCTGGGTAATAAATAGAAGAGCTCAGCCAAACACAAACTCACTCTTTACTCAAATTGTGCATAATGAATCGATTTATCTACATCCTTATGGCACATCCATCATCAATGCTACAATGAGCTAGAGGAGAACTCTTAGATCTTCAAGGCCAGTCTTCTGCTACTGTGTCCAATGTGTCACAGTCCTTGCCCTACAGGGACAATGCCCAGACACTGAAGGAGAGAGCAGGAATCTGTTGCAGCTGCTCTCACAAAGCATCAGAGAAGTGTCTGCAAGTCTGTCTCTACCACAGAACAGAGGAGATGATCAAACTTGTCACTTTCAGCATATCCTCTCCTCTGCAGTATGAGACAACAGAACACAAGTTAGGCAATCTGTACATTAAAACAGCTGGGGGCTTAACATATAGCACCCATTAAGAGCTCCAACACAACTTCCAGTTCTAAGGGTTTTACTAGCACCAAATAAAAGTGACGAATAGACCCAATCTTGTGTTTAAGTCAAAACAAAATTCACAATACTGCAACAGCCCCCGTAATTAGCTGCATTTAGGAGTCAATTAAAATTCAGTTTACACAGCTGACAGCAGCTGCAGGTGGTCACAAACACATTGGAAGGAGTTGCTGACTGCAGAGCAAATTGCCATCAGGGAGCTCATCTTGGGCAGGTTAGGAGGCAGGGGAGCAGAGGGGAGCAAGAGACATACACCACCCCCCACACCTCTCTCTAAACCCAAAATGTCAGTTGTGCCATTGGATAGAATTAATGATTATATTCACATCTCATCTCACAACCAAGGTAACACAGCTTAAACACCCAACATACAAGAGAAGCAAAGTGCCAAAAAGCAGCACAATTTGAGGGAAAAGTTCTCCATTTAAGGATTGACTAAAGAATTGCATCTGCTTTTCTGTGATTTTTTTTTGGAGTGTGATGAGGAGGGCTGCTTTGGTTTTGATTTTGGGGTTGCTTTTTTTTTTTTTTTTTTTTTTGTTTTTTTTTGGTGTGTGTTTTCATTTACCTGTTTTTTGTTGCTGCTTTTTCCTAAAAATAAAGACATTAGAAGTCTTGACACTGACAATTATTTTATTTCTAGAAAAGATGCAAGGAACCCTCTCATTAAATCAGTTGATGGCTCCTAAGGATTTCGTCCTCTAACATCACTGACAGAAGGACAAAGACACAGCCAATTATTAAAAACATAAAAGAAACAAGCTGAAGCTCAATGTAATTTCCATCCCCACTGAAACTCTGACAGAAAACCACTGACAGGCATTTTCTGGACACCCAGCTTTATGTTTTTTCCTTCTCTGAAGGCCTCCAGGAGTAATATGCCAGCCAGGTTGGTTCACAGACAGAAAGTGCATCAACTGACCTTTGCATTTCACTCTTAGGACCAGGTAGCTTGCAGAACCCTCCTGAGGATCTGTCAAGAGCAGGCAACAGGTAAGAGGTGACCATACATAGGTCAAAGTCCCTTGTACAGAGAATTTAACCCTTCCACTATCCCAGGAAGGCTGGGGAGGGACTATTTACAAGCACTTGCAATGACAGGACAAGGGGCAATGGGTTTGAACTAGCAGAGGAGAGACTGAAACTAGATGTTGGGAGAAAGTTCTTTGCAGTGAGGGTGGTGAGACACTTGCACAGTGTGATGGTTTGGGAGTTCCCCGCCCCCCCCNCAGACTAGAACTCAGTCAGCTGGAAGTTAAGGACTGAAGCTCTATTTACAGCTCAGCACAATATACAAGCAGAGATAGACATTATATACAGGAATATTAACAGAAATATACAAGTTAAAGGTAATACAAAAACACAACTCCCCTCCCAGAAATCAGAGACCCCAGGAGGGGCTCCCAACCACCCTTCCACCTTCTCCCCACCCCTATACCTTACCCCAAGGTTTGCCTTACATGCAAGGTGAATTAGGAGGATCAGCCAGGTGGGTTAGAAGAAAAGTGGTAGTGAAGATTAATGGGAAAAGAGAAGTCAGAGTCAGAAGCTGCTAGACTGCCCCAGCTGCTAGACTCTCCCAGAGAGAGACAGACTCAGACTGACTTATCTATATTTTGGTTTCTTTTCCCAAAACAATCTCAGCAAGCATATGAGTGAGATAGACATCACCATGTTTTCTTTTCACAGCCTATAGTGTAATTTTCTCTATTAAAATATTCCAATTAGCCTCAAACCAGCACACACAGGTTGCTCAGGGAGGTTGTGGAGCTCCACAACCTCCCTGGAGGTGTTCAAGGCCAGGATGGACAAGGTCTTGAGTAACCTGTACCAGTGGCAGGGGGTTGGAACTGGCTGATCTTTGAGGTTCCTTCCAACCTTACCATTCTATGATTCTATGAACGACGAGCTGGTTCCTTTTTGGTGAGCAGTTCTGAAGGACAGAGCACCTGGACCTCATTTTCCCATTCCAATGTAACCAAATAAAGTCCCATCCAGTGTTTTCAATGCAATTGTAGCACACAATGGACACAGCAACCCAACACCAAAACCTAGGTATCAAGAACAGATCTACCTGGCAGGGGCAACCACCACTACTTGCATGAAGAGCAACATCAACAGAGCTGTGGCAATCACCACAGCTTCTGCTTGCAGAAGCTGCCGCTTCTCACACGTGGACTTTTGACTTTTCCTTCAGGTGATGGAAGGAACCACCTCAGCCCGAATCCACCAGCTTTGTCCTGCTGTGCTCTTGGACAAGCTCATCCACACAAGGCCCATCCTGGTGCCTCAAAAGGTGGTGGGGAAAGGGCCACCATACATACACAACAGCCCCAAGACCGCAGCCTTTCCTCGATGGGACCAACACTGGCGCCCAAAGGGACCATGCGGAACCGAACGTCCTCCACCTCCTATCAAGCCAGACTACAGAGGGGGCCCCCCAGCCCGCTCCCCTATATATACCTTCCGCGCCCCACCACCACCATCCCGACAGCCAATCCAGGGATGGGGTGCGACGCCCCCTACCCTAACTAGGCCAATGGGAGCCAGGGGCGCGAGGCACGCGGCCAATCGGGAGGCGCAGGTGTCCGGTCCCCCCTCCCTCGCCCGCTTCCCGCCACCACTCCCCAGTGTGAGAGCTCCCCTCGCGCCCCGCAGAAGCGTGTGGCGCCATCGGCCCCCTCCGTCAGGGCGCCCGGGGGTCAGTCAGCCCCAACCACTCTGGACCCTGGGGGGAACACGACACACACAGGGAGAGGCGGACAGAAGAGAGGGGAGGGGACGGCCCGGCAGGCGAGGGCAGAGGAGCTGCTCTAACCACGGGGTGAAGGGAGCGAGCGGCCCGGAGTAATGGCGGGGAGGGGAAGGAATGAGGCGCCCATAGTGCTGGGGGGGACACCACAAGATGGCTTCGGCACCCCCCTGCTACTGAGGTGCCGGGGTCCGGACTGTACCATGCAA
>VWZE01023400.1:237611-260332 GCA_013396675.1 Eubucco bourcierii
CGGATGGCATCGACCAATCAGAGCGCCGCTCTTATCCCCACTCAGCTCCGGCGGCGGCCTTGCCACCAATCAGAACGCTCCTCTTATAGCAGCGCCCCGCCCCTCTGTCGGGGAGGAGGTGTGTGTAGGGGGAGAACCGCGCAGCGCCCCCTGCTGGGAGGGCGGGGGAGGGCTGTTCGCCGCTTGCCGGCGGGGAGGAGCGGTAGGGCGGGCTCCGAGTGAGGGGCAGAGATTGCTTGGGGCTGCGCGGGCGGCTGGGTCCTCCCCTTTGACACTGCAGGGAGTGGCCAGGACCATCTGCATCTCCCCGACAGATAATGAACCTGACTCGAAGCTGAAAATCAGATCCATAGAATGGGTTGGGTTGGAGGACACCTTAAAGACAACCCAGTTCGAACGCCCCTGCCACGGGCAGGGACACCTCCTACTAGAACAGGTTACTCAAGGCTTTATCCAAGCTGGCCTTAAACACCTCCAGGGCGGGGATGGCCACAGCCTACCTGGGCATCCTGTGCCAGTGTCTCATCACCCTCACTGGGAAGAATTTCTTCCTAATCTCCACTCTCAATCTGCCTTTTTCCAGCTCAAAGCCATTCCACCTTATCCTAGCACTACAAGCTCTTGCTTGCCCAGCTCCTGCTTCAGCAGTGCCAGCACTGAATGCTGTGTCCATCCTTGAAAACCCTTGGCAACCATTTCATACCCCCAAGAAATTTGGGTGTACCACTTTAGGTACCCTGGGACACTTCACAATGATCTCTATTTGCTCTCTGTCAAAGACTTGTCTCAAAAACTCTGCCATGCTGGCAGCCTCTCACTGTATCATAATCTGAAATTGTGTCCAAAACAGCAGGTTTTACTGTCATTTTACTTATATACTTAATTAAAAGCTAAAGTTAGAGCAGAGGGAGCCCAATGGTGAAATGTCCTCCCCAAAAGGGCTCCTTCTATTAAAGACACCAAGACTGGTGCTGACATTTCTTATTTTTTCATGATGTGCATGTCCTAAATGTCAGCTCAGAGACGGAGAAGAATTACTGCTGTTGAGATCTTTAACTAATTGGTCATTCCAGTGGGGTTATTGCTGTACTTTTGTTGCTGCTTGCCTTAAAGAAGTGTTTGTATTATGGCAGCATGGAAAAACACCGTTTTCCTTCTTCCTTCTTTGCCATTAGCATACTCTCTGCAAGCTGTTTGATCTACCAGTTCAGTAGATAGTTGTTAGGACAAGCTCTGTCTTTAGTACCTTCTGAGCTTATTCCACATGGCCTCACGGACTCTGTGTGTGCACACATACTAAACACTGTGCCACTGAAGCATGGGCAGCTATGGATCCATTGTGGCTGATCGACCCAAAATTCAGTATTACAGGAGGGGTAAATTTTGGTTGAAGATGAATCAGCATTTGCACAAAAACTGGTTCTGCTTATTCTGTGCCTGAGTAGAACAGCAAAAGGGTCAGACCATAGTCTTATAGAATGGCTCAGGTTGGAACCTTACTCTAAGGTTGACACTTAGTGAAGTTTCCATTTAAGAGTGGCTGACGACTTGGAGTCAGAATCCTGGGATGGCTCAAGCCGAAAGGGACTTTAGAGGTTATCTGCTACAACCTCCTTGCTGTGGGCAGGGATACCTTTCAACTAGACTTGGCTGCTCAAGGCCTCATTCAACCTGGCTTTGAAGAGCCACAGCCTCCCAGGACAGCCTATTCCAGAGTCTCACCACCTTCATACTGCAGAACTTCTTCCTCAGCTCCAGTCTAATCCTGCTCTCCCTCATCTTCAAACCATTTCTCCTTGGCCTTTCTCTAGACACCCTCACAAAAAGTCCCTCTGCAGCCTTCCTGTAGGATCCCTTTGGGTACTGGAAAACAGCTCTAAGGTTCCCCCAGAGTCTTTTCTTCTCCATCCTGAACAACCAACCCCAGCTCCTTCAGCCTATTCTCACAGCAGAGCTACTCTAGCCCTTGGATCATCTTTGTGGCCCTTGTCTGGACTCACTCCAACAGCTCTGTGTCCTTCTTAGAATGGGAGCAATTAACCTGCTTCTCTACTTGGGCTTTTTAAACCCCTATCTAGGCTTTTAAATCAAGAGAAGCAGGTGAAATCACAGTGAAATCATAATGCATAGTGAAATCATCCCCTGCTGTGCTGACCCATCCCCTCCACCAGCAATCAAGATTAAAAAAAAAAACACCACCCAAAGAGATGCAAATTTTCTAACCTGTGCTCAAGAACTTGACCTTAAAATGTTAACAAAGGATTTTAAAACTGAAGTGAGCTGAATTAGTTAACTTTGTTGGATATTTTTTTTCTCCCCCCTTCCACAATATTTTTTACTGCTCTAGATTGTTCTCTTAACTGGAATTATGAGAGTTATGGAGTCAATGTATTCCCCTCTCCTATAAAACCAGTTTCAATTTCATTCTACCATGCTGAAACATTAGGATAACAAATAGCAGAAGGAAATAAGACAACAGAAGAACATAAAAGCAAACCAAACTGCTTTATTTCTCAGAAGCCTTAACAGCTCTTTGTATTACTGTTACACAAACCAAAGTGATTTCAGTGCTGACTTTTAATTTGGGCTTGCTGAGCCTCCCCTAGCATTTTGGGGATGTGCTGGCTTGGACAAGCACACCACTGTGCCATCTTTTTTCGCTCTACAGCACAGGACCTCAGGGCTGTGTTCTACCTGGGCTGTATTCCAAAAGTTATTCCACAAGTCAGGGGTTTTTTGTTTCCCCCCCCCTCCTTTTTAGTTTGGAAAGCCCAATTCAGTGCAGACTTGCAGTGGTTGCATCAAGCTGCCAGATGCAGGGAAAAAAAAAAAAAAAAGAGCTCTGCTGGTCTGAGATTCATCATCTGCAGTAGCTGGAATCTGATCTCATGCCTATTGTGTTCCCCACATTTAATGTGTTGTTTCTGGTGC
This sequence comes from Eubucco bourcierii, assembly GCA_013396675.1. NCBI lineage: Eukaryota > Metazoa > Chordata > Aves > Piciformes > Ramphastidae > Eubucco > Eubucco bourcierii. The sequence goes on from VWZE01023400.1 coordinate 240,543, forward strand.
TCCAGCATGGGCTTTGTTTTTCCAACAGCCTCATGCTGTCAGAGAGAGAGAGAGAGAGAGAAGCCTTCACTTCAGGTTATTTATTGCTAATTTTCAGAGTTCAAATAAGCTACAGAAGATAATTTGGGTTGGAAAAAAAAAAAGAAACCAAAACAAACTAAAACAATGCTACCCTTCAGTAAATCCTCCTTTTACCCCTCAATTCCTAGGCCAGCAGATCTCTATCTCCACCTCCACATCACCCCATAGCTGTACTGCTGGTTCAGCACTGCCCCTGCTGCATGTGTCCTGTCTTGTTGGTTTTGTTTCTTCCCAGTGGCCACCACAAAGCTCATTTTTTTCAGGATGCAGCATCCAAGTGTGGATACTGACAGCCACCCCATGCTGACATCCTCCCAGCAATGGCCATTTTCTCCTTTATCCCAGGTGGAAAAGCACACTACAACCCCACCCCATTTACTTCTTACCTTTTTGACCCAATCCCTTGAGCCTCTCCCCATTCTCTCCACTTTCAGCCTTGAGAAGAGAAGGCTTAGAGGAGACCTTATTACCATGGACCAGTGCATAAAGGGGGGTTACCAGAAGGATGGAGACTCCCTTTTTTACAGGGAGTCCCATGGAAAAGAAATGGGATTATGGGGACAAGTTACTGCTGGAGAGATTCCCATTGGACTCTAGAAGACAATTTTTCCCTATGGGAACAGTCAGACATTGGAATCATCTCTCAAGGGGAGCAGTGGAGTCCTCTCCACTTGACAGATTTAAGACTCAGCTTGCCAGGGTGCTGGGCCAGCTCATTTCAACTTGATCACCTAGAAAGGCTGGAGCAGATGATGCTTGGGGTCCCTTCCAATTCTGGGTTTGTGTCCCACCTAGTAAAACCACTGTCAGGTCTTTGGCTTAAGAACAAACCTTCCACACCTGGACCACAGCCCCCTAAAGCTGCTCACTGACCTCTTTCAAATCCCCAAGGAAGCTTTTTCTATCCTTTTCCTGACTACATCTCTTTGTTCCTGGATTTGTTGGGGTGATTGGATTTTGCCTCATGACGTTATCCCCACTTTGAGAAGCAGGTAGATTAAAACATGACAAAGAAAAATGCTCAAGGGCTGTAAACTCATTTGAGTTATAGAAGCAGATGATGCCTCGGCGGCCCCATTGACCTCCCTGACTACATCTGTGCATGATAAGTAGGTACTTGCACCTAGATTTCCAAATTAAACTGTGCACAGAACTGGGCTGTGCCTTGTGGCACCCATCTGACTTCCCCTTGTGCAAGTCAGCAGCTGGCTGTGATTTAAAACACTAATCTAGAAGATGGAAAAACTTCAGCTCTCTCCATGTTTCTCTTGCAACTGGCTACATCACAATGCAACTGAAATGTAATTGCTCCATGTCCTGCACAGAGAATATGAAGGTAGTGAGAGGAGTTTAGTGGTTCAGAGCAAACCAGGAGGAATTTAATTAAGATGGCCTCATGTAAAGCACATAAAGTTACCTTCTTTTGGTTCTTAGGAGCATTTTGCTCCCTCTTGAGTTTAACCAGTGGATGTAAACAAGCTGAACAGGCTGAGGGAGCTGGCGCTGTTCAGCCTGGAGAAGAGGAGGCTTCAAGAAGATCTTAGAGCAGCCTTCCAGTACCTGAAGGGGGCTACAAGAAAGTTACAGAGGGACTGTTTGCAGAGGCTTGCAGTGATAGGATGAAAGAAAATGGTCTGAAATTAGAGAAGAGCAGATTTAGATTGGATGCAAGGAACAAGTTCTACACCATGAGGGTGGTGAAACACTGCAACAGGTTGCCCAGGGAGGTGGTTGAGGTTCCATCCCTGGAGATACTCAAGGGCAGGCTGGATAAGGCTCTGAACAGCCTGATGTAGGAGATGTCCTTGCTGCCTGCAGGGAGGTAGAACTGGATGGCCTTTGGAAGTCCCTTCCAAGCCAAACCATTCTATTCTAGTCAGCCTTCCTTATTATAAATTAAAAAATCTGACCATGGATGTAGGAGTTCCCAGGGTGGCTCCCAAAGCTCCTGAGACCTCTCAGTCATGGACACCAGAATATAACCTGAGCAGACTTTTCTCTTAGGGGAAACAGAGATCTTAGTTCTCACAGCCTTAAGACATTAAAAACATCACTGAAGACAATTTGGTGGGTTGTTTTTTTTTTTTTTTCCAATGCCCATTCCTTCTTATTTGTTCTTGTGCCAACATTTTGGTACAGTTTCAATAAGAGACTTTCTTCTTTCCCCACTGTTTACTCTCCTGCTGTATTTATAGTCAGCAGTCATATCCCATCTTGAAGTTTATTAGGCTACCCAAGTTCTGTTTCTTTCATCTTTGCCTATCAAACACATCCCTCATTCCCCCATCTGTCCTACCAGCTCCTCTGCTGTAGTAGGGCAGCAGGGCTTTAAAAAGAAGTTTTTATCTTACATGATGCATTTTCCAAACCAGCTTTAAAAACCTGTATTGATATTTAAGGGTTAAAAAAAAAAAAAACAACTCAAACAACAACCCAGCAACACTTCCTCTAGGAAGTTTTTAGCTCTTCCCCAAAAGTCAGCATCTCCAAGCTTGTTAAGGTACTCATCAGTCTCATTCTTCAGCACCTGTGCTGGTTTGAGGTTAATTGGAATAATTTATTGAGAGAAATTGAATCTTTAGGTGTGAGAAGAAAGAAAAAAAGCAAACCAACAGTAAGCTACACCACTCATTCTCCTGGGGAGAAATGCAACTGGTCAAAATTTAGCTAAGACACTTCTCACTTCTGCTCTTTTCTCTCTGGCAGTCTGTGTGGTTGCTTCTGCCTTAACTCTAATCCAACCTAACCCTTTCCTTACCCCTAAACTCCTTGTCTTTTTTGACATCTCACCTCAGATCTCTCCAGGTGTATCACATGAGAGATACAAGAATTGATCTGGTTAGTTCTGAAGGGAGGAGGTTTGGGTTGGGAGCCTCCTGGCAATCTGATTGTTTTGAGTGGGATTTTGTGGTTCTGTATTACTTCTAACTTGTATAGAAGTGTAAATATTTGTGCATCTTGTGTATATATCTGCTTGTAAATTGTGCTAAGCTGTAAATATAGTTTCATTCCTTAACTTCCAGCTGGCTAAATCTAGTCTGGGTGATTTCAGCGTGTGTGTGGGGCAGGTAAACCATCAAACCCCCAAACCATCACAGCACCTGATCACAAGAAGAAAGGTTTATCTGGAGGTAGCAGTCAGGATCATGTAGAATCCAGGTCATTAGACAGGTTCAAGAGGATGAGGCAGATCTGAAGTCTAGACAGGAATTAAAGCTGCAGGTTATGATATGAGCAAAGAAGAACAATTACCTTAAGATTCTTCTTCACAGGGGTGGTGAGGCACTGGAATAGGTTGACCAGAGAAGTTGTGGAAGCTCCAAATGTGGATTTGTTCAAAACCAGGTTGAATGGGGCCTTGAGCAAGTTTGTCCATGCACACAGCAGGAGAACTAGAACTTGAAGACCTTTTAAGGGCCAACCCAAACCATTCTATGATCCAACACTATCCAAAAATAAGTCCCCAAGCCTACAATAAAGAGACATACTCAAAACAATGATGAAGTGAGATGGGAAGAAGCAAGATGGGAAGCCCATAGCAAGGTACAAGCATCCCTGACCCAAGTCCCAGCACTTCTCTAGAACTCTTCAAACAATGATCAAGCTCCTGGGCTCAGCTTAAATAGAGCTCCTGGGCCTCTGAGTAGAGGCCCCAGGTGAAACTGCTCAGCATCAGTAGGATTTATTGGTGGCTTCTGGATTCTGACAGCTTCTTGCTTGGGTGCTGGGAGTGATCCTTGTTCTTCCTACAGCTCTGGATTAAGGTTTGAATGGTAGCTGGGGGTTTGGCTTTGCTTTAGTGTCTGTCCTAGTGGTTAGGCTCAATGATTTCAGAGTTCTTTTTCAAGAGCAATGATTGTATGGTTAGATGTAATATTTGTGCTCTTATCCTGTTTATCAGAAGTTTGTAGGTCTGGTTCCAAAAAAAAAAACCCAACTTGCCATTTAGGAGGTGAGTTCCTGCTTTGACTTATTTAGGTTTCTTTTCCTGAAGTTTGAGTTTTTATTATATTCTCAAGCTTTTTAATCTTCTAACCTAATGATTTGAAACTTAGACCTTTAGGAAAGAAGAACACTGCTGATTTTTTTTTTTTTTTCTCTTCCAAAGTGCTGGGATTTTGTGGTTGAGCAGAAGGAAGCTAGTATTTGTGTCATTAGTGGTGTGGCACTGGCTTCAAGAGCTCTAAAGTAGAAGCCTTTGGTGTCATACTTGGTCACCAGCCCCTGCAGCCAGAGCTGTGTGGGGCTGTATTGATTTGGGTGTCACTTTAGATTGCACTCAGGATGTGTTTTTTTGTTTTTACAGAGCAGCTCTTTGCAGTGGGATGTGTCCTTCAAGAGGATAGTGGTCTCAGTAACAAGACAAATGTTTGCTTTAGTGAGTGATTGGTTTGAAAGAGGAGGAGATGGTTTGGAACTGAGCTGAGTTTTTAAAGGGAGTCTATTCCACCCAGGCTAGAGGCAGGTAGCTGAATGCCTTTGGAAGCAAGTGCCTTAGGAAAGCAGTGGGGATCTAGCTGGAGCAAGCATCTAGCAAGTGTCAGGATTTGTCAGGGAGTTCAATGCTGCCTTATCTCTAAAGCTGACAAAAAGAAAATGCTATCATCTGAGACAACCATTAAGATTGACTCTGCAGCCTCTGCCCTGGTGCAGATGGCTACAAATGACAAACTCCTGCTGCCAGCCAGGGGAAAAAAAACAACATGAGGATTTGCTGCACAAAGAGGAGGGGAAAAAAGCAGAGCTGCCCAGAGCAGGGAATTCTGACACAGCCTCTGTTGTGCTTCAGGCAGACGCCACCAGAGGAAGGATGCAGCCACTGTGGGCTGTGAAGAAATAAGACATCAATCTGCTTCCCCCCAATCTCTCAGTGACTAGAGCATAACCCAATTATTTCTGAGCCAGTCCCATTGGGGTTCTTTTTACCTTTTTTATTTTCTTTTTTTCCCCCTTCCAGGAAATAATCCTCACTGTCAAAGCTGCTGTGATGTTATTGAGTTGCACCCAAATGTTTTGTGTTCCAGGTGTGCCCAGGCACCTGGCCAGCCCACCCCAAACCAGAGGTGTTTTCTTCAAAGCAAAGGATTTACACAGTAAGGTGAGAGCATTCTTTCAAACCCAGTGATGACAGTGTTGAGCATTTCTCTGTTATTACAGAATTGTTCAACTGTTGCTTTGAACTCCTGTAACCTCAGCTTGCACACAGTGGAAAAATTCAGGGTTTGCTTGCCTGAGCGTGAGGCTGAGCTGCACAGCAAAATATTTACTGCATTTCCAGCTGGGAAAGCTTCTGTGTCCTGTTGGGTTTGCTCCTCTTTAATTTTTCAGCAAGCCTCCTGGAGATTTCTTTCCAGAGTTTTGCTGTCAGAGTAAAATTCACACTTGCCACTGCTCTAAAATCCATTTTCATAGATCCATAGAATGGGTAGGGTTGGAAGGCACCTTAAAGCTCATCTAGTTCTAACCCTCCCTGCCATGGGCAGGAACACCTCCCACTAGACCAGACTGCTCAAGGTCTATGTCTTTAAACATAATCCACTAGAGTGGGAGCTCAACCAGGCTCTGCACTACAAATTTTATCAAAGCATCCCAGAATCTGACCTCTGATTTTCAAAATGTTCTGAAATTTGCTGTGTTTGTGAATATCCTTGAACAATAGAGGCCTGAAATGCTAGCAGGGGCCTTTCTGAAAGCAGTGTGGAGTCATTTTGATCAAGTGGTTTGACATCCAACCAGTAGCCAGGTTTTTTTACACTGAAATGCTGTTGCAACCATGGTAAGGTTGTCTTGAAAGTTACTGTTTTAGTTGCTGAGGTATTTAGGGAGGCAAAGGACAAGGATGCAGCTGACAAGGTCAGTTTATGCTTCCTGGATCAGGCTGATAAGGCTAAATTCACTGAATGGCTTAGGCTGGAAGGGACCTCAGAGATCATCTACTCCATTCTCCCTGCCATGACCAGGGATGCTTTTCAAGTAGACTTGCCCAAGGCCTCATCCAATCTGGCCTTGACCACCTCCAGCAAGGGAGCACGCACAGCCTTCCTGGGCAACCTGCTCTCTGGGCAGACCAAGGGTCTAAATTGACAGCAGAAAGCTAACAGCAACACATCTCCTAAGTCTGAACACAGGGAAATGGGTTTGAGAGGTGTGGATTCAGCACATTCCTAAACTTGTTTGGGTTTGGAAGTACCTTCAAGATCATCTGGTTCCATAGGCAGGGACACATCTCCCACCAGCCCAGGTTGCTCCAGTCCTCATCCAACCTGGCCTTGCACACCTCCAGGCAGGGTGCATCCACAGCCTCCCTGGGTAACCTATTCCAGAGTTTCACTACTGTTGTACTGAAGAACTTCTTCCTAAGATCCAGTCCAAACCTTCTCTCCCTCAGCCTAAAGCCATTCCCCCTTGTCCTGTTGCCCTGGTGAGTTGTTCTGTCACCCAGTAATCAAGCTGAAGGAGCCACTTCACATCCTTGTGGTGCTCCTCAAGTGCAAAAGGTCATGATGAGATGTCTCCTGTGTTGATGAAATCCAGAACCCTGGCTCCCTTCCTATGCCTCATCCTCACTAATTCCCTGCAGGACTTCTAGGAAATCTGCTGGTGCTGCCTGTTTCCAGTTTTCCCTTCCCCACTTTGGCCTTTACCTACTTTTGTTTTGACCCATTCAGTCTCTTTTGGCCCTTACCTACTTCTGTTTTGACCCATTCAGTCTCTTTTGGCCCTTACCTACTTCTGTTTTGACCCATTCAGTCTCTTTTGGCCCTTACCTGCTTCTGTTTTGACCCATTCAGTCTCTTTTGGCCCTTACCTGCTTCTGTTTTTGACCCATTCAGTCTCTTTTGGCCCTTACCTGCTTCTGTTTTGACCCATTCAGTCTCTTTTGGCCCTTACCTACTTCTGTTTTGACCCATTCAGTCTCTTTTGGCCCTTACCTACTTCTGTTTTGACCCATTCAGTCTCTTTTGGCCCTTACCTGCTTCTGTTTTGACCCATTCAGTCTCTTTTGGCCCTTACCTGCTTCTGTTTTGACCCATTCAGTCTCTTTTGGCCCTTACCTGCTTTTGTTTTGACCCATTCAGTCTCTTTTGGCCCTTACCTGCTTTTGTTTTGACCCATTCAGTTTCTTTTAGCGTGGTTGTGGAAACCACTTTACAAAATGCAATTTTATTTAGCACAGAGCAACTGCAGCACCAAAATCCAACCAAACAACACTTTCAAGGTGTAATTAAGACTAGAAGGAATGCAGTGTAGCTCTGTAACACCTGCTGGGGCCTTAGCTCCTTTTCAGTCTTTCACCAGGTTTTCTTTAGCAGCTGATATCTTGCTTGATAAGATAAATATGAAAGGGGGGCGGACATAAAAAAATGGATGAAAGAGCTCTCTGCAGCACAGAACTCAGGCTTCTTCCACTCAATAGTGAATCACACAATTGTTGAAAAGCTCTTGGCAAGGCTTTGAGTCCAAGAATTCACATGTGCAGTGTTTTTCCTTCCCTTAACTTTAAAGAACCATTTTCAGAATGGAAGAACCTTTAACAAAGAGGCAGCTTACGTAGCCATAAACTCATTTGATTCTTGCTTTTAATTGCTCTACTTTTTTGTTGTTGTTGCTGCTGCTTGTTGTTGGTAAATGATTTCCTGCCCTGTGCCAGATGCTGTTTTCACACACAATGCAGGAACAGTCTTTTGTGAGTGATATCAGTGTTAGACCACAGCCCTTATTGTGACTTCTCAAATTTAACGCAGTCAAATGCATTCTTTGTTGGTTGTTTGGGGACTTCTAGATCTAGGGGTTGATTGAAGTCAGTCTGTAACAAGAGAAAAAAAGAGAGAGAAATCAGAGCCCAGAGAACTTGGGCAGTGTGTGATGGAAAGGAAAAGGTGCAGACAAAAGGAGGGCAGAAGGGATAAATTGGAGTATTTGATATATTCTCTTGTAGGGGCGGAGGAAAAACCTGAATTAAGACTTGTGTAGTTTCTTGAGGCTTTAAGTTGTTGAGGTTTTATAGGGATTTCATTGCTGACCCTGCCAAGACATGCCCATGTGCCCACACTGGGCTGCTGTGGTCAGTGCTACTTCAGCAGGCAGCTTTGGCCAGGGGGAGGACCTCACTTGGGGTCTGCTTCAATTCCATAGTTTTGCAGAACAGTTTGGGTTGCAAGGGACCTTAAATATCATCCAGTTCCAGTTCCCCTGCCATAGACAGGGACACCTCCCACTAGCCCAGGTTGCTCAAGACCTCATCCAACCTGACTCTGAACAACTCTGAGGAGGAGACATCCACAACTTCCCTGGGCAACCTGTGCCAGTGTCTCACCAGCCTCACTGTAAAGAATTTCTCCCTAATCTCCAGTCTAAACTTGCCCTCCTTAAGCTTCAATCCATTCCCTCTTGTCCTGACATTCCCAGCCCTTGTCAAAAGTCCTTCCCCAGCACTCCTATAACCCATTTCCATTATTGGAAGGCTGCTCTAAGGTCTCCAGACTGAATTACTTGTGCTCTCTGGCCACATCTCCAGGTCTGTGCCCACATTACACAAGCAAATATATCCAAACACAAATATTTTCTAGGCTCCCAGGCTTGGGCTCTTCTAAACACAGGCTGGAAAGTTTGCAGTTGCCTTTTAGACATCTGATCTGTGGGTTTCATATCACAATGACACAGGTCCACCCTCTGCCCATCTAATGTTTATTAAAACTGGTTTATATGTTTGTGCCAGTGTCCATGTGCATAGGAATGAGCTCTCTTGAAGGGTTATGTAAAGGGATCTTTTCCAGCAGACAGAACAAATACAAGGAGTCCAACTGGGTTACTTTAGCTCTCAGCATGCAAAGAGTGGAGTCCTCTGAGTTCTACACTCAGGTTAGAGCACCTCACAGCCCTCAGGTCTGGGTAAAGCTGTATCTTTGTCTGCACATAGCTATGTTTAAGCATAAATCCATCTAAGGACCCAGTTATATACATGCTTGGGTTTCCTCCCTTTACAAATAAGCTGGTGATTACAAGAAAGGAAATGTGATGGAAGACAACCCTGTTGGAAGATAGGAAGGGAATAGTGATTTAAAATCATAGAATGGCTTAGGTTGGAAGGGACCTCAGAGGTCACCTATTCCAACCTCACCACCATAGTCAGGGACACCTCTCAGCTACACTTGGTTGTCCAAAGACTCATCCAGCCTGGCCTTGATCAGGGAAGAGGCATCCACAGCCTCCCTGGGCAGCCTATTCCAGTGTCTCACCACCCTCATGCTGAAGAACTTCTTCCTAAGATCCACTCTAGCCCTGCTCTGTCTCTAGACACCCTCATGAAAAGTCCCTCTGCAGCCTTCCTCTAGGTGCCTTTCAGGTATTTGAAGGCAGCTCTAAGGTGTGTGTGTGTGTGTTCTCTTCTTCAGCTCCCTCAGCCTGTCCTCACAGCAGAGCTGCTCCAGCCCTTGGATTGTCTTTGTGGCCTCCTGGACTCACTCCAATAGCTCTGTGTCTTCCTCCTGCTGGGGACACCAGCACTGGAGGCAGAACTGGAGGTGAGGTCTCAGCAGAGCAGGGTCAAAGGGCAGAATCCCCTCTCTTGCCCTGCTGCCCACACTCCTCTTGATGCATCCCAGCACACAGCTGCCTTCTGGGCTGCATGAGCCCTTTGCACAGCTTTTCAGCCACTGCAGGCAATAAAGGAGCTGGCAAGCAGGTCTTTCAACTTGTATTTTCAAGCAGTATGAACAAGGTCTTATTAGACTGTTTGGGCAGAAAAGAGAGAGGTGTTTATAACACCTGGCAGAATAGTGAGAGCTTGAAAAGTGCATATCTATGAGACTGAAAAAAAATAGGAACTGTGCTCAGATTTTGCCCTCATAGTGATCCTCTGGGACTGCAGCAGGTAATATGCTGAAGAGAAATTTAGCCAGAAGCAATTTTGAGGGAAACTATCAAAATGCAGATAAATGAAACTGGCTGGCCAGCAGAATCTGTATTCATGTGGCAACCCTTTCATTACTCAGCCTGCAATGCTTTTCTGATGTATATTTTGGTATCATCATTTCCCATTTTAAATTCAGCTCTGAAATCCCAAAAGGGAATTAACTCCCAGCCATTTGCATTTTAAAGGGAAAACTCAAACCTCAATAGAGTGCTCTACTTAAGACTCCTTTTATATAACTTGGCCAATGAGCTACATCTTGGTGGGGACCTTAGGGAGTCAACCAAATGATGGAGACAAGGCAGGAGAAGCTTGGAGGAAGCTTTATTTGCTTCCTAAAATGAATCTGATGGTGTTGCTGTGAAACTCTCCTGCCAACTGGTGTTTTATTACTGTGGGCAAAATGGCTTTGTTGGGGGGGAAAAAAAGGAACCTTCAAGCTCTGGCAAAGCAGGAGGAGCAGAGCAGAGGCTGCTCTCTTCCTGCATGTGTGAGGGGAAATGGTAGTGGGGGGGAAAAAAAAAAGTTGTAAAGTAAGGAGAGCAACTTTTAATTCAGCACTTTTGCAAGAGTTTGGAAAGTTACAGGGAAAGGGACATGGGTTTGGTTCAAACAAAGATCTCTCTGGAGCTGACTCATCTTCTGAGGAGTGATTCAGGAGAGGAGTGGAGGGAGCTGCTCTCCCCCTCAGGCCATGGGTTTGTGCGTGGCACTTGTAGGTGGTCCACTCCTTCCTTGGGAGACGTTGGGATTCATCTTCAACTCGGATGCCCCAGATCCTTTCAGCTGTGTCTTGCTGCATGCCTTGATTCAGCTGAAAGAGACTTCAAATGCATACACTTCTTTATTCCTTATTGCCAAGAGAACCTATATTCCATCTTCTGGCTGCTTTAGGAGCTTGAAAGCTGCAAAGACACTGCTGCTGCTTCTCATTTTCTTGTGGCCTTCCAAAAAAAAAAAGTTTCAAAGAGCCATTGCAGAACATGAAGCCATTTTTAATGACTCTCTAATAAATAGTGCCAGAGTGGACTGTCTGTAGGGGGCAAAAAAAATAATCTTGTAGAGTCAGGTCTGTGAATATGGATGTCAGTGCCTGGAATTCATAGGATGGGAAGTTTGGAAGGGACCTCAAGGATCAGCCAGTTCCAACCCCCTGCCATAGGCAGGGACACCTCCCACTAGCACAGGGCACTCAAGGCCTCATCCAACCTGGCCTTGAACACCTCCAGGGAGGTTGTGGAGCACAGAATCATCCAATGTGATCAAAGATTTTGTGCTTCACAACCTCCCTGGGCAACCTGTGCCAGTGCTTCACCACCCTCTGTAAAAACTTCCTCCTAACATCCAGTCTAAATCTCCCCTCTGCCTCTTCAAACCCATTGCCCTTTGTCCTGTCATTCCCAGACCTTGTCAACAGTCCCTCCCCAGCCTTCCTGTAGCCCCCTTGGAAGGCTACTCTAAGGTCTCCTGGAAGCCTTCTCTTCTCCAGGCTGAAGAGCAGAATTGCAGAATCCTGCTGATTTTTTTTCTCTCCCTGTCCTGACTCTCAGTTTTAGGCTAGAACATTAATCAACACAAGATTGTTCAGCTCCTTCCCAAAGCATGCTCTGGTTGGATTTCAGGGCCTGGAATTCCAGAATGCTACTGATATTCTCCCTCCTCCCCCTCATCCTAATGCTCAGTTGAAGACTGGCATTAATTAGGCATTAATCAGCACAAGATCCTTCAGCTCCTTCCCAAAGTGTGGTCTGGTGACAGGCACCTGAGGGCAAAGCTGCAGGTCCCTGGTGAACAACTCCCTTGTCTCCAGGGTGTGGATTTCAAGACGTGAAAATAAACAATCCTGTGTTGACACAAGAGGGCTGGGAGCCCTGTGAGGCTCCTCATGCTGATTGTAACAGGAAATGTACTTTAATGTTTTAAGTGATGCAAGCTGCAGCTGTCTAGGCTGGTATCAAATTCAAGTGAGTGAGGAGTCATAGAATGGTTTGGGTTGGAAGGGACCTCCAAAGGTCATCCAGTCCAACCTCCCTGCAGTCAGCAGGGACATCCTCTGCTAAATCAGGTTGCCCAGAGCCCTTTTGAGCCTGATCTTGACTATCTCCAGAGATGGGGCCTCAACCACCTCCTTGGGCAGCCTTTTGCAGTGTTTCCCCCACCTTCACAGTGCTGAACTTGTTCCTCACATCCAATCTAAATCTGTTCTCCTCTAATTGCAAGCCATTGCCCCTGGTCCTGTCACTGCAGGCCTTTGCAAACAGTCCCTCCGCAGCCTTCTTGCAGGCCCCTTTTGGTGGAGTTGTTTTAAGTGCATCATGCAGCTGATGGAACAGTTCCCAGTGAGAAAGCTTTGCAGCATCAGCTGTGACACTACTGCAGAATTCCTCACTGCCTGTCCCTGTGTCATCAGCGACTTCCTAACACACCCTGTTGCTTGCAAACTGAGTAACCGCACAAAGGACTGATGTGGAGGAGGGAGGGGGAATAAAAGTGACTTCAGTGTGCCACAAATGAGCCTGTTAGCACAGGTTCTTCTCTGCTGCCTGATGTCAGAGGCACTGAATCAGAGCTGATTGGGGAGGGAGGGGTAGATTTCATGTTGTTGACTTGCATTTTCTTCAGAACTGCTGCTAATGATTCTACCTTTCTTCAGCAGGACAAGTCCTGAGCTCTTTGTACTTGATGTTGTTCCTTGCCTTGCCATTTGTTAAGATGCTTTGGCTTTTAACCCACCCATGAATGCAATCATGAATCAGGACTCTTTTTCTTCTTGCCAGTAACACAACCCAGTTTTATTTTCAATTTCTGGGTTCTTTTACAGTACAGCAGAAAAAAAAAATATAAGGAGAAGTTCAAATTGTTCCTCTCCAGCAACTCTCCTGCATCAATGCTTAATCCTTCCATTCTGTGTGATATCATTAATCATTGCACTGTAATATTTGACACAGACATTTGTGGGACAAGTTCAGCTCTAATATAAAAGCTGCAATAATACTGACTTATGTGGAGCTGCAGCTAATTAGGACATATTTGAATTTTCATCATTCATGAAAGACCTCTATAAAATGAGCAACCTTTCAGTGGAAATGAGACTGTCTGGGTGAGACAGGCAAGCAGACAAGAAGGAGAGGGAAGAAACACTGTCCAAGGGTAACAGGAGAACTCTCACCATCTCTGCTGATCTTACCTGGAGCACTGCACCCAATTCTGAAGCCCTCAACACAGGAAGGATGTGGACCTGATGGACAGGGTCCAGGGGAGGGCCAATAAAATAGTCGGGGGCTGGAGCACCTCTGCTACAAGGACAGGCTGGGGTTGTTCAGCCTGGAGAAGAGAAGGCTCCAGAGAGACTTCAGAGCAGCCTTCTGGTACCTGAAGGAGGCTACAAGAAGGCTGCAGAGGGACTGTTTGCAAGCCTGCAGTGACAGGATGAGGAGCAATGGTTTGAAATTAGAGAAGAGCAGATTTAAACTGGACAAATTCTGCATCATGAGGATCCTGGAACACTGCAACAGGTTGCAACAGGGAGACAGATGAGACCCCATCCCTGGAGTTATTCAAGGTGAGGCTCAACAAGGCTCTGAGCAACTTGATCTAGTGGAGGATGTCCCTGCTGACTGCAGGGAGGTTGGACTGGATGACCTTTGGAGGTCTTTTCCAACCCAAACCATTCTATAATTCCTCCCTCACTCGAATTTGACACCAGCATAGAGGGCTGTGGCTCAGAGAGATGACCCTTGGAGGTCCTTTCCAACCCAAACCATTCTATGATTCCTCCCTCACTTGAATTTGACACCAGCATAGAGAGCTGTGGCTCAGAGAGATGACCCTTGGAGGTCCTTTCCAACCCAAACCATTCTATGATTCCTCCCTCACTCGAATTTGACACCAGCATAGAGGGCTGTGGCTCAGAGAGATGACCCTTGGAGGTCCTTTCCAACCCAAACCATTCTATGATTCCTCCCTCACTTGAATTTGACACCAGCATAGAGAGCTGTGGCTCAGAGAGATGACCCTTGGAGGTCCTTTCCAACCCAAACCATTCTATGATTCCTCCCTCACTCGAATTTGACACCAGCATAGAGGGCTGTGGCTCAGATGGATGACCCTTGGAGGTCCTTTCCAACCCAAACCATTCTATGATTCCTCCCTCACTTGAATTTGACACCAGCATAGAGAGCTGTGGCTCAGAGAGATGACCCTTGGAGGTCCTTTCCAACCCAAACCATTCTATGATTCTCTGATCATAATGAGCCAGTATCTGGAAACGATGGTCAGGTTGGTGGTAGATTCTTCTTCATTTAGGGTTGTTCTGGATTTTTTTTTTCCCTCTTTAAGCTCTCATATGGCTTCTCTACCACAAACTGCACTGCTCAGCTTGCTGCAGATGGAATGGTTTTATTACCTTGATCCTGCCATCCTCAGAGATTAAACAACACTTCTGTCCTCCCTCACAGGTGGACTATAAGACATGAAGCTGACAGGATGCCTTCAGCCCTTAGTAGCAAGATACAACAGGAGGGTGAGTGTTTACTAAATGTCTTCTGCAATCCCCCCTCCCCTTGCTGTCTTGACCATGCCTTTATTCCTTGACCCTTCACCTTTTGAGTTCCACATGTCTGCTTGTTTGCTACAGCATTATTCTGCCTTGAGATGCTGCCAGAGCCTTGAATCCATCTGCAGAGGCAAACTGAGCAGCATAAATACCATTTTAGTCTCTTCTGCAAACTGATCCTTAGCTAAAAAAGTGGTTAGGCTCCCTTCTACTTTTTGCATTTGGGCTCCTGAAGCTGAGTTTGGCCTCATAACTCTGTGAATTACATATCAGAGGTAATTCCCTTTCCTGGATGGTGACTCCTACAGATCCACAAATCTATCCCAAAAAAGGATTGCTTGTGTCCCTCAGATGCTGCTTTTGTCTTGGGTAACCTTCCTCTTCAGACAACAAACTGTCCACTTGTGAATTCACTGTGATTGTTTGGTTTGCTTTCCATCTAGAAGATGGGAGGAGATTTAGGACATTTCCTGGTTGCTAAGATTCATATGCAGAGCACTGAAGAAGCAGCAGCAGCTTCTTTTAGCAGCCCACACTTTTGTCATGCTAGCTAGCCTCAAGCATCCTAGGTTTTCATTTCCCACTGCATCACCACATTTTTTCCTGTGCTGGTGTGCTTCAGCAGAACAGGAATCTCTCTAAACCTAGAAAGAAGAGGTTCTCTGGAAGTCAGTGGTGATGGGCAGGGTGTTACTGCAACAATTCTTTCCTCAGCAGCCTGGTAGATGCTGTAGGTCAGGGTCATGCTGGTTGAGATTAACAGAAGACAAACTGCTGTATTAGTCTCAGAATACCTGCATGAAAGGCAGACTGAGGGCGGAACAGAGCAGCAGGAACGTTGAGAGTTAAGGATTCATTGCTACAATAAAGGGTCAGCTTCTCCTCCCTCCCCTGCCAAGCCCTTTTAAAGATGTCTTTGAGCAGAAACAGCCTTTTTGTCCACCGCTACTTACTGCGGAGCTTCCTCTTCACAGATTCCTCTGCTGCTTTTCCTCACGCCTGCAACTGCTCCTTTATGTCCTGTTTTTGAGGTATGACTCCACTTGCAGTGCATCTGTTCTTATTTGTTTTCCCCATCCTTTCAATTTCCTAGGCTTCACTATTCCCAGAGCAATCATTTTTCTTCCTTTCAACTGCTGTCTGCCTTGCTTCATCTTTCAAGACCTAGACCTCTACATTTTCCTGTTCCCCTCTTTCTATACCACATCTTCATCTTCTGTACATACCTTGAATCTTAAGCCCAGTTTCTTCAGCAGTTTCCTTCATCTCATTGCTGCTGGGCATTCTACACCTCGTCTGCAACACGTTGCCCTCTTGAGTTACAGAGGGAAGATTGAGTTGCAAACCTGCAGGAACCCCAGACTTGCACACAGAGATTTTGCAGCCAAATATAGATGTCCAATTCCACGGCAGGCTGGCAGCTTTCAGATGCTATTTATGGGGTTTGGAGCAGTATTATTTCCCAAAGGCACTTATGTAGCTGGCTACTGGATCAAGGTTTAGTTGACTAATCAAAGTTTGGCATTGCTTCATGCCCCCTAAGAGACAGAGGTCTCATCCAAAGTGCAGCATGGCTGGTGAGGAGCTGCGGCAGTTAACTGTGTACCAGTCGTGCTAGTTGGGTGGTCTGTTTCTTCTAGCTGCACAGCTCAGTGCTCTCTTTAGAGCAACCCACCACATTCTGTGGTTGTTCTCCAAACTCAGTTTAAATTCTACCTCCTAAACCCCAGGCTGACTCAGCTCCACCTCTGCAACCTCTCTGGCTTGCACACATCCATCACGTAGAGCTCGTAGGACTGATACGATCCATCATAGAAAACCATCATTTAAATCTTCAATCAAGCTGCTTTAATTAAAAGAGCTGCATGACGTTACCATTCCC
Source organism: Eubucco bourcierii (assembly GCA_013396675.1). Lineage (NCBI taxonomy): Eukaryota > Metazoa > Chordata > Aves > Piciformes > Ramphastidae > Eubucco > Eubucco bourcierii. The sequence continues at coordinate 256,974 of VWZE01023400.1, forward strand.
AGGCTAGATCAATTCCATGCTTTAATTTGTGGGGTTTCAGAGAATGCTGAGAATATTCAAAAGCTTTCTCATGTCTCTGGACTCATTCTCCCGCTGGAATCTCCGCGCTACAGTTTGCTGAAGTTGCTTTTGCCAGTGACTTTAGTGGCAGCAGAAACGTTCCTCACTGACTTCCCTTGGGCCTTTTCATCAAGAGCTTTTCCATTTCCCCTTCCTGGGCACATTTTTACAATCATAAATGTGTTCTTTGTGTTTACACAGGTGTGGCCTTGCCAGGTGATAATGGGCAGAGATGTTCACTTGAAGCACTTCTCCCAGAACAAACAGCAGCAACCAAAGGTGAGGATGAAATTCAAAGTGCTTCATTAGCACAGATGTGCTGGGAAAAGGGCACTAAAAGTCTTGGAAGCAAACATCTAAAATGGGATACTTGGAAGGAAATGTAAAGCCACCTAACAGGGCTGACAGCAGGAAAGGTGCTGTAGGGAATGCCACAGCCTTGCAGCATTCATTCAGACTTTGGGCACTTCTGCGTCGGGGGAGGACCAAGCTCTATATGAAGGGGATTTCCTTATTCAGATTTCGAATTGCTGCTTGGTTTTTAGGTAGTAACTGAGCACCGAGGGTCTTGCTTTTGAAGGTGACCTGCTGTGGTGCAGCCTCTCAGCGGGACTTCAGCTCTGTAGTACCAGAAGCAGGCTGTTACTGGAGGTGAGAATGCAGCTGAGGTCATAACTTGTGCTTAGCTGTGAGACTGCTCCCAAAGTTACCAGACTGAAATTGCTTTTCGGCACAAGGATAATGCTGGGGTGATCAGGGCTGTCTCAGTAAAAATCCCCCAGGGTGGAGCAATCTGTTTGTGTCCTGGCTGCCCGTGGGGCTGCTTTCTGGTGTTAACAGCCATGAAGTTTTAGATCTAAGTATCCTGAGCCTTGGGGTGTTCTGAATGGCTTCTACTCTGACCTCTGCCACTGGAACCATGTGGCTGTGGAAATTCAACCTCTCGTGAGGGTCCTCATACTTTGATACCTCTGTACTTTGGATATTTGTGACTTGGTTGCAAGTGATGCTCAGTCTCCTGCAGCTTAATCACTTCAGTTTCTGCTGTGCCCCCGACTCTTCACATACCCTACATGAACAACCTCCCATTTTTTTTTTGTCAGCTGTTTGACCATCCTTAAAGTGCTTTAGCTCTCAGAGGGGCTGTCAACATTAATTAATGGCAAGCACTATGTAAATATCAAGCATTAAAAGTATGTTAATTTATACAGCTATTATTAATCCAACCTCAAATGAAAAGCTCTGTGCAAAGAGTTGTACATTTTGGTGTGGGGAGAAGAGGAAAAAAAATGTGTGTGTGTGTGTGATTTTTCTAAGGGAAGGGAAAAACTTAATTCAGATATTTGCTCATGTATTCATATTGCACAATAAAATCTTTACATTAAAATAGATCAGGACTTGTTATCTCCATTTTCCAACTGAATTTGGCCAAGTTGAAAAGAAAATTATATATGCCAGAGGACTGCAGTAAAGGAGATTTAAGGGTTTTGAAATACCATTAAAAAAAAAAAAAGAGAGAGAGGGTATAATAAGTGACTGGTGGACCAGTCAGCTTGCTTTAATTAAAACTGGGCTGCTTATTGATCTATTGTACAGATTTACCCCCTTCTGCAACATTTCAGCAATATTCCCTTCAACCAGTTCAGAAAATAGCACCGAGAAGAAACACCAAGGAATATATAAAAGTGGAGAAGGAAGGTGGTTTATAACCACGCAACAAGGATTTGTACCGAGGTATTTCCTTCATTTCCCACTCTACCTTAGCAGCTGGAAATACGAAAGTGAATATACAGAATCTGTGGGATACATTTTGCTGATGTAATTTTAATGGCTTCACTGATTTCTATTGTTTAAGAAACTCCCACAAGTCTAAAATATGTGTATGTCAGATTTATTTTTAAATGTGTCTTGTCCAAAAATCTTTTTCCCCACTGCAACTAGTAATGGTTACATCTTCAAGGTGGGCTTTTGTCATCTCTGAAGTCTATTCTTATTGTGAAAGCCAGAAAAAATAGAGACCAAAAAAAAGCACTAATAAATGTTTCATTCTGGTATGGAAGGGCTGCTGTAAGCAGCAGCTGCACTTTGTGGCTCTCTGTCCCTTAAAGGCTTATTCTTTTAAAGTTTATTTTTAAGAAGCAAGGTGGTGACATGGAAATAATTGGCAATTAAAATTTGCTTCAGTTGGTTTTGAAGTCTAGAAATGTGCCTTTAAACAGTTAGAACATCTTTACTGAAAAAAAAACCCACTAAACCCTGGTGGCACAGCTGTTTTACACTGACCAGCACACTGACTAGAGAAGGTGGTGGTGGTGATGATGTGCCCAGTGTTTAACTCGAGTTTACAGAGAGCTTTGCTGTGTTTACAGAGGTTGGCAACAAGGATGCTGTCTTCTCTTCTAGGCGATGCCTGGCACTCACCCACCGTGTGTTTGGGGCAGGATGAAGCAGCCTATGATTGTTATTCAGAAACTGTATTTTAAGGAAAAAAAAAAAGTATGAAAAAGCACACCTCCGTCGGTTTGTTTTTATTGTGAAACAAGGTGGGTTGGGAGCCAGCTGGAAGCATCATGGCTCAGGGCGGGTTAAGAAATCAGAAATTCAGAGAAAGGTTGGGGTTGGAATCTTGAAGATCATCAAGACAGATGGAGAAACCTTGCAGTGGAAGACATCGTCGTTTTGATTTTAGATGAGGAAATCACCTCCTTTCCTCTTTATGACCCCCGAAACTTCTCTCTTCACCGTAGGGGTGGGGAGAAGCGATCAGGCTGGAAGGCTTTCAGTGCATCGATGCGCATATAGCTCATAGTCAGAGGCCCCCCACTGCCTTGCCGTAAGGCGTTTCACCTGGGCGCTTCATTTCTAGAGCAGCCTAAAAGAAAGAGAGGTGGAAAGTCCCCCCTGGGGTGTCTCCCGCCCCTGTTTGCCCGCAAGGGCTCCCCGCGGACTCAGCGGTGGCCGCCATGTCCTCCCGGGGCAGGAGGGAGGAGCTCACTCTCCGTGGGCGGGGCAACCTCCGCCTCCTGTCCTCCTATTGGCTGCTACAGGGGCAGTGGGGGCGTGGCTCCCTCTGCTATACGCCCTCACTCGCCCTGAGGGGCAGGGGCGGCTTTCCTGTGTGGAGCGGCGATTGGGCAGCCTCTGGGAGGGGCTGCCTGACGTTACTCCTTCATCTCCCCAGGATAGGGCAGGGGGTCTGGAGGGCGGGGCCTCGCGAGGCGGCTCCCGCCGCGCCGCCGAGGGGGGTGCCGAGGCCGCAGTAGCGTCTGGGCGGCGGCAGACGAAGGTGGTGGCAATGG